>CM042387.1:26438356-26570856 GCA_023634145.1 Thymallus thymallus
ACACACACACACACACACACACACACACACACACACACAGTCTTATTTGTCTGTATGCATTAAGTTCAGACACTTGACCACTGCAACGCTTAACTCCCTCAGAAGGACTAGACTACACAGAAGCTTTAATGACCCACACAGACACAAAAATACACACACCACCATTGAATAATGACAGCAGTACTAGCCTTTCCCCAAACCCCTGTGGCCATCCTCTCTCCAGTTCAATTCTAATTGTGTAGTAATCAGTTACACAGTAGTAAAGAAGTTTATAAAGTTGACGGCTACACTAAACAGAGTTCAGTATGGCGTTTAAGTTTTTGCTTCCCTCCTCTTTCAGTGACCTGGTTAGAACATGGTTGGTGGTAGGGCCAGTGTCAGTAAAGGGCTTGTCTTTGGGTCTATATTTTTCTGGTTAGAACATGGTTGGTGGTAGGGCCAGTGTCAGTAAAGGGCTTGTCTTTGGGTCTATATTTTTCTGGTTAGAACATGGTTGGTGGTAGGGCCAGTGTCAGTAAAGGGCTTGTCTTTGGGTCTATATTTTTCTGGTTAGAACATGGTTGGTGGTAGGGCCAGTGTCAGTAAAGGGCTTGTCTTTGGGTCTATATTTTTCTGGTTAGAACATGGTTGGTGGTAGGGCCAGTGTCAGTAAAGGGCTTGTCTTTGGGTCTATATCTTTCTGGTTAGAACATGGTTGGTGGTAGGGCCAGTGTCAGTAAAGGGCTTGTCTTTGGGTCTATATTTTTCTGGTTAGAACATGGTTGGTGGTAGGGCCAGTGTCAGTAAAGGGCTTTTCTTTGGGTCTATATTTTTCTGGTTAGAACATGGTTGGTGGTAGGGCCAGTGTCAGTAAAGGGCTTTTCTTTGGGTCTATATTTTTCTGGTTAGAACATGGTTGGTGGTAGGGCCAGTGTCAGTAAAGGGCTTTTCTTTGGGTCTATATTTTTCTGGTTAGAACATGGTTGGTGGTAGGGCCAGTGTCAGTAAAGGGCTTTTCTTTGGGTCTATATTTTTCTGGTTAGAACATGGTTGGTGGTAGGGCCAGTGTCAGTAAAGGGCTTGTCTTTGGGTCTATATTTTTCTGGTTAGAACATGGTTGGTGGTAGGGCCAGTGTCAGTAAAGGGCTTTTCTTTGGGTCTATATTTTTCTGGTTAGAACATGGTTGGTGGTAGGGCCAGTGTCAGTAAAGGGCTTTTCTTTGGGTCTATATTTTTCTGGTTAGAACATGGTTGGTGGTAGGGCCAGTGTCAGTAAAGGGCTTTTCTTTGGGTCTATATTTTTCTGGTTAGAACATGGTTGGTGGTAGGGCCAGTGTCAGTAAAGGGCTTGTCTTTGGGTCTATATTTTTCTGGTTAGAACATGGTTAGTGGTAGGGCCAGTGTCAGTAAAGGGCTTGTCTTTGGGTCTATATTTTTCTGGTTAGAACATGGTTGGTGGTAGGGCCAGTGTCAGTAAAGGGCTTTTCTTTGGGTCTATATTTTTCTGGTTAGAACATGGTTGGTGGTAGGGCCAGTGTCAGTAAAGGGCTTGTCTTTGGGTCTATATTTTTCTGGTTAGAACATGGTTGGTGGTAGGGCCAGTGTCAGTAAAGGGCTTGTCTTTGGGTCTATATTTTTCTAGTTATATGCTTCTCTGGACTACATGGTGAGGTGTGATAGGGACAGCTAAAGGAAAAGTAATTCTCTCCTCAGTGACAGTGGAAAGAGTTTCATGGAAATTGGACTTCTCTTGGAGAGACTTAAAGTCATTACATCCAATCTCCCACCAGCGATGCACAGCATCCGAAACAGGCATCACAATACAAGCGTTAATTAGGACCTTTCATTTGCCAGGTTGTCCGACGAGTGGGTTCAAGGCAAGGGAGAGGAGAAAGGGGAGAGGTGTGCATCCTAAATGGCACCCTATTCCCTATATAGTGCACTACTTTGACTAGAGCCCTATGAACACTGGTCCAAAGTAGTGCACTAAAAAGGGAAAAGGGTTTTATTTTGGACGTAGACAAATATATTTGTGGGTAACCACATCACTCCGCTTCTCCTTTTCTTTCAGTTGTTCTTCCTGTCCCCAGCAGGTACGGAATGACGAGTGCGATGGTGAAAGACAGAGAAGAAGAGAGAAGAAACACTGAGTCTTAATAGGCTGGCTGGGTTAATCCCAAATGGCACCCTATTCCTTAAATAGTGCACTACATAGGAAATAGGGTGGCATTTTGGGACGCGATCTCTCTCTTTGTTGCTGTCCACTTCCACCTCAATGGAAGGAATGGAAAGCCATTTCACTGTGGCCTTGACCTCCGATTCTCCACTCTGCTGGGGTGACTCAAATTATGGGATCTGGAGTGTCTGTGTGTGTGTGTGTGTGTGTGTGTGTGTGTGTGTGTGTGTGTGTGTGTGTGTGTGTGTGTGTGTGTGTGTGTGTGTGTGTGTGTGTGTGTGTGTGTGTGTGTGTGTGTGTGTGTGTGTGTGTGTGTGTGTGTGTGTGTGTGTGTACGCCGAGTGAGGCTCCGAGTGAGCCAGCCAACCAATCAGCCCTCCCAACCAGTCAACTGAATTACTTCTCTATGGTAAAGCCTAGCTGCCCCTCGTTGGAAACCCAGACTGTGAAATGAACAATGTCTGTCCAAAGCAGGTGTCCCTCAGCATGATAACCTAACGATGTGTCAGACTGAACAATGGCTGCTATTTTACTTTGTTTCATAATGAACAAAGACTAAAGCGAGGCAACGCTAGACACTTATGGTCATGGCCACTTATGTAGCGTTCCTTCCGACATTACCCAATCATCTTCCTTCTACCTTCTATTACTGAAAATGTACAATCTGGCAGAGAGACGAGCGGTAGCCTAGCGGTTACAGCCTTGGGCCAGTAACTGAATCTGTCAATGTGCCCTTGACCAAGGCACTTAACCCTAATTGCTCCTGATAAAATGAAAATGTAATGAGGACTTTAAGGGAGAGTGTAAGGTGTTAAAGATAGGCTCTATCTTTACCCCCAAAGACTGGGCCAAACCCCCAAATGAGAACCTACCCCATGATTCGTCTCCATGGCATTGTCCCCCTGTGTCTTCCTATCGATTCACACTACTGCACTGGTTAAAGTGAAGCGATGATCATTGTCTGCGTCCCAATTGGCTCCCTTTTCTGTATGTAGTGTACTATGGGCTCTGGTCAAAAGAATTGCACTATATAATACGTAGGGTGCCATTTAGGACACTGCCACTCTGTGGCATGAGGCTGAATTCCCATGTCTGATAGTGAGATGATGAGATGGTGCTATCACCATCAGATATTACATTATCTCTCCCGCATCCCATGCTTTATGATTGACAGCTGCTCCACGCATATGTGTGTGAGTGTGTGTGTGTGTGTGTGTGTGCATGTGCTCATATGTTCGTGTGCGTGTGTGTGTGTACGTAGCATCATCATGCCATACAACTCAGGATTGTGATTGGGATGGGGACCAGGGACTGTGAAATGGAGTTTCTCTCCGTCTCAACGAGGCAGGGTGTGGCAGAGTGCCCATGACGACTCACCAGAGAGATCTCAGAAATGGCGCCTATTGTCACACTCCTCGGATGCGTCCCAAATGGTACCCTATTCCCTTTATAGAGCACTACTTTTTGATCAGAGCCCTATGGGATACCCTGTGGGTCCTGGTCAAAAGTAGTGCACTAGGGAATAGAGTGTCATTTGGGACGCATATCTCCTTCTCCTCAAATATTTTTTGGCTTCATCGTAAAATGGTTGCTCTGCATCTCAGCTTATGCAAATGAATATTGTAAAAATGTTGTTTTCCACTGATAATATTCTATCGTTCTTTTTTTTCTCTCTCTCTCTCTCTCTCTTTTGCTCATTCACTCTTTCTCTCTCTCTTTCTCTCTCTGGTAACACTTTATTTGGATAGTCCATCCTCTACAGACTATCTACAGACTATTAGTAACATTTCAACTATCTACTAACCAAAATCCTAGCTCTAACCCTAACCTTAACTCTTGTCCTAACACTAAACTTTCAAGTATTAATGTCAGTGAAATACAGTGAAATGCATTTCTTGCTAAAAACCCAACAATGCAGTAATCAATAACAAAGTAATACTAAAAATAACTTAAGGTAGAACAAAAACACACGAGAAACAAATATAAAAAGAACATGAGAAAGTAAGTAAGCAGTGGTGTAAAGTACTTAAGTAGTTTTTTGGGGTATCTTTACTTTACTTTACTATTTATATTTTTGCCAATTTTTACTTTTACTGAACAAAATTTCAAAAGAAAATTATGTACTTTTTACTCCATACATTTTCCCTGACACCCAAAAGTACTCGTTACATTTTGATGGGAAAATGGTCCAATTCACACACTTATCAAGAGAACATCCCTGGTCATCCCTACTGCCTCTGATCTGGCAGACTCACTAAACACAAATGCTTCATTTGTAAATTATGTCTGAGTGTTGGTGTGCCGTCTCTTGAAATAGGTTAAACTTTTACTTTAAATTTGTATACTTAAGTACATTTTAGCAATTCCATAAATTTTTGATACTTACATTTATTTAAAACCAAACAATTTTAGACTTTTACTCAAGTAGTATTTTACTGGTTGACTTTCACTTTTACTTGAGTCATTTTCTATTAAGGTATCTTTACTTTTACTCAAGTATGACAATTAAGTAGTTTTTCCACCACTGTATACAAGGTCAGTTCCAGTACCATATTTACAATGTGCTGTGATACTGGAGTGATAGAGGTAGATATATATAGGGGTAAGGTGACTAGGCATCAGGATATATGATAAACAGAGTAGCAGCAGTGTTTATGGTGATTGGGTGTGCGTGTGTGTAGAGTCAGTATAAATGTACAGTATGTGCATATTATGTGTGTGTGAACAAATGATTAAGTGAGTGTTTATGTGTGTGTGTGTGTGTGTGTGTGTGTGTTAGAGTGTCAGTGTGTATGAGTGTGCAGGGCCCTGTGAGTGTGCATAGACACAGTGCAAAAATAAAACATTAAATCAAGTACAAGGGCCAATTCAGATACTCCATGTGGCCATTTTGTTTACTATTTAGTTAGCTATTTAGCAGTCATATTGTTTGGGGATAGAAGCTGTTCAGGAGCCTGTTGGTGTCAGACGTACTGGTACCGCTTGCCTTGTGGAAGCAGAGAGTCTATGGCTTTAACAATTTTCAGGGCCTTCCTTTCAAAACCCTTACCCTAACCCTAGCGCTAACCCTATAACCCTAACCTTAACCCTTAGGGTTAAACGTTATTCTAAACCTAACTATAACTCTAACCATAACCTTAGCAAATAGTTGCTTATCAACAGATAGTTTCTTAATAGTATGACCATCTGGACTATCCAAATAAAGTGGGACAATCTCTCTTGCTCTTGAGATGCTTGAAATCCTATCTCTCTCTCTCTCTCTCTCTCTCTCTCTCTCTCTCTCTCTGTGTGTGTGAAATGGAAACACATGCTCGCACACACACGCACACTACACAAATAAGTAGCTTTTTGTTGTGTGTACGGAATCGGTGTGTGTGTGTGTGTGTGTGTGTGTATGTGTGTGTGTGTGTGTGTGTGTGTGTGTGTGTGTGTGTGTGTGTGTGTGTGTGTGTGTGTGTGTGTGTGTGTGTGTGTGTGTGTGTGTGTGTGTGTGTGTGTGTGTGTGTGTGGGAGTGTGTGCGTGCCAGCCAGGCCCAGAGAATGAGCTCATTTACTGCTGTGGGAAGAAAATAACCAGATATGTTCTCACGAATGCCTCCTGTGAATAAACCTGCCATCCCGCTGGCTACAGGACATGCATTATGCCCCAGCTAAAGGCCTCTACCTGCTGAGACACACACACACACCTCGCAGGATGGCCAGGGATGAATATGGATGACATAGAAGAGAAAAGAGAGAGAAACAGAAGGGGGCCATGCTAGTGTTTCCTCTCCTTTAAAAGAACAGTGTCGGGGTTCACCTGGAGTTTACTTGGCCTTCATATCTCTCAACATCTCCTCATTCACCACCTTGCCATACGGAGAGGGAGAGGGAGAGGGAGAGGGAGAGGGAGAGGGAGAGGGAGAGGGAGAGGGAGAGGGAGGAGGGGATGGGAGATGGAGAGAGAGAGGTAGTGGAATTGGAGATGGAGAAAGAGATGGAGAGACAGAGGGAGATGGAATGTGCAATAAGAGAGTGAAAGTGAAAGAGCGAGAGAACGAGAGAACGATAGAGATAACAAGAGAGATGTAAATGTTGTGTAAATTTGAATGACTGTCTGGGGTATAAATGTTTCACATCTCTTCAGACACGAGTATCCTTCTGGTGTTATCAGGGTGGTCAGTGGAAAAGTGGAGGAGCGAAGGAGAAGGACGCACCAGCTCTGAAATCTATTAACGTGCTCTTCCCTGATAACAAAAGAGAGAAGCTTCTTATCTGGTTGGCAGCTGCATGGCAGGGAATATATTAACATTTATGCTGCCCTCCTCCTCCCTCCCTCCCTCATTTTGTGTCATCTCTATCCCTAGCTCCATCCACAGAGTGCCCCCACAGTGTTTGGTGTGGAGTTAGATCGCATGTGTGTTTTCTTTTTTGTTTCCTTTTCTTGGTGGTTTTCATTTTTCTTGGCACGATTAAGGTTATTATTACTTACATTTCGGTATATTGCTGGTTTTGGTGGGGATTGCGAACCACATTGGAATGCTGTCCCTGTCACTTCGGCACGGCTTCAGGTGTGTTACTGAAGCTACTGTCACTGTGGAGGAGTTTCTGGTCGCAGATGAATAAAGCGTGGTGGTTTTTTAAAAAGAAGTGGGTCTTGTTGATCGGATGGTTGAGTATGGCGTACTTCTTAACGGTATGTTTATTCAAGTTACGGCACTTTTTTCACCGTCAACAAGGGTAACGATTTCGAATGTGCCGCTGTTTATTCCCAATGAGCTATTGGAGCTTGAGTTATTGCGGTTTGGGGAGTTTGCAAGTTCAATTAAGATTGTCCCATTGGGTTGCAAACACACGGCTCTGCAACAGGTTCTGTTGTTTCGGCAACAAGTGTTTATGTTTTTGGGATATTGGCCATAAGCGACATGCATGCCTGAAAAGGGAGAAGGAGGAGGGAGGCGTGCAGGTGGTCCTCGTAACGCCTGGGCCCACTGATGGAGGTAGAGGTGGGCCGAAAGTGGTAGAGCAGCCACAAGCACCTGTTGCTGAGGAACAAGTTGTGCGTGTTGAGGCCAATTTACAATCTAGAGGAGGTAAATGGGTTACTGGATCAGACTTTTGGGAAATCTGTCAAATTGGCTGATTTTTTTTTTTATGTTGATAAGGTTATGAGGTCAGCTGTGGTGTTACAGAAGACGGTGGGGTTAGGTCAGTTGAGTGTGAAGAAGCGTTTCCATTTGAGGAAATGTGTTACTGTTGTCATGGCAACAAAAGTTAGTGGGAAACGTGGTAAGGTTAAGAGAAAATTAAAACAATGACGATGTCATGCATCACTCTCTTTTTTACTCTCTTTGTCTGGTTTCTCTGTCGTTTCTTCTGTTTTTTCCTTTCTCTTTTCTATCAGTTGCAAGGATCCCCAATCAACGTAGACAAACGTGATATATAATCGTATAGTACATAGCAAACTCACTTGGGTTATCATGGCTTTGAGGCGAGCCTTGCAGTTCGTTTTCAAAGTGAGTGACAGAAGCAAAACGGCCAAAGAGTTTGAAGAGGGATGTAAAGCAACTTGTAACGGCCCTTATGATGGAACATGGAGCAAGACAATAGTCGGCTTTGGGCCAGAGGATGGTCACTTTGTGGATCAACTGATCTACAATCATGGAGTGGGAGAATATCGCCTAGGCAACAACTTCCCGGGTCTGACTCTACAGTCTAGCCAGGCTGTCAGCAATGCTAAGTGGCTTGGTTGGCCCCTCACTGAGATTGGAAAGGCCCTCTATCTGGCTGAGGCCACAGGAGGTTATTGCTTCTACCTGGTGGACAAAGAACAGCCTCCCAATGATCCTGTACAGAAGGTGTGTCTGGCAGGGTCTGACCTGCAGGAATCAATACACTACTGGTCCTCTCTATAGGGGATGAAGGTGAAAGAGAAATTAGGAGAAGACTGTGCTGATGGGATTCACAGACACTCAGTGTGAACTAGAGCTTCAGAACATTGTTGGGACAGTAGATCATGGGACAGCCTTTGGACGTATAGCATTCCCATGTCCACGTGAACAATTGGCAGATCTTGAAGCACTGATGACAAAAGGAAACACACCTGGGAAGGCTACAGTAGAAGGGGTCATTTGGGATGATCCAGATGCCCATGATATCTGCTTTGTTGTTTGATTGTTGTTTGAGTGTTTATTGTGCTGTGGGTTCCCAGACCCAATAAAGGTTAATTAAAACTCAAAACTCAAAACTCTCTCTCACTCTCACTCTCACTCTCTCTCTCTCTCTCTCTCTCTCTCTCTCTCTCTCTCTCTCTCTCTCTCTTTCTCTTTTACTTAAGTGCTGTTCAGCAGTTTCCTCCATTCGCCCATTACAGTGTAAACCACAACAGAGGAAAATAATAACCACTGCACACTCTCCCCTTGTCCCTCGTGCATATTTTGCATAAGACAGTAGGCTATTTGCTTGAATTATTTTAAGCATTCCCACATTCTCCCAGTATTGCCCTTCCCTTCTCTCTAGGGTGTATTAAGACAACACCCCCCCCCCATTCTCTAGTGATGCATTCCCCATTCCCTATATAGTGCACTACTTTTGACCAACCCTGATCAAAAGTAGTGCACTAGGGAATAGGGTGCCATTTGAGATGCAGTAACAGTCTTTAACATAAGTAAGCACCTTTCCAAATGTCCATTCAGTCACACCTCATAGCTCTCACCTCATAATACATGTTATGTCCTTTTGACAGGTTGTGTATTGCCACATCAAATCTACTGTTGGGAGAAATGAAAGAGTTAAACAATCCAAAGCAGCAATGAGCTACATCCAGGCCACCAGGCCTCTATTGCTGTCAGGTAAATTCCTGCTGTGTCCTCCAGGCCTCTATTGCTGTCAGGTAAATTCCTGTTGTGTCCTCCAGGCATCTATTGCTGTCAGGTAAATTCTGGCTGTGTCCAGGCCTATTTTGCTATCAGTAATAAAAGAATTGCCAATGAGTTGTCAAACGCAGCATGTACAAATATAGAACAGAAATGTTCTCCTTTATAGTGTCAGAGTCCACATGGAAAATAGTAACTGCTAATCAGAACAGAGGGGTTCTCAAGGACATAAGTACTAACGTGACAGTACGGGAGAAGAACAGTGCTCCAATGTTCCAAATGGACTTGTTCATTGTTGCCAACATGACGACGACAACACTTACCTTTAGTCAACTCTTCTGGCACAAAGGTCACTCAGTCAAGATACAATAAATATGTAATTCAACGTATAGAACTCATTGTTTGCAAGGTGGAATTTATAGCAAGCCTTTAGCGAAGGCAGACTTGAAGTGTGTTTTGTGTGGGTGTACAGCAAACGATGTCACAAAGGACAAAATACATTCTTATATAATGTAGTTGACGGTGTACACTACAGTATGCATGTATGCACAAATGTAGGATCTTAATTTAAAACTTGTTGTGTATTTGAGATTTCTGAAGTCTGTAATTTCCACTTTGAGATTGACATTTCCTAATGCTGCATGATTATTTTCCTGCTGTAGCAAACGGGCTCAAATTAAGATCCTACACCTGTATGGCTGGGGTCAACCTCTCTTGGAGGAAGGAACAATATGTGTACAACATGTCACCTAGGACAGGAATAAGTGGAGGTAGCTCATTGAGTGCATGTATCAATGCCCCAATGGGGACAGACATGACTAAGTAATGAAGTACATAGAATGCATCTAACATGTGTTCTAAATATCTGGTTTGAGCCTGTATGTGTCATCGTTAGTAATGACAGTTCTGTAAGACTAGAAGTGTCTGCTAAATGACCATATGATTATACATGGAAGTATGTGTACATATACATAAGGGTAGATGTGTGTGCAGTACATATATACAGTATATATACGTTAGAAGGGTGTGTAGTCACTTTGTATACAAGTGTCTGTTAAATGGACATATGATTATATAGGGGTATGGGGTGTGTGTCGAAGAGTGTGTGAGCACGTAGACAGGGGGTACAGCTGTGTGTACAGTACACATAAACAGGGGGTTAGAATGATGTGTCTTACCGTCGTTGCAGAGTGGCCCTCCGAAAGAAGTCATGCTACAGTCACAGCTGAACCCCTCCCACTGCTGCAGGCACACACCCTGGTTGGCACACGAGTCCTCCTGGCACGTTGTACTGGGGCCTGGGGACAGGGAGGGAGGGAGAAAGGATGGAAGTGTAGAGAGGGAGAGAGGAAGGAAGGAAGTGGAGAGAGGGAGAGAGGAAGGAAGGAAGTGGAGAGAGGGAGAGAGGATGCAAGAAAGTAAGGAAAGAAGGGGAGGGAGGGAGGGAGGGAGGGAGGGAGGGAGGGAGGGAGGGAGGGATGGAGGGAGGGAGGGAGGGAGGGAGGGAGGGAGGGAGGGAGGGAGGGAGGGAGGGAGGGAGGGAGGGAGGGAGGGAGAAATTACTTAAAATATGTGATCAGAATTGACCAAATGTATGTGTATGTGTGATGAGAGAATTAAACACGTAAATACGATTAAAAACATAATCCAACATCATTCTTGTAATCCACTTACCCACTTATGAAACACATTTACATACAGACAAGTAACATACTGAGACAAACATACTTCTCTCTCTCTCTCCCTTTTTTTAAAGACAGGTTTAAATGATATTTCTGTTGCATTTACAGAGATTGTCATTAGTTTTAGTGAGTTTTAAGGTATTCTTGCTTATTGATCCTCATACTTATTACATCTCAACACTGTTTTTAGGAAAGCGCCAACAATATTATGAAAGAAAGGGAAACCATAGCAACATATTTCATTATTTTTTGAGTCAAAAAGAAAGAGGTCAAACGTAGGGAAGTAGCCGGTGTATCCAATCAGAAAAAGAGACACCATTCAGAGTCTTCGATCACTTCATGAGGGAGTGGATATGTGTTTCCGTTCATACATTTATTTACATGGCAAGAAAGAGAAAAAGGAAACGTAGCACAGTGAGTAATCTAAAGTCAAAACTAAAGCCTCACGTAATTGGTCAGCTGCTTGATTAGGTTTTGGGTCCATACATTTTAAGAGAAGAGATGAAGAGATGCTAGAACGAGGAGCGGAACCGGAACGAGGAGTTCCACCTTCTCCTTTGCAAGTTACGGGCTGAATGTTACCTCCACTTCCGAAATTCGAATGATACACCGGAACTACTGCTGCTCCCATTCCTTCCAGACAGATTCTACGGTACCAGTTATGGTTGTTAAAGATCTGTCCACAAGGGAGTACACAGAGGGTAGATAAAATGGTATGTAAAACAGGATCTGAGACAATCTGGAATCTTTAGTAACGCAAAAAAAAAGAGGAAATATCATTAGCAGCAGCTATTAGCATTGACCAACAATGGCACAGGTTTAGACACCGTTCTTAGCCTGTCTGTCAATAGGTCTGTCTACCTGTCTGTCTGTACCTCTGTCTGTATGTCTGTCTGTTTGTCTATATGTCTGTCTGTCTGTCTGTCTGTCTGTATGTCTGTCTGGCTGTATGTTTGTCTGTGTGTTTGTCTGTTTGTCAATACGTCTGTCTGTCTGTCTGTCTGTCTGTCTGTCTGTCTGTCTGTCTGTCTGTCTGTCTGTCTGTCTGTCTGTCTGTCTGTCTGTCTGTCTGTCTGTCTGTCTGTCTGTCTGTCTGTCTGTCTGTATGTCTGTCTGTGCCTATGTATGTCTGCCTGTACCTCTGTATGTATGTTTGTCTGATTGTCTATTCACCTGTCTGTCTGTCTGTCTGTCTGTCTGTCTGTCTGTCTGTCTGTCTGTCTGTCTGTCTGTCTGTCTGTCTGTCTGTCTGTCTGTCTGTCAATCTGTCTGTCTGCCTGCCTGCCTGCCTGCCTGCCTGCCTGCCTGCCTGCTGCCTGCCTGCCTGCCTGCCTGCCTGCCTGCCTGCCTGCCTGCCTGCCTGCCATGTCATATGCCAGTCTGTTATGTAGTCTGTCAACCAGTCAGTTAGGCAGTCTGCCATGTCATCTGTCTGCCAGGCTGTCAGCCAGTCTGCTATGTAGTCTGTCAACCAGTCTGTCAGCCAAAATGCACTGTCATCTGTCTGCCAGGCTGTCAGCCAGTCTGCTATGTAATCTGTCAGACATGTCAGTCAGCCCCAGTGCAGGCTGTGTTAATGGGAGAGTTAATGCCAGTGGAATGACACAGGGTTAGTATGGATGTTAACCAGAGTTATGTAGCATGGTTCAGTTTGTTATGTTGATATTATGAATGAGATTATCTTGGATTATGATACATGTTGTTACAATGGTGTTTATGGTGAATTAAAAGTTATGTATGACTATTAGATAATCCACTACTGCATATTTCAGTTCTCAAAAGTATGAAGTTAAAATATTACAATATTTTACTTTCTCCTCTAATGCTAATGTATATTAGGCCGAAAGTGTCTTAATGAAAATGCTATTATTATTATTTAATTTTTGTATTAGTTTTAGTGGTTGTGGAAGTAGTGACTGAGTTGTAATTATTTTTATTCAGTTTAATTATGATTATTTATTCTTTATTCAATTAAGCACTTATGTATATGTTTTCATCCTATTGCCCCATATACAACATCAATAAATACTGTACTGTATAAAACAAATATAGTATTGAAATAATAGTATTTACACTGATAAGAAAAGTACAATTTGACACACTTAACACAGGTAACAAGGGTTGCTATCTTACAAACATGAGGCAGCTATAGTAATCTATTTTGATTCAAAATTGCACAATGATATATATAGATTTGGTGCAATTCCATGCATACAGTTGGCAACATGTATATTTTTTTAGGAAGACTATGAGCCATGCAATAAAAAAATGGTATATAAAATGTATACCATATGTGACAAAACAGACATGAGTGCAGTGAATACAATAAACTATAAGTAAAGTGAGTACAATATAAGTGACTGGGATACGATAACAAGAGACCCATAGGCTGTCATACAAGATGGTGGTGATGGTCCAATTCCAAATAGTCCCCTAGACCATAGGCACTATGCACTAGAGCATTTAATTGGTATAAGAAACTTGGTGAAACTTCCACCTAACCTATCAAAGGGAAAGGTGGAGCTATTGATAAGTTCCTTACACCAAATCCTCTCAGAGGTATAGGATCTAGTGGTCAGTTTAGGATTGGACAAGTGAGTGAGCCTTGTATTCCCCTATGGGGCTGAAGTCCATTCCTTATGACATGGGAGTTAGTGATGTAAACGCCTGAGTTGTCATTGAGTTGGAAGGGTGAGGATGTGATGAGAAGTGGAAGTGGTGGTTGTGGAGGGTTTGGGGGGGGTTGTGGAGGGTTTGGGCCGATGTGAGGGGTTTGTGGAGGGTTGGGGTGGTTGGGGCAGTCTGTATAAAACAAACAGAAGCTATCTACCTTGCAAGTCAGCTTTCATCAATGCAACTTTGATCAAGTCAGCGAAACAACAAGGAAAGGTAAAGGCCAGATGTTAGTAAAGCACTGAAAAGTCGTCAGAGAATGTATTAACAGAGAGAAACAGATAGAGGCAGGAGAAGACGACAGAGAGACGACGGAGAGACGACAGAGAGACAAAGTAACAAACAAGACAAGTATGTCCTGTAGGAGGAAGCAGAAAGGAGAGAGAGTGCTGAATGGTTTTGCGAAACACTTTAGTCGAGAAATAGCCTTGAATGAGTCAGAAATATAAAAGAGAGGAGAATAAATGTATGGTCGTTAGAAGTGGAACCTTTTTAATGGTTCTTTGAGGTGAAGGAAGCGGCGGAAATGTACTTTTAGTAGTCATACAATCACATGTTCGGTAATGTATTATTGCTGTGTGTTTGGATTGCTGTATATAAAATGTACCATGTATGTAAAATGTATATGTAAAGCATATGTATATGTAGCAAAAAAGCTGGGGGGGGATTAATAAAAAAAACCATATAATAATAATAATAATAATAATAATAATAATAATAATAATAATAATCATACAATCACATACTGTCCCTTCTTAGTCACTCAGTCACTCAGTCAATCATACCTACACTGTGTTGTTCCACTATGTGTGTTGTGTCTATTCCTATTGTGTATCTTCCTTTGGAAGCTTTAATATTATAACTGTATTATCCTGTACTCTGCTGCAGACTATTGTAACGGGTGGTTCTAATCCTGAATCTGATTGGTTAAAACCGCATTCCAGCCGGTGTCTATTCTACAAGTTAACATTCGCTAAATCTATAACGTTAAAAAGCCTACAGTATTTACTCTGTTCCATTTGATCTCCAGATGTCCCATAGTAATAAACGTGTTGGGAGTCTGGATGAGAGACAGGCAGGCAGTCGAAATCAAGAATACGCATAATTGTTATGGATATAGCAAGAACTATCAATAGAATCAGGTAAAACAAAACAAAGTGCAGCTAGTTTGCTGTCGTTCAAGCTTTAGTTTGAAGTGATTGTGTTAGCTGTGTTAGCTAGCTCCTCTGAAGAAGTGTCCTGATGAGAGAGCATTATAACGGATGTATCCAAAAACATTTAACTAGAAAATAACTTAAACAATTGCAAATGCAGCTACTTTGCTGTTAAACTGCACTGTTTGACGTGACTGTAAATTAGCCTGTAAATTAGCTAGCAAGCAAGGGATTAGAACGTTGCCAGCCAGTACGGCAATGGAACATTTAGAACGAACGACTGGGTCGCGTCCATAGATACAGAACAAAAAGAATGAACGACTGGGTCGTGTCTCTGGCAACTGAACTGACCAGCCGGGCTTGGGTAGCAACCCTAGATTTGTGTCAGGACTATATCTTGTGGAAAAATGAAATAGTATAAATAAATTAATCAATATAACGTTTTGAATGAAAATATGTAAATCATTATTTGAATATGGTTGTATAAAAGTGATAATGCCCTTGAAGTCGGAGTTTGGAGGATATACTGGCACGCTTTGCCAGTCCTCGACTTCGTCTCAAGCCTAACAACACCCGTGCCAATATATTCTCCAAACACTGGCTTCTTTGGCATTATCACTTAAGTATTATCCTGTACTCTGCTACAGAATATTATAACTGTATTATCTTGTACTCTGCTACAGAATATTATAACTGTATTATCTTGTACTCTGCTACAGAATATTATAACTGTATTATCCTGTACTCTGCTACAGAATATTATAACTGTATTATCCTGTACTCTTCTACTGTATTATTATTATTATTTGTATTTGTATTATTATTGTTATTATTATTATCTTCTGCAGTTCTGTTGAACAGTTAACCAAGCTACCCGAGTTTACTGTGTACAAAAAAAGAATGATGACACGGAGAGAGAAAAAAAATATGTGTCATAGCATTGTCCTTACATAGAAAAATAGAACAGAGAAAGACTGGAGGAGGATGACATTTTGAAATGTGTAATGAAAACCGAAGTGAGAATGATGTTTACAAATACATCAAATATTTACTTTGGAAGTGGTGCAAACACAATGCTAACTGTGCGTCCCAAATCACACCCTATTCCCTATATAGTGCAATACATTTGACCAGAGCCCTATGGGGCCTGGTCAAAAGTAGTGCACTATAAAGGGGATAGGGTGCCATTTGGGATGCATACAAAGTCAAATTATATTCATTTATGCAACAAAATTCTCATCCATAATTCAAGAGGATTGCTTCTGGCAAACACTCAGACTAAGCATGCATTGAACACGGTGTGTGTGTGTGTGTGTGTGTGTGTGTGTGTGTGTGTGTGTGTGTGTGTGTGTGTGTGTGTGTGTGTGGACCAGAGCAGAGCAGTAGAATGGGGTAACACTAACAATACAAATGTTGTTAGCGACAGTAATCTGATTATACTGTAGCCAAAAGAATCAGAACTGACGAGGGTAGAGGACTGGCAGCTTTTGACGTACTCTAACAACATACCAACATACTTTATGGATGTTAACATGGTAAATTATGTGCCAAAGGGTATTGGTATTGTCACTTCGGTGTGTGCGGGTGCTTGTGTGGTTGCGTGGTGGATCGGTGTACATGACCGTATGTGTGTGTGTGTGTGTGTGTGTGTGTGTGTGTGTGTGTGTGTGTGTGTGTGTGTGTGTGTGTGTGTGTGTGTGTGTGTGTGTGTGTGTGTGTGTGTGTGTGTGTGTGTGTGTGTGTGTGTGGGTGTGTGTGTGGGTGTGTGGGCGTGCAGGCTTGTGTGTGTGTGTGTACAAGTGAGCAGACACCTGGACTGTGGACAAACAAGGGAAAAACTGTTCACATCATTGAGAAGTGAATGAAAGGTCTGTTAATGAGTTAGGTGAGAGGCTGATGGAAAATAGTGTGAAGCCGTGAAGTAAGGCCATAAGTAGCATCATCAGGCAAAGAGTGTTGTTTCTGGTGTGTGGGAAGAGAATGGTTCTTTCACAGGCACTTCAATTGAGAAAGCTTGTTGATAGTATGACCATCTGTAGATCATCTATATAGGTCTATCCAAATAATAGATAGATAGATAGATAGATAGATAGATAGATAGATAGATAGATAGATAGATAGATAGATAGATAGATAGATAGATAGATAGATAGATAGATAGATAGATAGATAGATAGATAGATAGATAGATAGATAGATAGATAGATAGATAGATAGATAGATAGATAGATAGATAGATAGATAGATAGATAGATTGAAAAAAACAGATTGATGTCAAAACCTCAAGTTGTTTGTCTGTATTTTAAAACCATGTGTGGTACAGTGCACAGAAAGTAACCATGACTACAGTGAAAATCGAGAGGAAAACATTCCCAACATCATGGTAACAACAACTCCCATTTGATCACAAACTTTGATTTGACTATGATTTGATTTGACTATGATTTGATTTGACTATGATTTGATTTGACTTAGAGCACGTTATCACTTAATTTCTACCTGTAACAGCCAGAAGAGGACGGCCACCCTAGTGTGTGTGTGTGTGTATGTGTGTGTGTGTGTGTGTGTGTGTGTGTGTGTGTGTGTGTGTGTGTGTGTGTGTGTGTGTGTGTGTGTGTGTGTGTGTGTGTGTGTGTAAATACCTTCGCAGCCCCTCTCTATTTGGCCGACACATGCCAGGGCATCCGACATCAGGTCCGGGAGGCGTCCGTTCAGGTCCACCGACGCTAGGCAGCCCTGGAAGCCCTCCTTGGCGTGTACCAGCTTGGGAAGCTCCTTGTATGTCTCCTTGGCCACTCCACCAATATACAGATCACCTGTGAAGGACAGGGTAGGAAAAAGATGAAGGATAGCGGCCTGTCAAGGAACCCAATCTCCAGACAAGCAGCAGATAGGCAACAGTGGTTCTCTCTCATTGAAGCCTTATATTTTTCATAGGAATGAAGCGGATTAAGTAAGTACATATGAGGGGGCAGACGAATGGACAGGAAGGGTTAATTTATCACTGAAGGGGGTCGATCACCGTGTCTTTAATACATTGTGCATGACTTCTGCTATTCAGAATGACAAAGGAAGAGAACAGGAAAACGGATGCATTGCTGTTCAGTAAAACACAGTAGACTAGTGTGGAACCACTGACCCCTTGTGGAGAATAATAGCTACTGATATAAACTGCAAACAGGCACAGTGCAATGCTTCTAGTCTAGAACTGAGAATATGTCTCTGTTCCCAGATATAAAAAAATATATATATGGCCTTTTTGATACAGTAATGCCATTAATAGGATACTTCACAGTTCAATGTAACATTGATTTGACTATCCTCTGATCTTCTTTGAAAGACACCCACTACTAGCCCTATCAAACAACAGACTAGTAACAGTCAACTGGCTCCTCTGAGACACTGTACCCCAACGCAATAACAATAGTGCCACCCTCCGTCAGACTATAAAGTATGTTTAAAACATTAACCCTTCAACCCGGGCAGCCTACCCTTCAGGTCCAGGTTCTTGGCTCCCATGGTGGTCTGGGTGGTGATCTTGGTGTCGATCTTGACGGTGTGGAGGTTGTTAGTGTCTCGTGAGATCATGACGTTGTGCCAGTGGTTATCATTCAGGGGCTTGTTGGAGTTGCCCTTGATCAGGTGAGCTCCGTTCCCCAGGTCTGATACATAGTGCAGGTAGCTGGAAAAAGGCATTCACATGAATAATGATGCAGACACACACGCACACACAGGCACACACGCACACACACTCCAAAATCACACACACACACACACACACAACCCGCGTATAGTACGTCTTGACAACCTACCCCTTGACCAGCTCGACCACGATGAAGTCGTTTCCGTCCCCGCTGTTGAACAGTATGAGTCCATCTGACGAGGTGGTCTTGAACTGGAAGAACAGATGCATGGAGTAGTAGGCCTGGAGGGTGGTCAGAGCCACGTAGCTCGACCGTGACTTGAACGTGACCGGGTCAGCAATGATGTTCTTGAAGCCGATCATGGCGTTGAGCTCACAGTAGTCAATGTCGCCGTTCTTACACAGGTCTATAGAAAAAACAGAATGTATACTTCATTTATATATTTGTTCTCACACACACCCGTGGGGTTAAGACTCTGCTCAAGAGTACAACAATAGTAATATTAATGATTTGAGACAAGTAGACCTCCAGTGGCCGGTTCAGTCGACACTTTTACATCACCCAGCCCAGGACTTGAACAATCAACCTTCGGGTTACTGGGCCACCTCGGCTAAACTCTGGGCTACCTACCTATATAGGCCATGCCGTTGAAGGAGAGGCTCTGGAGGTGGCCTATGAAGTTGGACGGCACCATGGACATGAACCTTTTCTCCGTCACGATACCCGTCTCAATATTGTGAAACTCCAACTGGGTATGGTCACCTGCCATTTGACCTTTTGATTGACAGGAGGGAGGTTGAGAAGGGGGTTGGGGGAGGGAGACATGGGTGGAGGGAGGTCATTCATGTCTCCAGCAGGAAACACGCCACTCTCACCTCCAAAAGGTCTGGAGCCACACATGTCCACTAGTAGAAAGGTATGTGAAATACAATGGATTTATACACAAAGGGCAGGCTTCCCAACACAGATTAAGACTAGGCCTGTACTACAAAGCATGCTCAATGAAGAATATTCAATGAAATATCTTTCTAGTCCAAGATCAGTTTTAATCAGACATTATGGATTAGATCTGACCTAGTCCATAGTCAAATTGTGTCTTACCTACAAGGGGTCCAAGGACTGTCCTGAAAAGTATCACACTCATGTAAAACATAGTCATTGAATTAGAGAGAGGGAGGTTGTACCTTCTACAGGTTGAAGATCATCTACGGTGAGTTTCAAACTCTTTCCTCTCCTGAACACACGCACCGTGTGCCACTCGTTATCATTCAGGTTCTGACCAGCAAATATGGTCTCTGGCCCCTTGCCTGTAGGACAGCCCAAACAATGGTTAACGCACACACACACCTCGAGACAGGGAGAAGAAAAAGCAGAGTTAGTGCAGTGACAGGGTGTGTGTGGGAGGAGGAGGAGGAGGAGGAGGAGGAGGAGGAGGAGGAGGAGGAGTCAGTGAGAGAAAGGGACAGAGAGGAAATAAACAATAGAGAGGGAGAAAGAGAGAGAGTAAAATAATACTTATAAAACAAAACATATTTAATGACCCATACAACACCACCTCAAGTTGTTTGTCGCATCATTAGGTGTAACACAAAACCTAATCTACCTACTTGTTATGAAGGAATGTTGCTCATAGAAATAGAATTGCAGAAATCACGGAACATTGTTTTGAATGGGAATCCCATTCTAGTCAACGTTTTTCTATAAATGTGCTATTAATAACAATGTCACTAGGTGGCAGTAAAGCTCCACCCCAATGCTGGCCTGGCTTGGCACTACATAAGGTAAATGGTAATGGTAAATGACATTTCAAACCTTATTCTCTTGTGTCTGACCTTAAAAAAATGAATTGTAAATAATGATGTTGGGGAAAAAATTATATTAATCACGAAAACACCTCAACTGTAAATAACGCTGTTGTAAAAAAATCTAAAAATCATAACCATGCAGTAAACATTATTCAAGGTGCTAGTTTTGAGCCCTGTAACTGTGACTGTGAGGCAGGTGGGGAAGTGTCTTGTCAAAGCTGAGAATAGAAGCTAAGTCCCGGATAGTCCGCTTCTACAAGGAGGAAATAAGAACTGTGATTTTTTTAAGAGGGGCATCCGATGGATTTACTGATGCCATAGCTGCCTAATGGCTAACTGTGAGACAAATGAAAACCGACCAATGGTGTTACCAGAAAGAGCCTTCCGCTAACTGAGTACCTGACGGCTGACAATGAGGCAACTGTGCCTTGGGAAACAATTGATGTGATATATTTACAATGTAGTTACTAGCTCACTATATAACTTGTTTTATAATACAAATAAAAACATTTGTGTCTTGTCTTTTACTAGTAGCACTGACTTTGCTAATAACACATTTATTGAGGAGAAAAATACTTACTACTTCTGTGATATGTGACCCATCTTAAGATGAACTGTAAGTCACTCTGGATAAGAGTGTCAGCTAAATTACTAACATGTAAATGCATTTAATGCTCTTTTTTAGATATTGAGAGCTCTGGTGAGTAGGACCTCCAATGTAGTTATATATGGAAAATACAATTGAAGCTTGAAGTTGTATATTTAAATATGCAATTTGGACCAAGCGAATACAATGCATTGCATTCACACTTAATTATATTAATTATTAATTAAAAACCATTAAGGAGGAGAGACAGTTCCCTTAGTAGAATGTGTCCTTATACTGAGGGCAGAAGAGAACAACACCTTATCTCCCCTAACACATTACCAGGAAACCAGTGAGGACACTAGACCAAGTCTTACGGCAAGTCAGGACATGCTACTAGATAATGGATGTGAAGAGAAACTAAAATTGTCTTTGTGACTGTGTCTCATTTCCTTCCTTTGACAATTTCAGAGTATATACACTAAATGTATTTGAGAGTACACACACACATATGCACACACACACACACACATACACACACACACACGCACGCACGCACGCACATACACACACACATACGCACACACACACACACACACGCACACGCACACATACGCACACACACACACATATATGCACACTCCTCTCCTCTCCTCTCCTCTCCTCTCCTCTCCTCTCCTCTCCTCTCCTCTCCTCTCCTCTCCTCTCCTCTCCTCAACAGAATATAAAAAGATTGTATACGATCAGAATCAGAGGCTGGAGTAGACCCAGTTGGAACACCGATCATTCTATAAAAGCCACACTGTTTTCAGATTCAGAAACATTGTAGTGTCCCAGCACTGGGGAATTTGATGGTATGAGATATCGTTCATGTCCCGGACCTTAGACCCAAGACTATTACAGTGTGTCACACACACACACAAGGAACATGTATCCTCCTGAACCCTTTCCCACTCTTTTTCCTCTATTTGTTCTCTCCTCTTCCTCGTCAAGGACAGAGGGATGGAAGGCAAAGTTCAATCCATCCTTTCAAGTGCCCCAACTCCATCCCTCTATCCCATTATTTCATATATCGCTCTCTCTCCCCCTCTCCCTCACTTCTAATCCCATTCTCCAGGAGCCTGGTTTCTATCCTCCCCGGCCCTGGTGGGGTGTTTAGTGCTTACAAAGCAAAACATCGCCTCTGAGATTGAGTATAATATCCTAGTGCTCCGGCTGCCTGTGATTTGCATACACATTGCGTTGAGGCTTTGAAGATTGCAGAGAAAGAGGAAAGTAAATAAATAGCCGTAAATGGGTTGACTGGAATGAACCTGGTACCCATAAGGGTTGTGCTGAATGGCGGGAACCCGGTTACCGAGATTTACTGGGATTTAACGCCCAAAACCACTCCCTTTTCCCGGGATAAATAACTGCGAGAAACCGGTAAATAATAATACATTATTTATATGAACAGCATGAACAACATGGCGTGAAATGGAACTGTTAAATTATATGCAATGTCTAAGTCTGGCTTCTCTACGGGCTCTGCATGAATCAATGCTCAGGGTGGGGACAGACAGCCCATCTCAGTATGGAGCGCAGTTCACAATGTATGTAGACCTATCATCTCATCATGGTAACATTATTTCTTGTGACAGGTAGGCCAATATTTGCTGCAGCATAGTCTATGCTACAGTAATATAAAGATTGACTGCGCGTCTAAGGGGTCACCTTGTTTTTTTTTAAACAGCCCATCACTTGAATATCATTGCTTTAAATCAGTGCATGTGTGAGTACTCTATCAGTCTTTCTCCATCAACTCCATTCAAATTGCATCCAAAATAGATCATCCTGTTCTAGATTGATATATAGCCCTAGATATAGATGTCCTAGACTACCTCTTTTAGGTAATACATTCAATGCTGTATTAGCCTTATATTTAGCTAATTAATGATGGGTTATGCATAATAAGCTTCTAACTTATAGCCTCTTTCTCTTGCTCAATACGCAAGCACCTGTGTTCCGCTGTCCTCTCCTTAAAAAACGCTGAAATTGAATGTTATGAAAGAAGAGCGAACGCGCGATGGCGGTAGGCTATAGCAGTTATTTATTCAGACCCATAACCATTCAATCTTTGTGAAGAGAAGTGAAAGCCTTCTGTATCTAATTCTAGTCCTATATTATTCAACGATGTCATTAGAGTGATGAAGATGAGGACAACAACACTTATTTCATGTAACTGTTGAAAGAGAGAAATCAAGATTGAACTCTTTGGCCTGAATGCCAAGCGTCACATCTGGAGGAAACCTGGCACCATCTCTACGGTGAAACATGGTGGCGGCAGCATCATGCTGTGGGAATGTCTTTCAGCGGCAGGGACTGGGATACTAGTCAGGATCGAGGCAAATATGAACAGTGCAAAGTAGAGAGAGATCCTTGATGAAAACCTGCTCCAGAGCGCTCAGGACCTCAGACTGGGGTGAAGGTTCACCTTCCAACAGGACAATGTCCGTAAACACACAGCCAAGACAACGCTGGAGTGGCTTCGGGATAGGTCTCTGAATGTCCTTGAGTGGCCCAGCCAGAGCCCAGACTTGAATCTGATCGAACATCTCTGGAGAGACCTGAAAATAGCTGTGCAGCAACACCCCCCATCCAACCTGACAGAGCTTGAGAGGATCTGCAGAGAAGAATGGGACAATCTCCCCAAATACAGGTGTGCCAAGCTTGTAGCGTCATACCCAAGAAGACTCGATGCTGTAATCGCTGCCAAAGGTGCTTCAGCAAAGTACTAAGTAAAGGGTCTGAATACTTATGTAAATGTGCAAAATTAGCAAAATTTCTAAAAACCTGTTTTTGCTTTGTCATTATGGGGTAATGTGTATAGATTGATGAGGGGGAAAAAATAATTTAATACATTTTAGAATAAGGCTGTAGCGTAACAAAATGTGTAAAAAGTCAACGGGTCTGAAAACTTTCTGAAGGCACTGAATTTGTATTGGATAACGACACAATCATTTGGGCTTTTTTGGCCATGGGCTCATTAAATGTTGTTAATGTAGGGCTCATTCAATGTCGTTAAAGTAGGGCTCATTAAATGTCGTTAATGTAGGGCTTATCAGACTCAGGTAGCATCAGGTTTGAATTTTCAAGCTGATCAAAGCGCTATTGATTTATTACAACCTGGTATCTGCAGGATGATGTAATAACCAGTAACTTAACAGTAGCTGACAAATGATGTTAACTAGGTAGTGTGCTGTGCGTGTGTCTGTGTGTGTGTCTGTGTGTGTGTGTGTGTGTGTGTGTGTGTGTGTGTGTGTGTGTGTGTGTGTGTGTGTGTGTGTGTGTGTGTGTGTGTGTGTGTGTGTGTGTCTGTGAAAGAGTATGGTGGTGCACGTGTGTTATACAAAGTACAGTGTAAAGGAAATTAAGAGATACCTGGAGGTCATATGGGTCACATCTCCATGGAAAGAAACCAGACTACATCTCCTCTCCTCTCCACGCGCACACACAAGTGCACACAAACACACACGCACACGCACAGCACACTACCTAGTTAACATCATTTGTCAGCTACTGTTAAGTTACTGGTTATTACATCATCCTGCAGATACCAGGTTGTAATAAATCAATAGTACAACAACTAAACTAAACACGGCCCAAACTAAAAAAGCCAATCCGTCTGTGTGTGTGTGTATATGTGTGTGTGTATTTTTAGCTTGTTGTCAGTCAGCGCCTGTTAACAGTGTTTAAGTTGAAGTGGCAGCGGTTTCTTCAGGCAGAGCTGAGGATGCCCGAGGGGAAGGGAGCCGAGGACCCCTAATTGACAGTGATGGGTTTTTTGAGTCTGTGCTGTGTGTGTTTTTTCTTTGAGTCTGTTATGAACGTCATTCCTCCACAAAGCGGATTCAAGGTGCCGCAAACTGACGACACTAATTAACGGGTTTAAAAAAATAATAAGGAGTAAAAAAAGAAAGACCTGAAAAGAAAATAGAAAAATCATCCTTAGAAGTGGAATGGTTACTCTATCCAAGATGGTAACTGTATGTACACACTTAGAAGTAAAGGTGCTATCTATAACCTAAAAGAGTTCTTAGGCTGTCCCCATAGGAGAACCATTTGAAGAACCCTTTTTGGTTCCAGACAGAACCTTTTTGAGTTCCATGTAGAACCCTTTACACAGAGGGTAGTTCTGCCTGGAACCAAAAAGGGTTCTTCAAAGGGTTCTCCTATGGGGACAGCCGAAGAACCCTTTTATTCTAAGTGTGCAGATAGAACAGAGTTCTAAAGATGCCTTGGTGTTTGGTGCTTATCTTTTCCTCAGGCAGCCTTTTGCCTTTCTTTTATTCTTGAAGATGAATATCTTCTTTTATTGGTGCATTCCCAAATGTTGGCAATGCCTCAATCATCACACAGTCATGTCTCATAATGTGAATAATGTGTACCAAACACACACACATACATTGGCTTATATCTGAAGTCAATGTGCCAGTCAACAGTGGTAGTGCCTAACGAGCTTCAATGACTCTTGCTATTCAGGTGGAGATCATTTGATCTAAGTGCCTAAAGCTGCGTTTACACAGGCAGGGCAATTATAATATTTGAATTTTATTATTGGTCAAAGATTTGATCTGATTGTTGAAAAGACAAATAATTGGGCAAAATATCAGAATTAGAGTTTTAAATCAAAGTATGTTTACTTATAAAGCAGCAAACACTCTTTTATCACATAACCATTCGAACCCTTGTGTTCTAACTACACTAACTACACTACACTGAAAGGTGTGTGTATCAAAGAGAGAGAGAGAGAGAGAGAGAGAGAGAGAGAGAGAGAGAGAGAGAGAGTGAGTGAGTGAGAGAATGAGAGAGAGAGAGAGAGAACAAGAACTTTAAAATGGCAATCAGCAGTTGAAACAATAACAAAGCTAGTTATATTTTTCAAGAATCAATGGGTACATATAATTAATTTATAAGACCAAAAATGGATGTAGCAACTGCTGATTGCCGCTTTAAATGGGTAAGAAAAGTAATTTACTAAAGAATATATCTCCACTATCCATTTCCTTTTCTGCTTTTTTGTATGTATGTGAATGTTTTGCTTACATTAGCTTCCTACACAGAGACAAGCCACTAGAACATAGTGTTGGTATGTGCAATAATTAATATGTGTGGAAGGCAGTACATTATAGGGATGTTTGATGTTCAATGTGTGCCGAGATTATACTGTAGTTGTGATTCCACATTTTAATTTAACAAAAATTACCCTTTAAAGCACTGTGCTTAAGGACGGAAAGCGTATGTAATGTTTACGATCAATTTGCATACACAATGTACACTATGGGTGGAGCATTCTTAGCTGCAAAAAATGCTATTTAGCATATACTGTAGATATGTATTACATTTCACCATTGGAATTCATGGGTAATGCTATAGAATAGCCTAACTGTTGTTGCAAACCACGAATGTGTACATTATTTTTGATGCCCCTATAACACCAGCCTTTAGATATAAATTCACATGAACCCTATCAAATATTGTGTCCATTCGTGTGACTCAGCCATACCCTCAAAGAATAAGATAACTGGATGCAGAATGGATTACGACAATCTGGATGGAGGAGATAGAGCTTACTTTTTAATGTTTTTGGAGTGTGTTTCTCCATAACCTAACAGTTGAGGAGAGTGAGTGTGATGGAAGTGAAGGTAAACCCTAGAGATATACTGTGTCTGCAGTATGCAGTACGGTAAACAGGAATGGAAGGCTCATCTTTACTGACTCTTGAGGACTCTTCTTCCGTCATTAATTCATGAACGTCCCTGAATTATAAATACAAGGACAAGGACATGTTTCCTCCTAAAATATTGCAATGTAGCCTCTGTAGCTCTACACTCATATACTCCCCTTCTCTCTCTCTTTCTCTATCCCTCCCTTCCTCCCTCCTTCCTAGCAGTCCTATTCTCTCCATCAATATCGCTTTCCCTACCCTCTCCATTTCTCCATCCCTCCCTCTCTCACCTCGCTCCCTTCCGCTACATCCCTTCTTCCTTCCTTCCCTACCTCCCTCCCTCTCTCCCTCTCTCCCTCCCTCCCTCCCTCCCTCCCTCCCTCCCTCCCTCCCTCCCTCCCTCCCTCCCTCTCTCCCTCCCTCCCTCCCCCCTTCCTGGCAGTCCTACTCTCTCCATCCTTCCCTCCCTCTCTCCCTCCTGGCAGTCCTACTCCCTCCCTCCCTCTCTCCATCACTTTCTCTCTGCTCTGTGAGGCAGGTTAATGAGAATAATAAAATCACACTCCGTATTTCCTCTCTGCTTTGAAAAGCCTCATCAATTTACCAAGATAGACTGGGGGAAGAAAGAAAGACAAGATAAAGAAAATAAGAGACCGACGAAGGGAGAGAAAGTTTAAAATAATTTGAAAGAAGAGAATGGCGAACGGAGAGAAATAAAACAATATATAAAATATGTAACATAGAAAACAAGGGAACAGTGGGGAAATCATGCGTGGCTAAAATACCTCTGTTTCCAAAGCATGCATTTTATATCAATCTGTTTGAATTTAGGAGTGTCATCAAGGCTGGTAATTAGAGACAACAGAGTGTGAAAAATCACTGTTGACTGCCATATTGGGCGCAGCTCATTAATTTCCGACCCCTCCCTCCCTCTCCTTCCTCTATCCCTCCCTCCTCCCTCCCCTTCTCCAGCAGTCAGTAATATGTAGGAGAGCAGATGCAGATTCTCACTGCCTGACTGAGGCCCAGAACACACTATACGGTACAGTCCATTATCTCACATGAAATGGTATGTATGTTATGCACTGGTCTGTGCTGGTCTATATCATATAACTACATATATTTAAGGAATAGGAAATTGATTGGAATCATAATGGTAATGTGATTTTTTTATATATATATAGTTTTTCACCATTAGCTGTTGGGAAAAAAATAATTAAATATTGCTAATCTTTGTCAACCTGGTCTGAAATCATAACTTAAAACATATGACATCTACAGTGGGGAGATCAAGTATTTGATACACTGCCGATTTTGCAGGTTTTCCTTCAAAGCATGTAGAGGTCTGTCATTTTTATCATAGGTACTCTTCAACTGTGAGAGACGGAATCTAAAACAAAAATCCAGAAAATCACATTGTATGATTTTAAAATAATTAATTTGCATTTTATTGCATGACATAAGTATTTGATCACCTACCAACCAGTAAGAATTCTGGCTCTCACAGACCTGTTCGTTTTTCTTTAAGAAGCCCTCCTGTTCTCCACTCATTACCTGTATTAACTGCACCTGTTTGAACTCGTTACCTGTATAAAAGACACCTGTCCACACACTCAATCAAACAGACTCCAACCTCTCCACAATGGCCAAGACCAGAGAGCTGTGTAAGGACATCAGGGATAAAATTGTAGACCTGCACAAGGTTGGGATGGGCTACAGGACAATAGGCAAGCAGCTTGGTGAGAAGGCAACAACTGTTGGCGCAATTATTAGAAAATGGAAGAAGTTCAAGATGACGGTCAATCTCCCTCGGTCTGGGGCACCATGCAAGATCTCACCTCATGGGGCATCAATGATCATGAGGAAGGTGAGGGATCAGCCCAGAACTACACGGCAGGACCTGGTCAATGACCTGAAGAGAGCTGGGACCACAGTCTCAAAGAAAACCATTAGTAACACACTACGCCGTCATGGATTAAAATCCTGCAGCGCACGCAAGGTCCCCCTGCTCAAGCCAGCGCATGTCCAGGCCCGTCTGAAGTTTGCCAATGACCATCTGGATGATCCAGAGGAGGAATGGGAGAAGGTCATGTGGTCTGATGAGACAAAAATAGAGCTTTTTGGTCTAAACTCCACTCGCCGTGTTTGGAGGAAGAAGAAGGATGAGTACAACCCCAAGAACACCATCCCAACCGTGAAGCATGGAGGTGGAAACATCATTCTTTGGGGATTCTTTTCTGCAAAGGGGACAGGACGACTGCACCGTATTGAGGGGAGGATGGATGGGGCCATGTATCGCGAGATCTTGGCCAACAACCTCCTTCCATAGTAAGAGCATTGAAGATGGGTCGTGGCTGGGTCTTCCAGCATGACAACAACCCGAAACACACAGCCAGGGCAACTAAGGAGTGGCTCCAGAAGAAGCATCTCAAGGTCCTGGAGTGGCCTAGCCAGTCTCCAGACCTGAACCCAATAGAAAATCTTTGGAGGGAGCTGAAAGTCCGTATTGCCCAGCGACAGCCCCGAAACCTGAAGGATCTGGAGAAGGTCTGTATGGAGGAGTGGGCCAAAATCCCTGCTGCAGTGTGTGCAAACCTGGACAAGAACTACAGGAAACGTATGATCTCTGTAATTGCAAACAAAGGTTTCTGTACCAAATATTAAGTTCTGCTTTTCTGATGTATCAAATACTTATGTCATGCAATAAAATGCAAATTAATTACTTAAAAATCATACAATGTGATTTTCTGGATTTTTGTTTTAGATTCCGTCACTCACAGTTGAAGAGTACTTATGATAAAAATTACAGACTTCTACATGCTTTGTAAGTGGGAAAACCTGCAAAATCGGCAGTGTATCAAATACTTGTTCTCCCCACTGTACATAGCTTGTACGTAAATAGTCTACTTTCTGGCAAACATGAATTTAAACAACATACATTCAGGTCACACTTTAAACAAACAACAACATTTAAGGTTTTAATAATGCCTTCATAAACCCTTTTCAAGGACTATATAGGTGTAGTTTGTTTAAAGAGGGATCTACATTCATGAATAACCAACATTGTGAATACAGTAAAAGGATTGCGAATAATAAATGTGAGCAGTCTTTACTTACTGGTAGTACAGTTAATCTTGATACAGTCTAGATGGGGAAGAATAGATGAGATGTCAAATCCTTCACTGTGACAGCTGCAGACAATATTAAAGCATAACACCCCACCCCTCTGGGGACGACACACGGACCCAGGGACCACACCATGATGCTCTCCACCATGGCCCTCTCCCCCACACCTGGCTCAGGTAAGAGTTGCTGGGGTGTGGTAGGAAGAGCATGGTAACTACTCCTTTACAATGCCAATCAAATGAGTTAGTTCTATAGTTGGTTATATCACTGCTATATTATTAGGTTGTTATATATGTGGCTGAACCGGAAGGCCTTGACTGACCAACCTATATCACTCGATCAAAGTTTGAATATTTTGTGTCGATGATTTGTACATGAACATTTTCTTTCAACTGAAAAGTAACAAAACATTATTAATCTTTTAATTAAACATTTCCTCGTAAAAGTCCAAAATAAAATGGTTTCCTTGACAGAAGAGGTGGTTATGTTTTTACCTATGACATCTGCAATAAGAAAGCATCGGAACATGGTCATGGTCGAGCTGGGCCACTCGGTAGGGATGCTGGACGGTCTAACATCTTGGACGTAGGATAGGGCATTCAATGACACCATGCCTCAATTTGACCACTGTCCAGTGGCCATTTTCAACCAATTCAAAGGATTTATACTGAATGTCAGGCATGATGCCATTGGTGACAGAGGCTTTTCTCACAGAACACCTTCACCACTACTAGTATGCCATTACTTGTAATTTTACCAACTACTACTACTACTACTACTATTACTATTTGTATTATTATTAGTGTTATTAGTATAATTATTATTAATATTATGTGGGCCTACAACTAACACTACTACTACTATTACAACTAACACTACTACTACTACTACTACTACTACTACTACTACTACTACTACTACTACTACTACTACTACTACTTCAACTTCTACTACTACTATGTGGACCTACAACTAATACCTTTACTACTTACTACTACTGGTATACTAATACTGCTACTATTTCTGTATAACCTATGCTGCTAAACAACTACATATTGTTGCTGGTATGCTGCCTCTCTCTCTTTCGCTCTCTCTCTGATTATATACAGTGAGTCAGTGTTGTGTTGTGCTGTGAGAAGAGAGAGCTGACCGGATCCAGACCCAGACATTCTACCCATGTGACCCTGCCAGTCGTGTGTCGTCAACCACAGCAGAAAAGTGGTCGCAAACAGCCAAAGACCAACGCCAGCCAGCCCGCACAGGAAATGCTCTGCTTTTCAAATAAAGAGGGGTGTGAGGGAGGAGAGGGGAGAGAAAGAAGACAGACAGAGGAAGGAGACCTAGGAGCGATCTAAGGGCAAGGGGAACCGAATGAAACCAAGCGAAGAAAGTATTAAAATATGTCCAAAATAAATCAAAAGGAAAAATGTCAACAAAAACATATTGACTGTCATCATCAGATCAGATTGGTAACCGTGGTGATGTGGGTTGTCAGCCCCCTGTCAGTGTGAGGCGCTGTCGCCCTGGGTGCCACGGCAACAGGCTTCCCTGTGGTCGACAGACAGACAGAAAGTAGTGCCAATCCCATGCCCTCTCCTTTGTATGCACCGTTAAACGCCTCTGTTTAGAGAGTCCATTTCTGTTTAACCGGCGGAAAGGAGAACTAGATGGCTATCATTTCCCACAGCCATGGGAGATATCTAACATTTCCAGAGTCGGATTCTCTCCGTTGCTCCATCAGGAGAGTAAATAGACACACACAGACACACACACACACACACACACTCTATCACTATCACGCTGAGAACTGGAGTCAGTCTGACTGGATCCTTGTCCCAGGCAGGTAGCCTAGCTTGTTAAGAGCATTAGGCCATTAACTGAAAAGTTGCAGGTTTGTATCCCCAAGCCGACTTGGTGAAAATACTGCAGATGTACCCTTGAGCAAGGCACTTAAACTTAATTGCTCGCGCAAGTGGCTCTGGATAAGAGTGTATACTGAAATGTAATTGAGCTCTGGGGAAGTCAGTCAGTCTGACCTTGTTCTTTTATTAACTATTTATCTGCTTATTGTCTATTGATTAGCTTCGCTACTTGACATTTATTTTGCACTGTTGAGGACGAGCTGCAAGTCAGCATTTCGCTCTAGGGTTTAGACCTGCTGTGGTACTGTTGCCCGTGGCGATTACACTTGATGTGTATAAGACTATAGGGAAGGTGGAGGAACTATAGAGACATGTTATACACTACAGTGGTTTATGTCAGAGACCTGCATAGCTCTAGAATGTGCTGATAATGGCAGCCATTTTGGTCAGGTTTATTTAATTCTATGGGAGTGACACTACTAGATATTAGACACCACTTTTACCACTGTTACAGAGCACAGACCTCAGACCTCTGAGTGTAGAAGGCTGTGGCTTTTCTCCACCAGGAGCTAAAAACTCTAAATAAAGTAAGTATAGCCAGAGGGGATCTGAAAGGGGCAGAGAAGGTATCAGTAATTAGGCTATAATGGAATTAAAGTTCCATATAAAACAGTGGGCAGCGCCAGCCAGTATGGATAATAGTTGAGCTGGTGGTCTGGATGTTTTATGTACGGGGCTAACAGGTATGGGGCTGACAGTATATTTGGCTTTTGGTGCTAATAGGAAGTATGGCTTATATTTGGCTAATGGTCCGGGCTATAGCAATACCAAGGTCATGGGTTCAATTCCCACCGGGATCACATAGACATAGTAACAATGTATGCCCTCACTGCACAGTTCTGTAAGTCACTTGTGGGTAGTGGGTAGGGGGTAGGGTGGGGTAGGGTAGGACAGAGAGCATTCCCTGCTGGGTCAAAACGACAGCGTGCTCATTTGGCAGTGAGCGGAGAGCCGCAGACTCTGGCCACTGAAGGGTTCTATACCATCCCCGTCTATTCAACATAATATACAGCATATCATACATATCATCAGCATAGCTAACAGGATAGAGTGTGAAAGTAACATAGATGTAAGATAGAGAGAATGAATGTGTCTGTTTTCAGGATGACAAGGTTTCTAAATGTTGGATAGAATTATAACAAATTTGTGAACCTATGTGATCTTCAGCTATGTGTTTGTTGTGGTCATTTCATGTGATCCATAGGCTATGTGCACCATGTGAGTTTTGTTGTAACTGTGTGGCGTGCAGGTATACCGTGCCGCGTGGCGTTACCTAGGTTGACCGTCAGGCGGACGCGGCCGGTCTCCAGCTCCAGGCGCAGTGTGTCGGCGCTGTCACGTGACGTCGTGGCCATCAGCACGCCGTATGCTCGCTGAGAGCGGAACCTCAGCGACACGTCTTCAGCTTCCGTCTGCATCACCACCGGCAACTGGATCTTCATGAATTTACTGCCGTCATAACTCAGGATTGTCGCATCTGGGAGGAGGAAAGGAGAGCAGGGGGGAGAGCAGGGGGGAGAGGAGAGGGGGGGGAGAGCAGGGGGGAGGACAGGAGATGAGAGAGGCGCATGGGGAGGGGAGGAGAGCAGAGCAGAGCAGAGGGGAGAGGAGAGAGTAGGGGGGAGGAGAGGAGAGAGGGGTAGGAGAGCAGGGGGGAGGAGAGGAGAGAGGGGGATGGGGAGGGAGGAGAGTAGGCGGGAGGAGAGGAGAGGAGAGAGGGGTATAGGGAGGGGAGTAGAGCAGGGGGGAGGAGAGGAGAGGAGAGAGGGGGATGGGGAGGGGAGGAAGCAGGGGGAGGAGAGGAGAGGAGAGGAGAGAGGGGGATGGGGAGGGGAGGAAGCAGGGGGAGGAGAGGAGAGGAGAGAGGGGGATGGGGAGGGGAGGAAGCAGGGGGAGGAGAGGAGAGGAGAGGAGAGGAGAGAGGGGGATGGGGAGGGGAGGAAGCAGGGGGGAGGAGAGAAGGAGAAGAGAGAGGTAGGAGGGGTGGAGAGGAGAGAGATAAATAAATATGTTGTTGAGACATGGACATTCACTTTATTGTAAAATCGTTAAGTATACATGTTAGAGAACATACTGTTGAGCTATGGACATTTGCAATATTGTAAAATCAAAGTAAAATAAGTCAGCTATCAATTCTTCTTGAAAATCAACAGACTATTTTCAGTATTGTAACTGAAATAAGGAGCATTTCATGATCCATGAATATTAATTGATTTGTTCTCAGTTTCCAAATATGTCGCAGTGTTATGGTAAATGGTATTATAAAAACATATGGTTATGTTTGCTAACGCTCTCCAACACACACGCATGCACGCATGCATACATGCACACACTCACGCGCACACACACACACACACGACATGGGTTATGTTTGTTGCTGCTTATAACAAGGGCCTTGGATTAAGGGCTCTCAGGCACAGTCCCAGACTCCCACCAACCAGTACATATTCATGTGTTTCCAAGTCCATGCTCATCCACCACATGCATTTGAAAGTGACAAGACCTTGACTGAACACATAAAGAGTCTCAAAGCCTCAAAGGCTCTTCAGACTGAAGAGATCCTCTTGGACCCATTTGGAGACACGGTTAGATAGCCTGACAGGGTGTTGCAAACCACCACACCACCCGTCTAACGGTCAATCAACCTTGAGACAAAAACGAAGACAGGGGGTATAAAGACAGGGAAACTTTTTCTTGGCCTCAAGGATTTTAAGAGAGAGAGAGAGAGAGAGAGAGAGAGAGAGAGAGAGAGAGAGAGAGAGAGAGAGAGAGAGAGAGAGAAAGAAAGAGAGCAGAAGTTTTTGCCAGTCACTCATCTCTGTCTGCTCACGTCTCCACTCTCTCAGTTTTCTCTCTACATGGTACCAGGTACAGGCCCTAACCATGTCTAAGTCAATATCCTTTTTCCTTCCTCACGCACACTTTTTTGATTCATAACATATTATGTCCTATTGGATTAGCTGTCCATATGACCTGTGAAATTGCCATGTCATAGTATTTATTTTCCTACATCTGTGGTACATTCTATTGAACTTAACCTGTATGAATATATCCTACTTTACATGTGACCACAGGCATTCTCCTATTCCTCTCTGTCTATGGCAAGCCACAGGCAACAATCCAAATTATTAATGTGATGTTTACTTGTGTCAAGAATGCCTATGACTTCTTTCACAAAGCATTGTAGAGTTACACAATGGTGCTCTGTATTCTAACACTGGGCCTTTGTCAGCGCTAGTTTGATAAAAACAAGTCATCACAATCTGAGTGAAATCACTATCTGAATAAATTCATAAACATTGCATCTCATCCAGTGATGTGTCCCAAATGGCACCCTATTCCCTATACAGTGCACTACTGTTGATAGGTGCTGGTCAAAAGTACTGCACTAAATACGGAACAGGGTGCCATTTGGGATGCATATAGATGCATATAACAGGCTGTCAGGCAGTGAGCAGGGTAAATAAGAAATGCTGAGAACGATGTGGAGATATGAAATCTGACATGTGAGAGCATCATTATCAAATGCAAAGTGGGCACCTGTCAAACATCCAATGGTGGAGCAGTACTCACTTCATTTTTAATGGCTCACAACCATGTTTAATATCAAAATAAAGCAGGGGGATTTAAGCTGGAACGGTGCAAGTAGCGACCAACTCACTGCCTGCTTTAAGACAAGCAGTAAGTATGTGTGTGTGTGTGTGTGTGTGTGTGTGTGTGTGTGTGTGTGTGTGTGTGTGTGTGTGTGTGTGTGTGTGTGTGTGTGTGTGTGTTCACAAGAAAACAAGGAGGAGGCAACAACATCTAGCTAGGGGACAGGCCGCTTTAGAGAAACAAATTAGGCAGTAATCTAAACAAGGGGGACATGGTTGAGGTCCCTCTCCACCCTCTCTCTTTTCTCACCCTCTCTCTCAGGTTCTCTGTCCCCTCCCCCCTCTGCCTCTCTCCCTTCCTCCCTTGAGTGGAAGTTTGCAAGAGGGAGAGCCAAGCTGTCACCCGCATGTCACCGCCACCCCGACAGCACCACCAGGCCCGATCCACCCAATCCAATTCAACTATCGCCGAATTACAGTCGCCAAGGGGCTATGGAGAAATATATGTTCAGCATTCATAACATCACAGGCATCATTCCTTATTCAGCCTGCTTATGTCTCCATTCTCCAGTGTTTCTCCAGACTCCTGTCTCTGAATATTTTATGTTTCCAGTCTCCAGTGCTTCTCCGGACTCAACCACACCACACCTTCGTTTTATCACAAAACCGGTTAACAACCTCTGTCCAGTGAAGTCCATAAAGCATAATGCATGAACAGTAAGAGACAGTTACATGACCTACAGCATGGTCAAGCAAGTTAATGTTGCCGACATTTTCGGACAACTAAACAACTATTGATTTAGAACAACAGAGAGTTACCGCAAGTCGCAAAGAAAACAAGAGCTGCCTCAACTATTCCAGCACCACTTCAACTTCAACATTTCAACATCATCAAATCACATCTGCTTAGTCTAATACAGTGACAACTAAAAGATACCAAAAGAATTTAGCCCAATCAATGTAAGCAAAATATGATGTGGCTGTCCGTGGTTCTGATTTCTGTGTGCGTCTGTGTGTGTGCGTGCGCGTGGTGGTCAGTAGTGGCGGTCAGTAGCGTTATTTCTATTACAGCATATTGGATGACTCTCATTTATATTCCAGATTAATGTAACAGCGATAGGTTTAGGCTACTACATGATACTCTCATTTTCTCTATATCCATCATGAGGTTGCTACAACCTAGCATATGAATGAACGTTTACATCATAGTTGCACACAGGTCACTGCAGTGCTAGCAAGCTGTAGCTTATGCTTTCAATACTAGATTAATCTGTTCCTTTGATTGGGTGGACAATATGTCAGTTCATGCTACAAAAGCTCCGATAGGCTGGAGGACATCCTCCGGAAGTTGTCATAATTACTGTGTAAATCTATGGAAGGGGGTGAGAACCATGAGCCTCCTAGGTTTTGTATTGAAGTCAATGTACCCAGAAGAGGACGGAAGATAGCTGTCCTGCGGTGCTACCCTACAGAGTGCTGTTGAGGCTACTGTAGACCTTCTTTGCAAAATAGTGGTTTTTAATAAATTAATAGATGACATGATTATATTTAGTATTGTTTAATCTAAAAAGTAGAACTTTAAATGTTTAAACATTTGAATTGTTATTAAATTCACTGAGGAGGATGATCTGGCATGTGTCCTGGAGGGTAGGAGTGTTGAGTCAGTAAACAAAAGGTTGCAGGATCAAATCCCTGAGCTGACAAGGTAAAAATCTGTCATTCTGTGGAAGAACAAGGCAATTAACCTACTGTTTCCTGGGTGCTGAAGATGTGGATATCAATTAAGATAGCCGCACCTCTCTGATTCGGAGGGGTTGGGTTAAATGCGGAAGACCCATTTCAGTTGAATGCATTTAGTTGTACCACTGACTAGTAACACCCCTCCACTCATGTTGAATCACCCTACTTGTAGAGAAACGCCAATGCCATCTTCCTCTCCTTCATGCTCTAGTCTACCTGGCTAAAATGCTTGCTCACTAGCCTAACTTACATTTTTTTTTTTTTTTTTTTTTTACCTTTATTTAACTAGGCAAGTCAGTTAAGAACAAATTCTTATATATAATGACAGCCTACACCAGCCAAACTCAGACGATACTGGGCAAATTGTGCACCACCCTATGGGACTCCCAATCACGGCCAGTTGTGATACAGTCTGGATTGAAACCAGGTTGTCTGTAGTGACGCTTCTAGCACTGAGATGCAGTGCCTTAGACCACTGCACCATTTGGGAGCATTCATGGGCAACGTTAGCTAGTTAACACTAGCCTTCTACATCTAGCTACATATTGAACTTCCATCCTGTCAGGCCAGGGGCACAGCAATGTCCACCAGGACCATTCACAGTTGAGCTCGCTCAGTTTAGCTCAACGCTGATTGGCGTACACGTAGAGAGATAGAGGGGCGCTGCTTCGTGAGACACATTCAGCCTCTTGCAAATTGAAGGAAAATAATGAAACACAGAGACACATTTATTTTTTTTATTTTTTTTATCTTGGCATCCATTAATACATGCTACTGGTCTCCAGTCTCCAGTGCTTCTCCAGACCCCTGTCTCTGAATAGTGTATGTCTCCATTCTCTAACGCTTCTCCAGACCACTGAATATTTTATGTCTCCATTCTCCAATGCTTCTCCAGATCCCTGTCTCTGAATAGACAGACTGGCTGGTACATTTACAGGAGATAGACAGAGAGAGAGAGAGAGAGAGAGAGAGAGAGAGAGAGAGAGAGAGGAGGAGAGAGAGAAAGAGAGAGGGGGGGTGGGAGGAGAGAGAGAGGGAGAGGTGAAGGAGAGAGAGAGGGAGAGGAGGAGGAGAGAGAGAGAGGGAGAGGAGGAGGAGAGAGAGGGATAGGAGGAGGAGATAGGGAGAGGAGGTGGAGGAGAGAGAGAGGGGAGAGGAGGAGAGAGAGAGAAGTAGAGAGGGAGAGGTGGAGGAGGAGAGAGAGAGGGAGAGAGAGAGGAGAGGAGAGAGAGACAGGAGGAGGAGAGAGGGAGAGAGGGAGAGGTGGAGGAGAGAGAGCGGGAGAGGAGGAGGAGAGAGAGAAGAGAAAGAAGAGAGAGAGAGAGAGAGAGGAGAGGGAGAGGGAAGAGAGAGAGAGAGAGAGAGAGAGAGAGAGAGAGAGAGAGAGAGAGAGAGAGAGAGAGAGAGAGAGAGAGAGAGAGAGAGAGAGAGAGAGAGAGAGAGAGAGAGAGAGAAGAGAGGAGAGAGAGAGAGATAGAGAGAGAGAGAGAGAGAGAGAGAGAGAGAGAGAGAGAGAGAGAGAGGAGAGAGAGAGAGAGAGAGGCTGGTACATTGGATTTTTTTTTATCTATCATTATCAACAGATTGATGGAAACATGGAGAGACACGGTGAATATTGCCAGTTCCAAGGCCAGAGAGATGGCTATTATCCTGGGCCAAAATCTAATGTGGCCCTCCCCCTGCCTGGAGCTGAGTCTGTAAAACATCTTTATCTGAGCCCTGCTGCCTGTAGAAGACCATTGGAGGGATATGGCACTGTCATGTCCACTCACTGTAGAGGAGACTACACTACACTACACTGTCCAATCAACCACACACACACACACACACACACACACACACACACACACACACACACACACACACACACACACACAGACACACAGACACAGACATAGACATAGACACAGACACACACATTTTAGGAAAAGATTTTAACCAAGCAGACATAATTTATTTCTTTCCCAGCCTTAACTCATCCTAAATGTCCTCCTGAACGCATCCAAAATGTCCTCCTGAACGCATCCTAAATGTCCTCCTGAACTCGTCCTAAATGTCCTCCTGAACTCATCCTAAATGTCCTCCTGAACTCATCCTAAATGTCCTCCTGAACTCATCCTAAATGTCCTCCTGAACGCATCCTAAATGTCCTCCCCCTCATTGCTTCTCTCTCTCTTCCGTCCACTTCCAGTTGGTAATTAGGCTAAATATGTTTGTAGCAGAGAGAGAGTGGGGGGTGGAGGTGGGTGCCCAGATGGTAGGGAAGGGGCAGACAGTGTCTAGTGTGAGTGTGTGTGTGTGTGTGTGTACCTAGATGTTAGGCAAGGTGCAGTGCAGTCCTTTCCTTCCTCTTCTCCTCCCTCTTTTTCCCCTGCCTCATTTCCCTCGTGTGTGTGTGTATGTACGTGTGTGTGTGTTGGCGTCACTCCTCCTCCCACACCATATGCAGTAGCTGTATTTAGCCACCGGGTGGTGTGGTATACCATGCATGGAGAAGTGAAGGCTAGGCTAATTCTTCTGACAGCTCTCTCTGCCTGCTAGCTGCACACATGCACACACACACACATACACACACACAAACACACACACACACATATATATATATATATGCATGTACGCACAAACACACATCATATGAGGTTGGTGGCACCTTAATTGGGGAGGACGGGCTCATAGTAATGGCTGGAACAGAAATAATGGAATGGTTTCAAACTCATTACTCATTACTTTTTTAAGAGTGACTGCCTTTAAAAAGCAACAAATCTCTAAGAAAGCATCCTATGTAGCATCAATATGAGTCATAAACAGTCATTCTAGTGTCAAAAATGGCTACAATGTGTAAATATGATAATTTTGGTCATAAAGTATATCTCGTCTAAAACTGAGTTTGGAACATCCGTGCGTCACAACGGGTAACTGAAGGTTAGGTTTTGATTTGACGATGACCATTTACCCACTAACATGGGGTGAACAGCTGCAGTGATGGCTCTCTATACAATAGCATGAGACAGACCTGCCTGTGAGACAGACCTGCCAAGTAGCTTCCGACTTTGTTAACATCAGACAACATGTTGTGCATTTTTTTACTTGACAAATACTGCATCTAACACCTCAGATGTAAAAAGACGTAGACATCCTTTGCAAAAACGTTGAATTGTTGCAGATTTCTTGAGATATCTTTGATTCATTCTGGGGATTTTGAGGAAGTGAAATATGCTTGGTGCAAATCATGTGTTCAGTTGCTCTTATACATATATATAAGAGCATATATATATATTTGTTTTTATTATTATTATTATTATAATTATAATTTTTTAAAATTATGTACAATTATGTAAATATTTTTGTAAAGAATTATGTACAAAAAACTGTACTTTTCAATTGATTACAGATGTGCCTCCTGGAGTTTGTGTTGTACACAGGTGTTGCTCATCATGTCTGATTGCATTGAAGCACGTTGCCTATATGTGGCCTCTGTCATTGTGTGCTTTGTATGCTCTAGCGACCGAAAGATCAGCCTAATTAAATAAACAATTGAACACTGATCCTGAGTGTGTGGACATTCCTTTTGATTTCAGTGTTATTCCTCATCTTCTGCACCTCAGCAACGGTCAGGTGTACAACAGATCCTTTCAAAATTCCATGTGTTTAATGCCATTCCATATACTCCATTCCAGCCATTATTATGAACAGTCCTCCCATCATCAGCCTCCTGTGTCACACACACAAACAAACACAGGCTCCAGTCTACAATCTGGAGACATCAAAACAGCTGGCAGTGTGCCGGGGTGGATCCTCCATTCTGCCCGTCTACACCACATAGCTAGACAGCTCTAACCGCCGACGCCAGTCACACACATCACATAATGCCACAGATGGAGAGGGGGAGAGGGGGAGGGAGAGAGGAAAAGATGAAAAAAGATAGAGGGTGTATAGGGAGGGCAAGAGAAAGAGAAGAAAGAGACATATGAAGAGAGCAAAAGCTGAGGTGAAACATCAGACCAAAGACATGTATAACTAACCCAAGATACATTTTTATTTAACCTTTTTTGATATTTAACTAGGCAAGCCAGTTAAGAACAAATTCCTATTTACAATGACAGCCTACCCCGGCCTCCCCTAACCTGGACAGCGCTGGGCCAATTGTGCGCCACCCTATGGGACTCCCGATCACGGCCGGTTGTGATACAGCCCAGGATCGAACCAGGGTCTGCAGTGACTTAGACCGCTGCATCATCTGTGTCTTTTTCAATAGGAGCAAAATATGCGGGTGGGCAGAACAAACAAGGAGGTAGGAAGAGACAAGCAAGTTAGCGAGGTCCTATTGGCACGTTCGAGCATGTATTTGCATATTTCCGTTAGGGAAAAACTTCTCTGTGAAGTGGGCTTGTGCAATAACTCAATAAGCCCTTACACTCCCTTCTAAACACCACAATATTTAGAAACTTTGGCAAACGGTCTACAAAAATGTGTAACATATTTTGTTTTGGGAATAGAAAACTGTATTCAGATTGGGCTTTTCTTTGATGAGAAAATCAACAGAATGTTGGCCGAGTTCCACTTCGCTCCATACTCTCCCACTGCCAGCCACTGGGCTTCCTCTCCTCACCATATCTTGTGGGGAGTGGAAATTCCAACCTGATGCATCAGATTTACACATCCGGTGAAACATCTGGCTCCTTGTTCTATCTGTGACCAGACTAAAGTGTAATCAGGCTTCAACATACACTGTCATGGAAAACTGTAATTTATTTAGGTATTATAAACAGTAAAAAACTCTTAAATGTTTAACTGAAGCCTACTGTAAATTATGGTGCATTTTGGGAACATTGCTGTATTTCGAATGGTATTGTAATTCCACCCCAGAGAATACAGCTCCGTACCATATCTTTAGAGCTCAAAAAACCTTTTGACCACTAGTGGGTGCAAGGTATTGTTGTTTCTAGCTCATTAGCATATTTTGAGGCATGCTTTGTAAAAGGCTATATTTGTTGCACCCGTTAGTCAGTCAGAATTCTGTACCAATTTAATTGCTAGTTTCATTATGCCATGTCCTTTTGGTTGGTTTAGCCCTGTAGTAGCTGCCAGTTTGGAAGCCTTTGTTAAGGCTTCTTGAATGCAAGTGATATCTAACACCAAATATTCATTCATATACTATAATGTGAAAACATTTTACCTAGCAGCAAACTTGCTTGCACCAATCGCTTGTAATTACTGTAAAATACTGTGAAATACAAACCCGTACTTTTTTACAGTATAATATAGTCAAACTTACGGTATTGTACTCTGTGTCATTAAACAGTACTTGCTTTTATACCGTACTTATATTACAGTAGCTGTACTGTAATATGAAATACAGAATTGTATTTGATACCCAGCTGCCTGTAAACTACAGTTATATTCACAGTAACCCCTTTACAGTGTACAGAACTCTTCAGATTATAGGGTTTTCCATGAAGTCAATACAAAAGAGTCAATATGAATACATATAAATCCAAGTAGGCCCTCCTATTTATCTTCATAATGTGGAAATGACTTGCACTCCCTATGCCCGTACTCTCTCCCTCCCTCGTCTCCCTCTCTCTCCCTGCCAACCTCCATTCCTCCCTCCCTGTACTACCATTGACTAACCTCTCTCTACCTCTCTCTCTCTCTCTCTCTCTCTCTCTCTCTCTCTTTCTCTCCCTCACGTCCTACTGTATGCCCTCCTTCTCTGTCAGCTCATTAGCAGGGATGGGAAACATTAGAGCCGAGGAGGAGGAGTGAAAAGCAGCAGACTGGGTACGTTCACAGCTCTCTCCTCTCTGCTGTCTCCTCCCCTCTCTCTTCTCTCCCTCCTGCCCTCCTTCCCCCTCAATCTCTCTGTTCTCTCTACCGCTCTCACTTTTTTTTTCTCATAGAACCACCACTGTCTCCACAAAAGCTCCTGAATTACATATTTCTTAATATTTGTTATATTTCCTAATACTCCTACTGCCATTCACGCTACCCTGTTCACTGAAAGAGAGAGAGAGAGAGAGAGAGAGAGAATCTCCTCTGCCTCTGAAGCCCACAGAGAGCCGTGTGTGCATACCGTGTTACAGCTATGCCTGTTCCAACATGGATGTATACACCAGTGCTATTTGGTGACTATTTAGTGAAATGTGTACTGATGTTTTGTCGTAATAATGATGAACTATGCTGAAATAGTAACAGGCTGTGTAGGGCGCTATAGAATACATTTAGAATTCATAAAAATCACGATGATGGTATTTTTACGATTCCATCTGGGTTAATTGCCCATTTGATGGGTTTTCTTGTTAAATAATCCTAAACTGCTCAGCTATTAATGCAGTAGAGATGAGCAATTGCAGAACTGAGTGAAAAGTGTAAAGTTGAACATCTGTTATTTGTTGCTATCTTTCAGATGCATGTGTTTGAGCTGAAGGGAACAAGTCACAAAAATTGTGTAAAAAAATTGCTTCATAAAATACAAATTGTCATCAGTTCCACCATGATTTCAGTAGCATTTATGATATTCCCTGATTACTGGAATCGAAGATACTGTTTTAAAGGGATTCTTCGGGATTTTGGCAAAGAGGCCCTTTGTCTACTTCCCCAGAGTCAGATGAACTCATGGATACCATTTGTATGTCTCTGTGGCCAGTATGAAATAAGTTTTGAGAGCCAATGCTAACTAGTGTTAGCACAATGACTTGAAGTCTATGGGTATCTACTAGCATGCCAGTATAAGGACACTACTAATTGTCTCTGTAAACTAAGTGTCTCTGTAAACAGACGGTCAAATTGGCTCCAGTGAATTGAGGAGGATGATGATAGTAACAGTTGGTAGCTAATCAGCCTACAGCCAATCAGAGGGGTCAGGAGGTCAACGATGGGCCAAAACATCAGAAACAGACGCATACGTGCGCGCACACACACACACACGCACACACACACACACATACACACACACACACACACACACACACACACACACACACACACACACACACACACACACACACACACACAGGCTCGGAGCAGTCAGAGTGCTGACAGGCCAAAACCAGGACAGTCACAGTGAGCTGAACACTGCTGCTTACGCTTGACCACTTTAGTGTACAGTACAGTAGGCACCAGTAGGTTACATTACAGCAGCCTGAATCCATTCTACCCAACTCTTCTACAAATACAACATGCACATGTGACCTGTACAGGACAGTAGCTCACAACACAGCAACTTACTTCTACAAATATTTACAAAATCGACAAACATCTACAAAATTGACAAATATCTACAAATATCTACTGTCACACCCTGATCTGTTTCACCTGTCTTTGTACTTGTCTCCACCCCCCTCCAGGTGTCGCCCATCTTCCCCAGTATCCCAGAGTACTCTGGTGGACCATATGGAGAACGTTTCAGCCTCCCTTACTCGCACCCCGTTTCATGCCATTCTGCTGTGGGGAAACCAGTCTAAATCTCTCCGGGTCCTCATTGACTCTGGGGCCTACGAGAGCTTTTTGGACGCTACCTTGGAATCCGAGCTGGACTTCCCCACTCAGCCCCTCTCCATTCCCATGCATGTTAGAGTGCTGGACGGGCGCTCAATAGGCCAGGTCACCCACAACACCACTCCCATCAACCTACGGGTGTCGGTGAATCACAGCGAGACCATTCAATTTCTGCTCATCAAATCTCCTCAGATTCCTGTGGTATTGGGATTCTCCTGGCTCCAGCGACACAATCCCTTTATTGACTGCTCTACTGGTGCCATCATGGGCTGGAGCCCATTCTGGCACGCCCATTGCCTGAAGTCTTCCTGGGGGCTCGGAAGTTGCCTCGGACCTCTCCACCATTCCCGCGGAGTAACAGGACCCCTGGGAGGTGTTCAGCAAGGCCCCGGCCACTTCGCTTCCACCGCACTGACCTTATGACTTATTGACCTTCCCCCGTCAGAACTCATCTCTCCCAAGGTTCCGTTCACGTGGTCCCCTGCTGCTGACCGGGCGTTCCGGGACCTCAAACATCGCTTCACCACTGCTCCCATCTTAGTGCATCCTGACCCTTCCCGTCAGTTCGTGGTGGAGGCCGATGCTTCGGATATCAGAGTGGGGGCTGTCCTGTCCCAACGTTCCGCCCTGGACCTTAAGCTATATCCCTGCACCTTCTTCTCCCACCGCCTCAACGCCACGGAGAGGAACTACGATGTGGGGAATCGGGAGCTTCTCGCAGTGAAGATGGCGTTGGAGGAATGGAGGTGGTGGAACATCCGTTTATTGTGTGGACCGACCACAAAAACCTGGAGATTCTCTGCACCTCCAAGCGCCTCCACTCCAGGCAAGCGAGATGGGCCCTGCTGTTCACAAGGTTTAACTTTTCCCTCTCGTACCGGCCGGGATCTAAGAACGTCAAGCCGGATGCACTGTCTAGCCGCTATAGCCCCACAGCTATCACCGCGGAGCCCGAGACCATCCTTCCCACGTTGTGATGGGCGACGGCACTCAGCTGGGGTTTAGGGAAGCAGGTCTGGGAGGCGCAGCAGTCCCAGCCGAACCCTGATGGGGCCCAAGATAACCGGATGTTTCTGCACGGCGCTATCCGCTCCTCGGTCCTGGCTTGCCTGCCATCCAAGCTTGCCTGCCACCCGGGCTCCCGTCGGACCCTGTCCTACCATGGTTCCGGATGTCAAAACGTTCGTCGCCACCTGCATGGTCTGTGCTAAGAACCAGCTCTGGTTGGTCTGCTTCAACCACTACCTGTCCCTCACCGTCCCTGGTCCCACATATCCCTGGACTTTGTCACGGGTCTTCCCCCATCTAAAGGTCAACCGATTTTCCAAAGCCGCCCACTTCATTCCTCTCCCCAAGTTACCTTCGGCCATGGAGACGGCCCAGCTTATGGTGCAGCACGTCGTCCGGATCCATGGACTCCCAGTGGACATGGTCTCCGACCGGGCTCCTCAGTTCTCGTCCCGGTTCTGGAAGGTGTTCTGCACGCTCATTGGACCATCGGCCAGTCTGTCCTCCGGGTTAGAGTGAGCCAACCAAGACCTGGAGACGACTCTTCGCTGCCTGGTCTCCGCCAACCCCACCACCTGGAGCCAACACAGGTAGTACGCCAGGTGGCACCCCTAGAGGGGGGGTACTGTCACACCCTGATCTGTTTCACCTGTCTTTGTACTTGTCTCTACCCCTCTCCAGGTGTCGCCCATCTTCCCCATTATCCCCTGTGTATTTAAACCTGTGTACTCTGTTTGTCTGTTTCCAGTTCATTTTTCAAGCCTACCAGCGTTTTTCCTTCTGCTCCTGCCTCTCGATTATTCCTGTTTCCTAGTTTTCCCGGTGTTTCCTAGTTTTCCCTGCCCTGACCGTGGGCCTGCCTGCCGTCCTGTACCTCTGCCCCACCTATCTGGATTACTGACCTCTGTCTGCCCTTGACCTGTCTTTTGCCGACCCCGGTTCGATTTAATAAACAGTGTTTACTTCGACGTTGTCTGCATCGGGGTCTTACCTTATACATGATAATCTACAAATATCTACAAGTATCGACAAATATCGACAAATATTGACAGATATCGCACTTCTTCTTACATCTACAAATACAAAAAACAAAAAAGGCAATTGAACACCTTTCCAAATCCCAGACTTTAGCTTTAAGTAGAGAAAGAGATTGAGAAAGAGATTTTTTCATGTTTATCCTAGTAGACAACTGGATAATTAAAATTATGATTGATGCATCACAGACGATGGAGGGATAATATTATATCAGGAGAAGTCAGGAGGCAGAAAGCAAGGCAACACATTAAAATAAACAGAAACTGTGCGTGTGTGTGTGTGTGTGTGTATGTGTCATAAGCAGCAGCATTTGTCGACAAGGCATCCAGGCCAGTTTGGCATTACCGCAACGCCTCCCCGTAAAAACAAGACACAGCCGAGTTGGACAAGAGACAGTAGTATCTAATTACATGGTGACAGAATGAAACATACACACGCACGCAGTCACGCATGCATACAAACTCACACACTTCACAAATACATAGCGTATTTTGTAGATCAAATACATATTGAGTTCCAATGAAAAAGCAATGTTTTCATGTTGTCTTGATCACTGTCTCACTCGGTTGAATTGCCAAGGGATTGGAAAATAATTGCAAATATGAAATATGGCTATTTTAATTTATATGACACAGAACACAACCACACAGTGCACTACTAATCTACACACTAATTACATATATCTTATTCACAGCAAATGGGCATCCTGGGAGACTCTCAAACTCTCCTTCTCTCTTTCTCTCCCTCTAACTACTAATAATTCCCCTCCTCTCTGTACCTCAGGTAGGAAGGAGGGAGGAAGAGGAGGGAGAGAGATGATATTCCACTCGGAGCCTGGTCACGAGTGAGTGGTTTAATGAGCCAAATGGTTAGCAGGAGAAGACAGCCATTTTACAGTGTAGTGTAGGAGGCTTATACTTTCACTCACAGGAGGCTGCTGAGGGGAGGATGGCTCATAATAAATGCTGTAGTGGAGTAAATGGAATAGTATCAACCACATGGAAACCACGTGCTTGGTGAGTCCCATACCATTCCACTGATTCTGTTCCAACCATTACTATTAGCCTGTCCTCCCCAATTAAGGTGCTACCGACCTCCTGTGCCATCACTGTAGCTCTGTTTCTTTCTTTCTTTCTTTCTTTCTTTCTTTCTTTCTTTCTTTCTTTCTTTCTTTCTTTCTTTCTTTCTTTCTTTCTTTCTTTCTTTCTTTCTTTCTTTTTCTTTCTTTCTTTCTGTGATGATGTGAACATATTCTCTCTTAAACCTGATAATTTCCCCCAGATTGCGCTAAATGTGTATTTTTTAGTGTTTATTTGTGTATAGGGCCCTGTTTTCTACCACCATTTAATTTTAACCAGTTAATTGCCTTTCATTGAATGTGTGTGAGGAACGTTTGTAAGTCAGCACAAGTTGGGTAATTGCTAATTGTAGGCTCCTCCCACTAATTCACCTAATGAGCTACAGTACATGTGTTTAATGTTTGTCGGAGAGTGCCATTGGCAGATAGAGATAATCAAGGACAGACCAATGAAGATGTTTATTTAATTTTTGGTCTTAATCTTTTAATTATTATATTTTTTTTATCTTTAATCCTTTTTTTTACTATTTTAACACTGACATTGTTTTGTATTTATCTATTTATTGAAAATAAATCTACAATTCTTTAAGAAACTGTATGCGAAGGCCATCAGCCGATTTCTCTCTCCTTCTCTCTCTCTCTTCCTCTCACTCTCCATCCTCATCCCCAACATACATATTTAATATTCATATGCTGTTGTTTGCTCTCTTGGAGTTGGTAACTTCTGCCCTGCTATTAAATAGTCCAACTGACAGGCTCATTCAGTACCACACAGCCCAGAGTGTCCAATACACACACACACACACACACACACACAGAAGCAGGGAGGTGGTCTCTCATCTCTCTCCTCTGACAAAGCATCCCAAATCTGCAGCGTGTGTAATGAACGGCTTAAAGCCCTTCTCTTTTAATCCAGCCTTTGATGTCAATTATATTCACATTTCATTATGATGCCCTCCTCCCCCAATCCTCCTTGCTCCAGCACTACTAAATCCCACACCTGCTTCTTTTTTTTCCTCCACATGACAGTGCACAGCGGGGTACAGTAAGGATAGACTTTAGTGAGAAGAGAAGGGATCTACGTTCATAAGCTGAATGTAAGCTGATGTCCTGAGAGAAGTGTTCACATACCAACCAAGTCCGACAGAATATAGAAATAAACACGGCCAACAAACAAGTCAGCACTACACTAGAGACCTTTCAACAAATTAGTCAGCGCTACACTAGAGACCTTTCAACAGACTAGTCAAGACTAATATACAGAGACCTGTGAACAAATCTGCCAGCGCTAAACTAGAGACCTTTCAACAAACTAGTCAAGACTAATATACAGAGACCTGTCAACAAACTAGCAAGCGCTACACTAGAGACATTTCAACAAACTAGCCAACGCTACACTAGAGACCTTTCAACAAACTAGCCAGCGCTAAGCTAGAGACCTTTCAACAAACTAGTCAGCACTACACTAGAGACCTTTCAACAGACTAGTCAGCACTACACTAGAGACCTTTCAACAAACTAGTCAGCACTACACTAGAGACCTTTCAACAAACTAGCCAGAGCTAAACTAGAGACCTTTCAACAGACTAGTCAAGACTAATATACAGAGACCTGTCAACCAACTAGTCAGCACTACACTAGAGACATTACAACAAACTAGTCGACACTACACTAGAGACCTTTCAACAAACTAGTCAGCACTACACTAGAGACCTTTCAACTAACTAGTCAGCGCTAAGCTAGAGACCTTTCAACCAACTAGTCAGCACTACACTAGAGACCTGTCAACAGACTAGTCAGCACTACACTAGAGACCTTTCAACAGACTAGTCAGCACTACACTAGAGACCTTTCAACAAACTAGTCAGCACTACACTAGAGACCTTTCAACAGACTAGTCAGCACTACACTAGAGACCTTTCAACAGACTAGTCAGCACTACACTAGAGACCTTTCAACAGACTAGTCAGCACTACACTAGAGACCTTCAACAAACAAGACTTAGATCTTTACACAACCATTAACATCAGAACTGTGTAAACAATCTTGATCTTGATCTCAATCCCAACCTCAAACAATTAACCAATCAACCAATCAATTTAAACAAGGGATGTGTCTAACCTCTCTCACAGGAGTAACACAACTCTTTGCCAATACCCATTCATCAAAACAGTCTAAAAACGGATGTCTTACCCCTCTCACAGGAGCGGCCCAGGTATCCCGTCCCTGAGCAGTCACAGACGTAACGGTTCCATCCCTCCCGGCAGACACCGTTATTCTGACAGGGGTTTGACAGGCACTGCTTGGGCGGCTCTTTAGAGCAGGATGGTTTGACCCCTGCAGCTTTCTGAACCTCTGCCATGCGGCGGACATCTTTACTCTGGCCATCGATGAACAGGTCCCGGATGCAGCCCACATAGCCATAGTTCAGGAGTGCCGTCCACACCTGAAGAAGTGGATTAAACATTAGGTAATAAAATGACTAACAGAAATGTAAGCGCTTGTGTAACATAGTCTCTCTATATGGTTTTGGAGCTTTCATCAACTTCTCCACTGAGTTACTGGGTTGTTCTGCATTCTACATTTAACACCAATGTTAGCCAGCCCCACTGGCTGGGTGAAATATGACCATTTCTATATTAGTTAGTAAGTTAGCATCCATTTTATCCCTGATTTGCAATATGCTACAGTATGTCTCTGGTTTGCAGCCAAGGTGAGCAAGCTTCCGTCACAGCACCAGCTCTATTACCTAGCTATTACTTAGCGTCCATTTTACCAGAGTTGCTACAGGCTGGTCCAATTTCTATTGGCAAGTTAAGCCAGCCTCAGCCCCACTATTACCTAGCATCCATTTTACCAGAGTTGCTAAGTTCTTTGCTAAACAGGCTGGTTCTAGGTCTGCAGCCAAGGTAAGCCAGCCCCTGCCCCCACCACAGACCTTAGCACCCATTGCTTAAACATAACCATGCAAAACAGTCACTCTATTATCTCGCTAGCATCTCTGGTGTCTTCTATATGCTACACAGGGTGGTTTTATGTCTCCAAGGAGAGCCAGCTCCACCCCCAACCCCAGCTAGCTAACCGTCTCCATTTCCTAGCGTCAATTTGCCAAGGTGACAGCTAATGTATTTTTGCTCTTCCTGCCCTTTTTTCAGAAACACAACCTAAATGGGTATATCCACCACTTCACAATACTAAAATCCAATCCTATCGTAACGTACTTCTGTGGGGAAGACCAGGCCTAGTTTATTCTCTGGTAGTCCTCCCAGGTACAGGTTATCATCCAGGTCCAGGATCTCACTCTCTCCTGGGGCTGTGTAGGCCTGTCGCTGGGTGTTGATGGAGATGGTACCTGGGTGGAGACGGGGAGAGGGTTGGTGTAAGAATTGTGGGAGGATGAAATGTTAAAGTTGAACACTTGGTTGAGGATGGGGTCCATTCCATTTCAATTCAGTTGATTCGTTATTGTAGATGGATCCTGAGTGTAACACACACATCAATCAATAAACAACTGTTAATATACTGTATGTTATTAAAATGTAAACGGAACGGAATGAAACTCCTACTAGAGCTGCACAAAACAACAATAAAAACCGGATGAATCAATAAATGGTTCAATACAGATGGAGATATAAGTTTAAGTATTTTAATTTATCAATACAGGGTTGGGATATTATTCTTCTAGAATGAACGTTAAACATACCTGGCTTCAAATACGACTCAAAATATAATATAATAATAATACTTTCTAGCCAGGTTTGCACTTTTTAGACTCTCCTATTAATTCAATTAAGCCAAGCAAACTCAATTGAGCACAGATAAAGTATTTTTTTTAAATATATATTTGAACCCAGGTCTGGCTTTCATAAAACACATAAATCATGTAGATGACTGCAAGCTGAGGCCAATTAGTAATCTGTGATCCCATAGAAGTAACTCTCCGTTCTATTCTCCTTGCATTTCCCCCCATTGTAAATCTCCTTTATCTATACAGCAGCGGTCATAAAAGAATAACAGAGGATGTAAAGAAAAGAGAGAAAAATGGGCGCCGCCTCAGACGCTCTATCATTTTCAGAGCAGAACCAAACAACAAACAACAAACCCCATCTTGGCCATCTTTTCAGAGTGATTAACGAACTGCAACTTGTTTATTTCGCTCCTCTCGCTCTTTCTCTCTCTCTCTCTCTCACTCTCTCTCTCTCTCTCTCTCTCTCTCTTTCTCTCTCTCTCTCTCTCTCTCTCTCTTTCACTCTCTCTCTCTCGCTCTTTCTCTCTCTCTTTCACTCTCTCTCTCTCTCTCTCACTCTCTCTCTCTCTCTCACTATCTCTCAAATTCAGGATGCTTTATTGGCATGAAAAACATTACGTCAATATTGCCAAAGCAACAATGTATACACTATAAATTGTAATAAAATAATAAAGAATAACAAAAAATTATATAAAATGGCAGATAATAGAATTAATAAAAAAGAACAACAATAAAATCTCTCTCTTTCTCTACCACTCTCTCTCTCTCTCTCTCTCTCTCTACCACTCTCTACCTCTCTCTCTCTCTACACCTCTCTCTCTCTCTTTACCTCTCTCTCTCTACCTCTCTCTCTCTCTACCTCTCTCTCCCTCTCTCTACCTCTCTCTACCTCTCTCTCTCTCCCTCTCTCTCCCTCTCTCTCCCTCTCTCTACCTCTCTCTCTCTACACCTCTCTCTCTCTCTTTACCTCTCTCTCTCTACCTCTCTCTCTCTCTACCTCTCTCTCTCTTTCTCTCTCTCTACCTCTCTCTCTCTCTACCTCTCTCTCTCTCTATCTCTCTCTCTCTCTCTCTCTCTCCCTTTCTCTCTACCTCTATCTCTCTACCGCTCTCTCTCTCAAATTCAATTCAAATTCAAATTCGGCTTTATTGGCATGAAAGTTACAACTTAACAATATTGCCAAAGCACTTTACAATGTAACAATAAAAATAACGTTCATATTATTATTGACAACAACAACAAAAATATAGATTCATTACATATTAATTATCACATACACAACCAAACATATTCAAAATAATTGTATGTGTGTGTTTTGTGTGTGTGTAAGTTTGTTGGGAGGTTATTGGTTGTAGTTGGGTCAACTGGTTGTCCTTATGGTATTTTTGGTTGCAGTTGGGTCAACTGGTTGTCCCTACGGGTGTGGCATAATGCAACATATTTTGCACCATAAATGGCACAATGGACCTTTTCACCCAATAGGCATTGTAATTTTTCATCATCTGTTCCTGTTTCAAATTCTTTATTTCTATTTTGAATTTGTGGAAAGAAAGTTGCCCGTATGTCTGCATAATTATCACATTTTAGGAGAAAGTGTGTTTCCGTTTCAACTGCGTTTTGTGGGCAGAGTAAACACAACCTGGCATCTCTGGGTTGCCAGATCTGTCTGCGACGACCGGTCTCTATAGCCAGGCTGTGCTCACTGAGTCTGTACATAGTCAATGTTTTCCTCAGTTTTCTATCAGTCACAGTGGTCAGATAGTTTGCCACTGTGTACTGTCTGTTTAGTGCCAAATAGCATTGAAGTTTACTTTGATTTTTTGTGGTGTCTTTCCAATAGGTCATGTAATTTTCTTTTTGTTTTTTGATAATTTGGTTGGGCCAGATTTTCTGAGTGCTGTCCTGAGGCTTTGTTGGGTTACTGTTGGTTTGTGAGTTTAGTCTCAGGATCAGCTGACTAAGGGGACTCTTTTCTATGGTCACCTCTTGGTATTGGAGGGCTTTGTGGTGGTAAGAGTTGGGGTCGCTTATTTTTAAATGGTTATAGAATGTGGTGGCTCGTTTTTGGATATTAATTAAAAGGGGAAATTGGCCTAATTCTGCCCTGCATGCGTTGTTTGTAGTTTTTCTCTGGACTCTGAGGATATTCTTACAAAGTTCCGCATGCAGGGTTTCAATTGGATGTTTGTCCCATTTTTCAAATTCTTGTTTGGTAAGTGGGCCCCACACTTCACTGCCATATAATGCAATTGGTTCAATTATTGATTTGAATATTTTGAGCCAGATCCTAATTGGTATGTCTAATTTGATGTTTCTTTTAATGGCATAAAAAGCTCTTCTTGCCTTGTCTCTCAGTTCATTCACAGCCAAGTTGAAATTTCCTGTGGAGCTTATTTTTAGTCCTAAATATGTGTAGGTGTATGTGTGTTCTAGGTGTGTGGAGCCTAATAGGAAGGTGCATTTGTTTTCTTGGCATCTGGATCTTTTTTTGAATATCATAATTTTGTTTTTTTCTAGGTTTACTGTCAGCGCCCAGTTCTGGCAGAATTGATGTAGGACATCTAGATGTTGTTGTAGGCCTTCTTTTGTTGGTGATAGTAGTACCAGATCATCTGCATATAGGAGACATTTTATTTTTATATCTTTAAGGGTCAGTCCAGGGGCTGTTGATTGTTCAAGCATTTTTGTCAGTTCATTAATATAGATGTTAAACAGGCTTGAGCTTAGGTTGTTTCCTTGTTTAACTCCACGTCTCTGGGTAAAGTAGTCTGTTTGTTTTTCTCCAATTTTGACTGCGCACTTGTTATTTTTATACATTGATTTAATTATATCATATGTTAGTCCACCGACACCACTTTCAATTAATTTTAGTAGTATTCCTTCATGCCAAATTGAGTCAAATGCCTTTTGGAAATCTACAAAACAGGAGAACATTTTTGTTTTATTTTGATTCACATGTTTGTCAATGAGGGTGTGAAGGGTGTAAATGTGGTCTGATGTTCGATTGTTTGGTAGGAATCCAATCAGGACATTGTGTTCGTTAAGATAGTTCAGTAATCTGCTGTTTATGATGGCACAGAAAAGTTTGCCCAAGTTGCTGTTGACACAAATGCCACGATAATTGTTGGGATCATATTTGTCTCCATTTTTATAAATTGGTGTAATAAGTCCTTGGTTCCAGATGTCTGGAAAATAGCCTACACTCAGGACTTCATTAAAAAGTTTGAGTATGGCTGTGGTAAATGTATGACTTGCGTATTTAATCATTTCATTTAATATGCCATCTGTAACACATGCTTTTTTGTGTTTAAGGGTCTTTATTTTTTCTAATATTTCATTTTCTGTTATTGGGAAATCTAGAGGATTCTGGTTATTTTTAATGGTGGATTCAAGTATTTTGAGTTTTTCATAGTTTTCTTTTTGTTTCGAATTCGTTGTTATGTTTTTATATAGTTCTTCAAAGTGGTTTCTCCATATGTCACCGTTTTGAATAGCCAATTCTTCTCGATGTGGTTTGTTCAGGGAATTCCAATTTTGCCAGAAGATGTTTGAATCAATGGATTCTTCCATTTCAGTGAGTTGTTTTTTAATGTGTTGCGCTTGTTTTGTTCTTAGAGTCTGTTTGTATTCTTTAAGGGTTTCCCAGTATTGTTGCCGCAGACATTGATCGTCTGGTTTTCTATGTTTTTGGTTGGATAGAATTCTTAGTTTTTTCCTTATGGATTTGCAATCATGGTCAAACCATTTGTTATTATTTCTATTTGTTTTACTGTATTTGGGGATCTTTTTTAAGTCAGATAGGGATGCCAATTTGTCAAATATTTCATTGATGTTTTGTACAGCCAAATTTACTTCATTTTTGTCGTGGGGATATTTGTTGATCAAGAAAATGTCCAATAGGGATTGAATTTGTTCATTATCAAATGCCATTTGGTAGTTTTCTAGACTATTATTATTCCATCTATAAGGCTGATTAGTTTAAAGGGCTTTTCTGCTTTATGGTTTGTTTCTGCCCTTTTTAGATATATAGTAATTTTGCTGTGGTCTGATACTGGTGTGAGTGGGCTGACTGTGAATGCGCTGAGAGACATTGGATCAAGGTCTGTGATAATGTAATCTACAGTACTACTACCAAGAGGTGAGCTGTACGTATAGCGCCCAAAAGAGTCTCCGCGGAGTCTTCCATTAACTATGTACAGACCCAGTGTTCGACAAAGTTGTAGTAGTTCTTTGCCAGTTCTGTTTTTTATTTTATCAAAGTTCTTTCTGGTAGGATATGAGGGGAGGGGAATGCTGATGTTTGAATTAAAGTGTTGATCTCCCTGTGTGTCTAAGGTGTCTTGATCTTCTCCAGTTCTAGCATTAAGTTCCCCACAGATCATTACGTTTCCCTGAGGCTGATAGTTACTGATCTCCTCTTCTAGGATGGAGAAGCTTTCTTCCTTGTAGTAAGGAGATTCTGAAGGGGGAATATATGCAGCACATAGGAATATATTTTTTTCTGTGGAGGTAGCCTCTTTTTTTATTTTTAGCCATATAGAGAATTCTCCTATTTTAATTATTTCAATTGCGTGTGTTAGTTCTGTTTTGAACCAAATCAGCATTCCTCCTGAGTCTCTGCCCTGGGTGATTCCTTTTAATTTAGTGGATGGGATAATAATCTCCCTGTAGCCTAATTGTCAGGCTCTGGCCATAGAGCAAGCCTAACTTGCTTCTCTATGTAGCTGTGGTCAGAGTCTGACAGTGTCGTCCTTTTCTGTTTCTATGTGGGGTTTAGGTTGGATCCCTAATTAGAGGCAGCTGCACGGCATTGTCTCTAATTAGGGATCCAATATATGTTGAGTCTGTCCATCACGTTGCTGTGGGTCGATATCGATGTATGTCGCAGTCACGGTGAGTCAGTGGAATTACGTTTTGTTCATTCGTGTTTGTTTGTTCAGTAGTTCGACATTGGTGTTTTATTATTACATAGTATAATAAATATGTCGAGCAACTATCCCTGCGCTGCGTCTTGGTCTCTCCAAACCCCAATCCGTGACAGATCGACCCACCACCTGGAGACCAAGCAGCGCAGCTGGCGAGAGACGGAGGAGGAAGTGCCAGTGCCGTTTCCCCCGTGGCCTAGGGTGGAGCCAGAGGACCGTGAAAGGTTCATGGCGCAATGGAGAGTGATGGAGAGAGAGAGAAGGAAGAGGGGGGATCGCACAACACTTCGGATGCCCACAGATCTGGATCGGGAGCGGCCAGAGGGGTTCGAGGAATACCCGGAGGAGGAGCGGACGAGGTGGTGGAGAGCCTGGAATGCTCTTCCTCTGGAGAAGCTGAGGGATCCGCTGGTTATTCAGGCGTTGGTGGCCTTCAAGCGCCAGATGACTCTCGTGGCGAGGCAGATGGTTGGCCCGCAACCTCCTGCGAGGGTCAGCGCCTCTCAACCTCCTGCGAAGGTCAGCGCCTCTCAACCTCCTGCGAAGGTCAGTGCCCCTGCACCTCCTGCGAAGGTCAGCGCCCCTGCACCTCCTGCGAGGGTCAGCGCCCCTGCACCTCCTGCGAAGGTCAGCGCCTCTAAACCTCCTGCGAAGGCCAGCAACCCTGAGCCTCCTGCGAAGGCCAGCAACCCTGAGCCTCCTGCGAAGGCCAGCAACCCTGAGCCTCCTGCGAAGGCCAGCAACCCGGAGCCTCCTGCGAAGGCCAGCAACCCTGAGCCTCCTGCGAAGGCCAGCAACCCTGAGCCTCCAGCGAGGGCCAGCAACCCTGAGCCTCCTGCGAAGGCCAGCAACCCTGAGCCTCCAGCGAGGGCCAGCAACCCTGAGCCTCCAGCGAGGGCCAGCAACCCTGAGCCTCCAACGAGGGCCAGCCACCCTGAGCCTCCAGCGAGGGCCAGCCACCCTGAGCCTCCAGCGAGGGCCAGCCACCCTGAGCCTCCAGCGAGGGCCAGCCACCCTGAGCCTCCAGCGAGGGCCAACCACCCTGAGCCTCCAGCGAGGGCCAGCCACCCTGAGCCTCCAGCGAGGGCCAGACACCCTGAGCCTCCAGCGAGGGTCAGCCACCCTGAGCCTCCAGCGAGGGTCAGCCACCCTGAGCCTCCAGCGAGGGTCAGCCACCCTGAGCCTCCAGCGAGGGTCAGCCACCCTGAGCCTCCAGCGAGGGTCAGCCACCCTGAGCCTCCAGCGAGGGTCAGCCACCCTGAACCTCCTGCGAAGGTCAGCGCCTCTAAGCCTCCTGCGAAGGTCAGCGCCTCTAAGCCTCCTGCGAAGGTCAGCGCCTCTAAGCCTCCTGCGAAGGTCAGCGCCTCTAAGCCTCCTGCGAAGGTCAGCGCCTCTAAGCCTCCTGCGAAGGTCAGCGCCTCTCAACCTCCAGCGAGGGTCAGCGCCTCTCAACCTCCAGCGAGGGTCAGCGCCTCTCAACCTCCAGCGAGGGTCAGCGCCTCTCAACCTCCAGCGAGGGTCAGCGCCTGTCAACCTCCAGCGAGGGTCAGCGCCTCTCAACCTCCAGCGAGGGTCAGCGCCTCTCAACCTCCAGCGAGGGTCAGCGCCTCTCAACCTCCAGCGAGGGTCAGCGCCTCTCAACCTCCAGCGAGGGTCAGCGCCTCTCAACCTCCAGCGAGGGTCAGCGCCTCTCAACCTCCAGCGAAGGTCAGCGCCTCTCAACCTCCAGCGAAGGTCAGCGCCTCTCAACCTCCTGCGAGGGTCAGCGCCTCTCAACCTCCTGCGAGGGTCAGCGCCTCTCAACCTCCTGCGAAGGTCAGCGCCTCTCAACCTCCAGCGAAGGTCAGCGCCTCTCAACCTCCAGCGAAGGTCAGCGCCTCTCAACCTCCAGCGAAGGTCAGCGCCTCTCAACCTCCAGCGAAGGTCAGCGCCTCTCAACCTCCAGCGAAGGTCAGTCCACCGGTACCCAGTCCGGGTCCAGCCGCCTGCTCCGCCTCAGTGCCAGAGCAGTCCGCTCCACCGGTGCCCATTCCCGGTTCAGCCGTCTGCTCCGCCTCAGCGCCAGAGCAGTCCGCTCCACCGGTGCCCATTCCGGGTTCAGCCGTCTGCTCCGCCTCAGAGCCAGAGCAGTCCGCTCCACCGGTACCCATTCCGGGACCAGCCGTCTGCTCCGCCTCAGCGCCAGAGCAGTCCGCTCCACCGGTGCCCATTCCGGGTTCAGCCGTCTGCTCCGCCTCAGCGCCAGAGCAGTCCGCTCCACCGGTGCCCATTCCCGGTTCAGCCGTCTGCTCCGCCTCAGCGCCAGAGCAGTCCGCTCCACCGGTGCCCATTCCGGGTTCAGCCGTCTGCTCCGCCTCAGAGCCAGAGCAGTCCGCTCCACCGGTACCCAGTCCGGGTCCAGCCGCCTGCTCCGCCTCAGTGCCAGAGCAGTCCGCTCCACCGGCACCCAGTCCGGGTCCAGCCGCCTGCTCCGCCTCAGTGCCAGAGCAGTCCGCTCCACCGGCACCCAGTCCGGGTCCAGCCGCCTGCTCCGCCTCAGTGCCAGAGCAGTCCGCTCCACCGGTGCCCATTCCCGGTTCAGCCGTCTGCTCCGCCTCAGCGCCAGAGCAGTCCGCTCCACCGGTGCCCATTCCGGGTTCAGCCGTCTGCTCCGCCTCAGAGCCAGAGCAGTCCGCTCCACCGGTACCCAGTCCGGGTCCAGCCGCCTGCTCCGCCTCAGTGCCAGAGCAGTCCGCTCCACCGGCACCCAGTCCGGGTCCAGCCGCCTGCTCCGCCTCAGTGCCAGAGCAGTCCGCTCCACCGGCACCCAGTCCGGGTCCAGCCGCCTGCTCCGCCTCAGTGCCAGAGCAGTCCGCTCCACCGGCGCCCATTCCGGGTTCAGCCGTCTGCTCCGCCTCAGCGCCAGAGCAGTCCGCTCCACCGGCGCCCATTCCGGGTTCAGCCGCCTGCTCCGCCTCAGTGCCAGAGCAGTCCGCTCCACCGGTACCCAATCCGGGTCCAGCCGTCTGCTCCGCCTCAGTACCAGAGCAGTCCGCTCCACCGGTACCCGTTCCGGGTTCAGCCGCCTGCTCCGCCTCAGTGCCAGAGCAGTCCGCTCCACCGGTGCCCAGTCCGGGTCCAGCCGTCTGCTCCGCTTCAGAGCCTGAGCAGTCCGCCCCACCGGTGCCCAGTCCGGGCCCGGCTGTTTTCCCAGCTCCATGGCCGGAGCCGTTTGTCCCACCGGGGCCCAGTCCGGGCCCGGTTGTTTTCCCCGCTCCATGGCCGGAGCCGTTTGCCCTACCGGTGCCCAGTCCGGGCCCGGTTGTTTTCCCCGCTCCATGGCCGGAGCCGTTTGCCCTACCGATGCCCAGTCCGGGCCCGGTTGTTTTCCCCGCTCCATGGCCGGAGCCGTTTGTCCCACCGGGGCCCAGTCCGGGCCCGGTTGTTTTCCCCGCTCCATGGCCGGAGCCGTTTGCCCTACCGGTGCCCAGTCCGGGCCCGGGTGTTTTCCCCGCTCCATGGCCGGAGCCGTTTGCCCTACCGGTGCCCAGTCCGGGCCCGGTTGTTTTCCCCGCTCCATGGCCGGAGTCGTTTGCCCTACCGGTGCCCAGTCCGGGCCCGGTTGTTTTCCCCGCTCCATGGCCGGAGCCGTTTGCCCTACCGGTGCCCAGTCCGGGCCCGGTTGTTTTCCCCGCTCCATGGCCGGAGCCGTTTACCCCACCGGTGCCCAGTCCGGGCCCGGTGATAAGGAAGGGGCATGGGACAAGACTGTCCACGTCGCCGGAGCCGGAGCCGCCCCCGATGGACTAGTTTTTCCCATGTACCCCCCCGTGTTTTGTGTTTTTGTGTCTAGGCGTCCGGGAGTCCGCGCCTTTGGGGGGGGGTACTGTCAGGCTCTGGCCATAGAGCAAGCCTAACTTGCTTCTCTATGTAGCTGTGGTCAGAGTCTGACAGTGTCGTCCTTTTCTGTTTCTATGTGGGGTTTAGGTTGGATCCCTAATTAGAGGCAGCTGCACGGCATTGTCTCTAATTAGGGATCCAATATATGTTGAGTCTGTCCATCACGTTGCTGTGGGTCGATATCGATGTATGTCGCAGTCACGGTGAGTCAGTGGAATTACGTTTTGTTCATTCGTGTTTGTTTGTTCAGTAGTTCGACATTGGTGTTTTATTATTACATAGTATAATAAATATGTCGAGCAACTATCCCTGCGCTGCGTCTTGGTCTCTCCAAACCCCAATCCGTGACACTAATGGACAACCAGTGGGTCCTTCTCCTCTATTCCATGTTTCCTGTAGAACAATAACATCAGAACCTATAACTTCTCTTATAAAGTCTATATCTCTGCTCTTAAGGCCAAAAGCAGATCTTATTCCTTGGATGTTCCAATATGAGATAGTGAATGACTTAAAATCCATATATTTTAGGGATGATATTTACAGTGCTTAAGATGAGATATACATTCAAAATATTTCAATTAAACATATATAATACTCTTTAACTGTCAAGAAAAATAAAATAAAAAATAAAATAATAATAATAAAGTAAGGTGTTCTTTGAATACCTTCAAAATACAATATATATATATATATTTTTTTTTTTCATGCACATACATACATATCTACATCACTGGTTCATAAGACGAGAGCAAAGAAGATTTACCATCTGATGTAATACATCTTGTAGTGATTGGGATGAGTGGGCTGAGGTTGGGGAATTTGAGGGGATGTTGGTTTGTACAGGGGTTGGGTTTGTTATTCCTTTCACAGTCTCTGCGTAGGTCCGTCTGTCTGTGTGTGGTTCTTGTTGGATGAGTCGGTGTGTTGATGGGGGCAGGAGAGCTTCAGGTTTGGCTGGGTGAAGTTCATATCCATAGTAGGTTGGAGGGGGTTTCAGCTGGGATGGGTGTGGGAGGTTGTGTGGTTGGCGATACTCTTCTCTCGGTGGGGGGGCTTTGGTTCTAGGTCTGTTGGGGTGTTTTGTAGGTCTGAGTGGTGTAGGAGCTGGTCTGTTGGTCCTGTGGGATGTAATGGTCTGACGTCCCAGGGCCACATCTTTCAATGTTTTGGCGAAAGTGGGAACTACCTCTTTGTAAAGATGTACATGGTCATAGAGGCAGTCTAGGTTTAGGGTAGGATGGCAGGCCAAGTGAACATTTGGTTTCAGGGCACAATCTCTGGAAAGACTGGCGTTGATGCATTGGATAGTGGCTGGGTGGAAATCTGTCCTCGGGAGAAGAGTGGATATCACTATCTTTGTGTTGGGGAAAGTGGAGGTGGCCTTTTCTATTACCCTGTTTAGTGATGTGGCTACCCTCTCTTGTTGTGCATGCAGGTCGTTGGTTCCAGTGTGTATTATTATATGGCTTGGTGATCCCAGCTGAGTCTCGCTGAGGAGCTCCATTGCACTTTGGGTTGTAGGGCACCACATCTTTTTAGTTTGTTGATGAGGGAAGAGTTTACTTTCCTGAAGAAATTTGCCATTGGAGTCCATGAGTAGGATGATGTCAGTCTGCTCTGGTCTGGATGGTGTAGACTGGAGGTTGGTAGACTTTGGGGCTAATGTGGAAGGGGTGGGTGGGTTAGAAGGGGGGCTGGTGGTTATTGGAGTTGGGGTGTGTGAGGTAGAACATGGGCTGGTAGGTGTCAGAGGAGGAGTAGAAGGGGGGCTGTGAGTTGGGGTGTTGTGCAGTGTGGGGGGAGATGTTGGCTGAGTTATACAGATCTGGTTGGTTGGGGTGGGTTCTTCTCTGGTACTCATGCAGGTCTCGAGGTGGGTATGCAGTTGGGTTTTTAAGGCACATAGTTCTTTTTCTCTGTCCTGCAGTTGCTGTTTGAGTTTGGCCACTTCTGTCTTGCTGTTCTCTCTGTCTCTCTGTAGCTCTCTTACCTCTCCTGTGAGTTTTGTTATTTCTCTTGTGTGTTTCTCTTTCTCTTGTTCTATGTTTCTTAGTTGTGCTGTAGAGCCATAGTCATCTTGTTCTGTGTTTCTCCTCTGTGAGATGTCTGTCTCAGGCTGTTGTTTGTTCATCTTTTCTCTGAGTAGCACTTGTTCTACCTCCATCAGGGCAAACGTCTTGATTAGGTCGTTGATAATAATGTGTAAAGAAGGTTCTGTCTGTTCTGGGTTGGGGGGATCACTCTCTTTAGGGGTTTTTTCTGTGAGGTATTCTGGGGGGTGGGTGTTATCTGTTTCATCCATGGTGGACTTCTCCTAGACTGGATTTCTCTAGCTGGGCTCTCTCTTTTATTAAGTTAAAGTCTGCCTGGAATTGACTCAGGTTTCCCTGCACTAGAATGGTTCCATTTTTGTAGACATTGACAGTGGTCATGACAGTGTCTGTGTCTTCTGTGTCTGATTTTTATTTTCCACCCATTACAAATTCCTTCTCTTCTGATTGAGGGGTAGTGGTCTTTCACTGCACTATGCCATGCAGTTGGCTGTTCTGTGAATAAGATGAGGTTACTAATGTCGCCGTTTTTAAAAAGATCTGCAAACAGAGTTTCTGGTTTCTCTCTTAGAAGTTTCTGTTTGTACTGTTTGCGTGTGTTTTCATTTTTTGTAGCTGGGGGATAGTCTATAGGGATGGCCTCAGTGTAGAGGGGGAGGGGAGGCATCTCCTTATTGTACTTTGTTTTTTTTTTTGTTTTTTTTTCTGTTGCTATGCTGTTACTATGTTGATGTGTTCTGTCGGGTGGTGGGGGATGGGCAGATTTTCCCGCCGATTCTCACAGGTTGTTGCTATGCTGGTCTTAGAAAAGGGGCAGATTTCCACAGGCTGTTGCTACACTGGTCTTAAAAAAGGGGCAGATTTAACTGGCTTAAACTAACAGCCTGGATGTTAGCTAGCCCAAATGCTTTTACTCTTGTTCAACCCAGATGCTAACTAGTCCAACTGTAATTCAAAGGATATTGTAAAAATAGTTTAATGTTCACCTGTCTTGTTTTCTTGATGTTATTTCTGGTTTCCCACTTCTTGAAGTATCTGACAGGGACGATCCCTTTCTTTCTCTGGATGTTTGTTGGCTAACTGGCTAGCTGCTAGATAGCTGCTAGACCCTCGGCTGTCCAGTGGTCAGGGTAGTAGAGTAGCAGGTATTCTTCATTAGATCCAGCTGTTAGTCCATCATGAATGTTATTTCATCCTCAGGAGAATTGTAAATTCTTGACTTCTATTAAGTTACTTAATTTTTCTTAAGAATTGAAAGTTTATCTCATCTTAAAACAATAAATATGAAAGAAAAATCAGGAGCTCATATTTTGTGCTGCTGCTCTGCTCGGAACTGTAAGGGCTGATATATGTTTAGCTAATGAATATGTTAATCTACAACAAGAGTTATTAAGTGAATGTATTGTAGATAGATAGAACTGCTGTAGGTTTGGGTAGGGGGGAGCTATGTGGAAGGAATGTGCTAGCTGGGGGTTTTACGATAGAACTGTGTCTTGTTGTAATATGAAGCTTGGACATCTACTGAGAGGACCACTACTTCCATCAACTGGATTGCGTCACGAGGCTGGGACCAGCCTGCACGCCAACGATAGGCTGAGTAAGTTTAAACCACACTCAGCCTCTACTCCGACAGGTCAGCAAGGAGCGGAAATGATCCTGTCGGAGTATTTAAGGAAGAACAAAGGATAGGGGCGCTCTTCTCTTCTCTAGCGCTGCTGACTGTTTGCTCACTCACTCTCGCGCTCTTGCGCTCTCTCTCTCTCTCTCTCTCTCTCTCTCTCTCTCTCTCTCTCTCTCTCTCTCTCTCTCTTCTCTGGCCCTGCTTGCTGTTTGCCCTGCGTGGTGTCACAGTGAGCCTGTATATACGAACTTCATATTTACCATTTAAGGGTTTGCTAGAATAAAATACATAGATGATTTAAACGGCGTAGTAATCCTTTTGTTCCAATACCAGATTTGAATTGACGCGACTCTAACAGAACTCTCTCTCTCTCTCTCTCTCTCTCTACCTCTCTCCTGTGTTCCCATCTCTCTTCCTGGCGGAGAGAGTGTGTTTCCTTCTCCTTGATGTATCACTCTCATTCAGCTTTAATTCTGGATGTGGAGCGCGGTAAACAACGGCAGACATGACTGTGTGTGTGTGTGTGTGGGGGGGGTGATCGAGAGCTAAGGATATTTGTCATCTCATAGTACTAATTTACCTTTTGATTCACAGATGCACGTTGTGGTAGATATCAACCAGCTAAGATATATGAGCTCAATGCCTTAGGGAAAACCTCTGGACTGTTACCTATGTGTGTGCGTGTGTGTGTGTGTGTGTGTGTGTGTGTGTGTGTGTGTGTGTGTGTTTGTGTGTGTGTGTGTGTGTGTGTGTGTGTGTGTGTGTGTGTGTGTGTGTGTGTGCGTGTGTGCGTGTGTGTACGTGGGTAACAGCATTGTGTTGATTTGTTCCTAATAGCCAGATTGTTTGCTACTGAAACATTTCAACCACACATAGATCTGCACTGGGGAAAACAAAACACCAAAACAGGGTCTTACATTTCATGAATGACCGCTGTCACCTTGAACATGCAGTAAATCATATGCTGATTGTGTTTTTATTACTTTCCAAAAGGAAATCGAAGCTGTGACAATCCAAAACTCTATAGGGTTTTGGAGCTATCATCAATTTTGCCACTGAGTTACTGGGTTGTTCTGCATTCGGATGCAGCCCACATAGCCATAGTTCAGGAGAGCCGTCCACACCTGAAGAAGTGGATTAAACATTGGGTAATAAAATGACTAACAGAAATGTAAGCGCTTGTGTAACATAGTCTCTCTATATGGTTTTGGAGCTTTCATCAACTTCTCCACTGAGTTACTGGGTTGTTCTGCATTCTACATTTAACACCAATGTTAGCCAGCCCCACTGGCTGGGTGAAATATGACCATTCCTATATTAGTTAGTAAGTTAGCATCCATTTTATCCCTGATTTGCAATATGCTACAGTATGTCTCTGGTTTGCAGCCAAGGTGAGCAAGCTTCCGTCACAGCACCAGCTCTATTACCTAGCTATTACTTAGCGTCCATTTTACCAGAGTTGCTACAGGCTGGTCCAATTTCTATTGGCAAGTTAAGCCAGCCTCAGCCCCACTATTACCTAGCATCCATTTTACCAGAGTTGCTAAGTTCTTTGCTAAACAGGCTGGTTCTAGGTCTGCAGCCAAGGTAAGCCAGCCCCTGCCCCCACCACAGACCTTAGCACCCATTGCTTAAAAATAACCATGCAAAACAGTCACTCTATTATCTCGCTAGCATCTCTGGTGTCTTCTATATGCTACACAGGGTGGTTTTATGTCTCCAAGGAGAGCCAGCTCCACCCCCAACCCCAGCTAGCTAACCGTCTCCATTTCCTAGCGTCAATTTGCCAAGGTGACAGCTAAGGAGGCTGGTCTGCACAGTGATTAACCTACACCCTCTAACACCTTCCAGCTCCTTCCACAGGGTCCCAACCCTGGGCATCTGTTCCCAGAACCTCCCCTTTGACCACATAAACACCTGAACACCTGAACACACACACACACGCACACGCACACGCACACAAAAAAAAGGATGCTGGTCTGCACAGTGATTAACATATACCCTCTAACACCATCCAGCTCCTTCCACAGGGTCCCGACCCGGGCATCTGTTCCCAGAACCTCCCTTTTGACCACACACACACACACTACCCCTTCTCCCTCCCTCTAGCCACAGCTGGTGTGCTGCTACCTGTGACCGAGCTTCCAAGCCTCAGGCACTTGGCAGGGCCCCCATCATGCAGCCAGACCTCCTCCCTTCATGTTAGGGCTAACGAGACCATTAAACACTACATCACACTCATTAACTGGGAAAGGGGAAGTTCATACTCTGGTACTCATGGATAATCATGTGTGTGGCGTGTTTGGTTTAACTATCCTTTCGGGGGCCAGAAGTCCTCACAAGGATAGCAAAACAAGGACATTTCGGACAAGTGGGGACATTTCACCAGGGGTTAGGTTTAGGGGACTTAAACATAGCTTGACTTTGTTTACACGCTTACTTACAGAAATGTGTGACAACAGGAAAGGGAACACTACTCAGAGAAGACATCTGAAAGATGCTGACATCGCCCCTCTAATCTTCCACTTACATTCTTTTAGTCAGACAAACTTGCAGTACACAGTAGACAACATGCAATTCAGTGTTGTGCCTCCATCAGATGGGCCTCTTTAGAAGTGGGGAATAATACATGGTACAGACAGATAGATCTACAGATAGATATAGAGCCACTCCATATGTATTCTAAAAAATATGCAAATTTTGCAAATTTACCACATTTTGTTGTGTTACAAGGTGGGATTAAAATTGATTTAATTGTCATTTTTTGTCAATGACCTACACAAAATAAAAATTATAAAATATTCATGAAAAATAAAACACTATTCAACCTCCTGAGTCAATACATGCTAGAATACACTTTGGCAGCGATTACAGCTGTGAGACTTTCTGGGTAAGTCTCTAAGAGCTTTGCACACCTGCAATGTACAATATTTGCACATTATTATTATTTTTCTCAGGCCGATTTAAGTCAAAACTGTAACTAGGGCTCCCGAGTGGAACAGCAGTCTAAGGATGTCACTACAGATCTGGGTTCGATCACGGGCTGTGTCGCAACCGTCCGTGACCGTGAGAACCATGAGGTGGCGCACAATTGGCCCAGCGTCGTCCGGGTTAGGGGAGGGTTTGGCAGGCCGCGATGTCCTTGTCCCATCGTGCTATAGCGACTCCTGTGGCGGGCTGAGCGCATGCACACTGACACGGTCGCCAGTTGGATGGTGTTGCCTCCGACACGTTGGTGCGACTGGCTTCAGGGTTAAGCAAGCAGTGTGTCAAGAAGGAGTGGGGAGGATGCAATTGGATATCACAAAATTGAGGAGAAAAAAAAAGAAAAAAAACAACTGTAACTCGGCCACTCAGGAACATTCACTGATGTCTTGGTAAGCAACTCCAGTGTAGATTTGGACTTGTGTTTTAGGTTAATGTCCTGCTGAAAGGTTAATTCAACTCGCAGTGTCTGATGGAAAGCAGACTGAAACAGGTTTTCCTCTAGGATTTTGCCTGTGGCTCCATTCCGTTTCTTGTTAATCCTGAAAAACTCCTCAGTCCTCAACGATTACAAGCATACCCATAACATGATGCAGCCACTATTAAGCTTGAAAATATGGAGATTGGTACTCAGTAATGTGCTGTATTGGATTTGCCCCAAGGTTATTGTCCTGCTGAAAGGTGAATTCTTCTCCCAGCGTCTCCTGGAAAGCAAACTGAACCAGGTTTTCCTCTAGGATTTTGCCATACCAAGCAGTAATGCAGCCAGTCAAGATGCTCTCAATGGTGCATCTGTAGAACTCTTTGAGGATCTGAAGGCCCATGCCGAATCTTTTCAGCCTCCTGAGTGGGAAGAGGCATTGCCATGTGCTCTTCACGACTGTGTTGATGTGTGTGGACCATGGTAGATGCTTAGTGATGTGGACACAGAGGAACTTGAAGTACTCGACCTGCTCCACAACAGCCCTGTGGGGGCGTGCTCGGCCCTCCACTTCCTGTAGTCCACTATCAGCTACTTTGTCTTGCTCACATTGAGGGAGCGGTTGTTGTCCTGGCACCACACTGTCAGGTCTCTGACCTCCTCCCTATAGGCTGCCTCATCGTCGTCGGTGATCAGGCCTACCTCCGTCGTATTGTCTGCAAACTTAATGATGGTGTTGGAGTCATGTGCGGCCATAGAGTCGTGGGTGGACAGGGAGAACAGGAGGGGACTAAGCACGCACGTGGCATCCCAAAGTCTGTTAAGTCCTGGCATCCCACAGTCTGTTGACAGATGCAACGATACCAGTTATGTTACGTTCGTCTGTCCACAAGAGATTTATAAATGTTTGATATTCTTGCTCGAATCGCAAAGAGAATTCTATTGGTCGCGTACACATATTTTGCAGATGTTATCGTGGGTGTAGTGAAATGCTTATGTTTCTAGCTCCAACAGTGCAGTAATACCTAACAATACAAAACTATACACGCACATCCTAAACATTTTAATTAAGAAATGTAATTAAGCAATGTCAGAGTCTGGAATATAAGTACAGTGTATTTTTTATTTTTTTTAATCACTTTCCTCGTGTGTGTGCGTGTGTGTGTGTATGTCTGTGTGTGTGTGTGTGTGTGTGTGTGTGTGTGTGTGTGTGTGTGTGTGTGTGTGTGTGCCTTGTGAGGAAGAGCATGGAAGGAATGAGGTAACACTTGACTGTGTGTCATATAACAGTGTTGTAACTGGTGCATTTATTTACAGGTAGTAGTATTTTAGATGGTTTATTTGCTTTCATTTGTTATGGAACTGTCAAGATACACCTTTCAAGAAAAGTGTCACCAAAAGAGAGTCTGCATTCCAAATGGCCCTATGGGCCCTGGTTTAAAAGTAGTGCACTATATAAGGAATACAGTGCCATTTGGGACGCAGGCGAAGTGATGCATCCTGAGGCTTTCAGATGGATCTCTCATGGCGCATTTCCATACCTGACTTACAATAGTGTTTTACACAAAAGGCTCAAGTCTTTCTGTTTTCATCTACACGGCTGGCACCAATGTCTCACTGGGCCATGGATCCGGTGGACATGCTCTGACTTGGAGCCAAGGCAAGGCCCTGGAAACTTTTCATCTGGCATTTACATTACAATGGCCAACTGTGAACCTTAACAGCTTTACACAATGCAAATGTTTTGATTACGCAGAGGTTGTTGATTCTGCACTTCACAAGTCCTCATTGTCAGCCCTAATGTGTATACACTATTATAAACTGGGTGGTTCGAGCCCTGAATGCTGATTGGCTATGTTGGGGAAGAATCAGAAATAGATTGGTAACATAGATAATTAAGATGTCTTATTTGCATAATATGCTTATATGATTGAACTGTGATTTTTTGTTATTAGAATGTATCCTTTTGGACTCTGGTGTTGGAAGTTGCACTTCTTCCCTCATATGGGCCTCAGTCACCTGTGGACCAGAGAGGGGAGAAGTCAGGCTTGTCTATCACATGTTCCTGTTGCTATGTAGAATATCAGAAAGAGACGAGAACAGGAGGGAACATTGTCTTCATGTAAGAATATGTGTTTTTACTTATTGCAAACCAGGTGAAGGGATGGCTTGATTAATGGGGAGCCAATTACTTGGCTCCAGTGTGTCTGGGCGCTAGTCACTCCCTCCTTCGGGCCTTGGGGAGATAAGGTCTGAGGTAGGATATGCGGGGTAGTGTCTGGAACCATTGTACGACATCTCTGATGTTGCACCTATCCTGGGATAGTAAAATATTGATGTTCTACTAAGGCTGTGTCTTTGCAAAGGGATGGGTTCTACTTGAGACGGGTATCTGGAGCTGACAATTGATTTATGCCATAGAATGAGTTAGTGTTTATATACGACGAGGTACCAGGGACGAAAGGGGAGTCTTGCCTTCGGGCCGAACTCTGGACAATAAGGACAGTCTTCATAGAAAATGCTAGTTGCCTGTGGGATATTCCTTTCTCATATATCAAGTCTAACCTTGTGACCCATTCAATACATCTGTTGTTTGTCATGAACATTCAGGGCCGTGTATCTTCGCTATAAAAGGTCTGTATCTTCATGTGCCAGGGCTCTCAAAATACCACCACAGCTGACAGCCATGGTATATATCGGACCGTATACCACGGGTATGACAAAACATTTATTTTTACTGCTCTAATTATAATAACAATATTGCATCTCGGGGGTTTATATACCACGGCTAAGGGCTGTAACGACAAGCAGCAAAAGTGCAGTAATAACATCATCCTTAATTCACATCATTCCTCTATGGCTACTGAGTAAAGCACTCGCTGGCAAAGGATGACGGAGCTAGAGCTTTTGTGGTTACGTCATAACAGTGTCATAACTGTCAGGATCAACAGAAAGTCTGTGCAGTGATGTCATCTTTAATCCACCATTGTCGACATCTCTCTGTAACACAAAACTCTAACTGAAGTAACAGCATGCTAATTATTATGGTCTGGCTGGGCTGCTTTTGTTGCACTGTTGTTGGTGAGAGACATGTTTCTGCGGTGTGTGTGTGTGTGTGTGTGTATGTGTGTGTGTGTGTATGTGTGTGTATTAATAAAACATGGAAACCGCCAGATGAAAATCCCAGCACGGGGCCATATGCGTCATGACTCATTCACTCCTGGGACCAACTGTGCTTTGTTGGCTGGTGCCTTGTGGATTAATGTATTATTAATTTTTTTCAAAAATTACTTTCATTTGATTAATTATTGAAAGGTAGGGTCATAGCCAAATAAAGGGCTCTGGGGTTGGGGGGTTGGTGGGGTTGTGGGCAGGAGAGGTTGGGGGGGGAGAAACTCTGCACTTTGACAACAGCCGTCGGTCTTAGACTACATAGAGTTTGAGCCCGGAAGGCAGGGCTTGATAGCTTGGCCCTAGATCTGTGTATGCCATCTTGTGAAAATGGCCATAGGTGATGGACAGCAGATAAAAGATCTTGGATCAGGTTTCGTGTTAAAAGAATGACTCGGTTCTAAGGACTGTCTGGTGTCTGTCTGAGTGTGTCTGAAACCGTAAACCAGGTAGACTATAGAGAGGCATGACTAGCATAGCAATAACATGAGATTATAAAATACCACCTCCAAATGGCATCCTTGTATCCGCTTTATCAAGTCGCTGTCACAAACAGGATATGTCTCTTGATATTTTGTAACTCTGATGTTCATGGCTCTGATGTTTTTTTTTTTACTTTTAACTCTAGCAGTGAAAAAATAGATATCCCAATTTCTAGCCTCCAGGTTTGCTTGCTGTGTACAACAATGTCTCTACGGTTTCAGATGACGGCAATCAACATTCCTGTGGTAACTTATACTATTTCGTTCGGGACTAAAAACATATATATATACATATTTTAAAGCAATAGTGCATATGAGGCCTAATCTTCAAAGGTGTGGTTTAGGATGAACAAAGTCTGATTTACTCAAATTCCAAACAAATTATTATGTATTGCCCTAGCGACAGTACCTGACTTAATATACACAACATGGCCACGTAAAAATGGTCTGTCCTCGGAACTCACTACCGAGTTCCAAACTGCCTCTTTAAAGCAATGTCAGCACAATAACTGTTTGTCGGGAGATTTATGAAATGTGTTTCCATGACAGAGCAGACGCACAAAGCCTAAGATCACCATGCACAATGCAAAGCGTCGGCTGGAGTGGTAAAAAGCTTGGCACCATTGGACTCCGGAGAAGTGGAAACGCATTCTCTGGAGTGATGAATCACGCTTCACTATCTGGCAGTGTGACGGACGAATCTGGGTTTGGTGGATGCCAGGACAACGCTACCTGCCCGAATGCATAGTGTCAACTGTAAAGTTTGATGGAGGAGGAATAATGGTCTGGGGCTATTTTTCATGGTTCGGGCTAGGCCCCTTAGTTCCAGAGTGAAGGGAAATCTTAACGCTACAGCATACATTGACATTCTAGAGGATTCTGTGCTTCCAACTTTGTGGCAACAGTTTGGGGAAGGCCCTTTCCTGTTTCAGCACAGCAATTCCCCTGTGCACAAAGGTCCATAGAGAAATGGTTTGTCGAGATTGGTGTGGAAGAACTTGGCCTGCACAGAGCCCTGACCTCAACCCCATCAAACACCATTGCGAGCCAGGCCTAATCACTCAAATTCAGTGCACGACTTCACTAATGCTCTTGTGACTGAATGGAAGCAAGTCCCCGCAGCAATGTTCCAACATTTAGTGGAATGCATTCCCAGAGGAATGAAGGCTGCTATAGCAGCAAACGGGGTACCGACTCCATAATAATTCCCATGATTTTGGAATGAGACTTTTTCCATGTAGTGTACATCCTCCCACATGAAAAATACTACACTATATTATGGTATAAATACTATAGTATTCACTGTAGTGTTTTTTCAGACTTGGACTAAAGTCTGCAAAAACGCTACAATCAATACTGTAGTATTTACTGTATTATAATGTAGTATTTACAGTTAACTATAGTATAAATACTATAGTAAAAGAACACTTTACTATACTGTAGAGAGTCTACATTCCAAATGGCCCTATAGGCCGTTGTTTAAAAGTAGGACAATATATAGGGAAGACGGTACCATTTGTTTTTGCAGACTGTACTATACTGTAGTATTTACTGTAGTGTTTTTGCTGACATTGCTGTAGTATTTACTATAATGTTTCATTAGCTTTGTCATAGAAGTGTAGACTTGAGGAATACTAAAATAGCTAATTGTCCATAACCTGTAGGTTGGTAAGTCTGGGGTTTGAACAGATAGTTCAGCGCTTCTGCTCTTTTACATAACCTGTATGGAACACAATAGTCTATACTTGGCATGTAAGTTTCTCACTTATGGGTGGCACAAATTATGGGCGGCAGGTAGCCTAGCGGTTAGAGCCTTAGGGACAGTAACTGAAAGGTCGCTGGTTTGAACAACCGAGCAGGTGAAAAACATGTCGATGTGTCCTTGAGCAAGGCACTTAACCATAATTTGCTCCAGGGGCTGACCCTGTAGGTAAGCTGCCATTGTAAATAAGAATTTGTTAACTGACTTGCCTAGTTAAATAAAGGGGCATTGTATATACAAATTAAATACTGTAGTATTTACTTTAGTAAAAAAAAAGAAGATGTTTTTCTGGACATTACTGTAGTATTTACTACAGTGTATTTTTTCTACGGATAATACTGTGATATTTATTATAATATTCTACAACATTCTATACTAAGTACTACACATGATTGAGGGATATTATAGTGTGTAGTATAGCATTCTACAGTCACACACAATTAAATATGCATTAGGTACTTGCATGAGTGAAGACCATGCACAGTGTGCAACCACATGTAAATGCATTAAAGTAGTTCATGTATGTATTGTACACTTCACTAGGCCCACATCCTGCACATAACTCAGCAGCACAGTTAAGATTCAGCAGCACAGTTAAAAAGGTATATATTTAGACGCCATGTAGCGTTTGAGAGGATACATTTAGTTGCAAAATGCCTGTTCTCTTTTTACTTTCAAATGATCTATGAAAAGCCTGGAAGTTTAAGGGGGTTTACATTTTGAGAAAAACATGTTTATAAATCAAATCAATACAAATCAACACATACACGTGTTTAGCAGATATTATTGCGGGTGTAGCGAAATGCCGACTGTGCAGTAACATGTAACAAGTAATATCTAATAGTTTCACAACATATATCCAATACACACAAATCTAAGCAAGGAATGAATTAAGAATATATACATACAGTGGGGAGAACAAGTATTTGATACACTGCCGATTTTGCAGGTTTTCCCACTTACAAAGCATGTAAAAGTCTGTAATTTTGCATGTTAATTATTTAAAAATCAGACAATGTGATTTTCTGGATTTTTGTTTTAGATTCCGTCTCTCACAGTTGAAGTGTACCTATGATAAAAATTACAGACTTCTACATGCTTTGTAAGTAGGAAAACCTGCAAAATCGGCAGTGTATCAAATACTTGTTCTCCCCACTGTATATGGACGAGCGATGTCAGAGCGGCATTGGACTATTCAGTATGTACATGGCAAACCCATTCTCTAGCCACAACTATTTTGAGAGTAGGCTTCCACTTCCAGTAGACTTCCACGGTAACCCTAGCCTCCCCTTCTCCTCCCCTATCTCCTCCCCTATCTCCTCTCCTCTCTCTCCTCTCCGGTCTCCTCTTGAGATTCCCAGCTGATACTGATCCTGATCCTGATCCTGATCCTGATACTGTCCAGACTTCAGATTTGAGGAGGGAGAGTATAAAAAACATGCTGAGCTCAGCATAACACTTTGCAGCAACTGTCTCAGTCCAGAGAGAGAGAGACAGAGAGAGAGAGAGAGAGAGAGAGAGAGAGAGAGACAGAGACACACAGAGAGAGGGAGAGAGAGAGAGAAGAGAGAGAGAGAGAGAGACAGAGACAAAGACAGAGACAGAGAGAGAGAGCGAGAGAGAGACAGAGAGATACCTATTCTCTTCCGTTTCCATGGAAACTCAGGCAGAGTAGAGAAAGAGGAAAAATAAGAAAAAAAGAGTGGATTTGGAGAGTCAAGGAAAATACATGTATATGGAGGGAGGGGAGAGGGGGAGGGAGGGTAGGGGGGAGAGGGGAGGTGGGGAGAGGGGGATGAAAGAAACAGCTAAATAGAGGGAAAATAGGGTAGCAAATCTAATTTTTATAATAGTGCAACAGTGTTGGTCACATTTTTGTCACATTTTTTACATTTTGTCACATTTTTCAGGAGTCAAATAAGTGCTGTTGCTTTTGGTTCACAATTATTATTATGTGCCTGAAATGTTTGACAAAAAATGTTCTGCTAAAAGGTTTCTACATTTCTTCTCCTCTCCCCTCCTCAGCCCCCCCCCCACACACACACACTGCTACCCTCCTCTTCTCCTCTCCCCTCCTCAGCCCCCCCCCCCCACACACACACTGCTACCCTCCTCTTCTCCTCTCCCCTCCTCAGCTACCCCCCCCCACACACACACTGCTACCCTCCTCTTCTCCTCTCCCCCCCTCAGCCCCCCCCCCCACACACACACTGCTACCCTCCTCTCCTCCTCTCCCCTCCTCAGCTACCCCCCCCCACACACACACTGCCACCCTCCTCTTCTCCTCTCCCCTCCTCAGCTCCCCCCCCCCCACACACACTGATACCCTCCTCTCCTCCTCTCCCCTCCTCAGCCCCACTCCCCCCACACACACACACTGATACCCTCCTCTCCTCCTCTCCCCTCCTCAGCCCCCCCCCCCCACACACACACTGCTACCCTCCTCTCCTCCTCTCCCCTCCTCAGCTCCCCCCCCCCCACACACACACTGCTACCCTCCTCTCCTCCTCTCCCCTCCTCAGCCCCCCCCCCCACACACACACTGCTACCCTCCTCTCCTCCTCTCCCCTCCTCAGCCCCCCCCCCCACACACACACTGCTACCCTCCTCTCCTCCTCTCCCCTCCTCAGCCCCCCCCCCCCCCACACACACACACACACTGCTACCCTCCTCTCCTCTCTGTGCTAGAGTAGTCAGTAACATGAACAAGGGCACAGCTGTTGTGATGGTTCTGTACCCTGACCTCCTACTCCATAGTAAATGTGTGTGTGGATATGTTTGTGTGTGTAGCTGTGTGGCTCTGCTCTGTGTGGCTTCATGGAGTATTGAAACAGTTAATGTAATTCTCACTTGTGGAGATGGAGCAGTAAACATGGTTGGGGGGCGTATGTAATTTGCACTGTGACATTGCCAGGGCCTTGGCTGTGAACACACGCTAACAAATTGCTGCTTAGATAAGCAAATCAACATGGACCAGAGAACTGTTTCACTGGGGGTTCGTAGGGGCTGTGTGTGTGTGTGTGCGTATATGTGTGTGTGTGTGTGTGTATGTGTGTGTGTAACACTGGAGGCTCAGCGAGGCACTGAGGACACAGTGGGAGAGAAGACAGGGAGAGGGATTGCCTTACTGGGATGGAAATATGGTGACTGTTTGAGGTAATGTAGCTTCATTTACTCATCACTATTACAATGGCATCCATATTTGGAAGTCCCTCAATTGTCAGACGAAACTCGCTCAGTTGTCACATAAAATGCTTTCAGTTGTCAGACAGAATTCCTACTATGTCTACACAGGGTGGAAGAGGGGGCAGGAAAAACCTACAAGGATTAAAGACTCAAATCAAGGCACTATGGCTTCCTCCAAAATCTGTCACACCAATAACAGCAAAAGAAAACGGTCTTACCTGATCGTCCGTCCCGTTGGAAATCCACGTGGTACCACTCCCCATCGTTGACCTTCTTGTTGACCGCTCTGGTCTTGGTGGTCCCTGACCCCATGTCCAGCAGTAGATACAAGTGGCCGTCTAGCATCTCAATAGCAAAGAAGTCCACCTTCAGCGTCAGGGGGCTCTTGGAATCCTTGAATTAAATGAAATAAAGTTCATTTAAAATCACAACACACATTAAAACATTAAAATAAAATAAATAACATAATAGTGAAGTCACCTTGGGTGCCTGTTTGGGCTTGCCGTGGCTGAAGAGGAGAAGCCCGTTGGGCTCTGTGGTGCGGAAGTCGAAGGAGATGGAGCCCGTCTTCTTGGCGTTCCACTTGTTGAGTGTGATGAAGGACCCGGGGGTCTCAAAGGTGATGGGGTCAAGGGTCGCCACGTTCTCGCATTTAAAAGCCACAATGCCGTGAACCTTCATTTTGGCATCGCCCTGTTTGGCCATCCTTGAGAGCTCGAGTCGCACGTCGTTGTTTTTATAGACAACCTTGATGGAGGGAGGAAAGGCGATGATAAGGGAGAAAAAGTTAATCCATACGACCAAAAGTAGTGCACTATACAGTACAAGAGGGTGCCATTTCGGATACAAGCAATGTTTCGGAGTGTATGACAAGAAATTTACACTTTTCCGTGAGTAATGCACTACTGAGCAAAGGTAGTTTACTTTAACGTGTGCCATTTCGTATACACCCCATGTTTGGGAGTGTGTGTGTGTATGTCAGAATTCTGTTTGCAGAACTCAAACAAACCCCCCAGCCAAGACATCAACTCAGTCGATCTACAAACACATAGCCGCTACACATTAACTCACAACTGGGATTGAAAAATATAATTGAATACTCACAGAGGGAGAACTTTTTGCAGTTTAAAGCAAATTTCCTGCAATTCTACACATTTTGCCATGACTTATGCCATCTTAATATGATATCTGAGTGAGAGTAACTAACAAAATCAATGGTGCTCCCTGAAGGTCAGGGCCCCTGTTGAAAAAATGACAGCGAGGGAGGGAGGGAGGTTGGATAGGTAGTTTGAATGGAGGGAGGGAGGGAGGGAGGGAGGGAGGGAGGGAGGGAGGGAGGGAGGGAGGGAGGGAGGGTGGGTAGGTAGTTTGTGTGGTGGTAGGGAAGTGGCTAAGTGTGTGTGAAGTGAGAGATGAGAGTGATGAGAGCTAACAGCTGTACACGATGCAGGTGTTGCAGTAAAAACGCTGATTAAGGCCTCAGCAGGAAACCTGATTAAAATATACCCTGCTGATGATGGATGTGCCTCTCACTACCAATCTACAAACATCTAAATTCTTCAGGCTCCCACACACACATACACATACACACACACATGCACGAACACCCATTTCCCATGCAATGAATTATCAGACTACACACTGACCTCAGAGACACAATGCACTCCACAGGAGCTGACAGCAGAACTACAGAGTCTACGTCCCAAATTGCACCCTATTTCCAATGTAGTGCACTAATTTTAACCAGGGCCCATAGGGCTCTGCTCAAAAGTAATGCACTATGTAGGGAATAGGGTACTATTTGGGACGCAGGACAACAGAGAGACAGCAGCAAGCCTAAAGCTGAATAAGCACTACTTAGTTAAATACCAGGCTATAATGCCATTAAGAAGGAAATATCCACTAAACAGCATCAACATACAGTACTGTACTGCTCTGAATAAAATGTACCAATTCAACGATCGTGCCTACCTGATAAGTTGTATGACGATGTGTGTAGGTATCTGAAAATATGTGGCAAGTATTGTAAGTGGATACTGACAGACAGTAATACAGTTAGGTATGTTTTAAATGGGCTCTGGTCAAAAATAGTGTACTTTGTAGGAAACAGGGTGCCATTTGGGAAACATTGTAGTGTCGATGGCTCCCCTGACTGCACAAACTGCATTATCCTCACATTATCTTTAACCACCTCACAGTTGATTAGTTTTTAGTGAGTATACACCATTAGAAACAGGGAGAGCTGTTCATTATAAATGTGTTAATTACTTAATCTATAAGGGTTTCTGTAAATATAATTTCTGACTGCATCTGTAAGGGTTTGTGTGAATCCATTTTCTGACTTAAAGGCATACTTTGGGATTTTGGTAATGGCTCCCAAGTGGCAGAGCGGTCTAAGGCACTGCATTTCAGTGCTAGAGGCGTCACTACAGACACCCTGGTTTGGATCCAGGCTGTATCACAACCGGCTGTGATTGGGAGTCCCATAGGGTGGCGCACAATTGGCCTAGTGTCGTCCAAGTTTGGCCGGTGTAGACCGTCATTGGAAATAAGAATTTGTTCTTAACTGACTTGACTAGTTAAATAAAGGTTAAATAAATAAATAAATATTTAAAAAAAGAATAATCTACTTCCCCAGAATCAAATGAATTTATGGATAAAAATGTTATGGCTCTGCATCCAGTATGAAGGAAGTTAGAGGTAGTTTTGCGAACCAAGCCTCACTGGTGTTAGCACAATGTCTGGAAGTCTCTGGTATCAACTAGCATTCTAGCCGTTACCATAGTATTTCCAGTCATTGTGCTAATGCTAGTTGGCAATTGTGCTTACGCTATTTAGCAACTTCCTTTAAACAGCACGCAGAGACATACAAGTGATACATAAATACTCTACACTACATTAAAATTAAACAATATTTCTCACTTTGAGAATGTGGAGACTGTCAGTGGAATTGCCACTTACGGTCCTGTCTAGCACAGCCACATTAACTCTGTGATTACAGGTCCCTCAATTATGAGGCTTGCATCTGAAATATTGTATAAATGTTTGACTAAGTATGAGAATACTCTACGATAACAATGTGATTTTAGCCTTTTTATGAGGTAAAGGTTTTCCATGTCCGTTTGCCCACTAACTACTTGAGAGTCCACACATTAAAATGGCGAATTTCATCTACCACCCTAGAGTTCCCGATGACGCTAGGACTGGTCTCCATGTGTTTAAAAAGGGCTAAATTGAACTACAACTCTATCTAACAAAAGCTACATTAACTATAACTTGGAGATGACAATCACCAGGTTAAAATTGTGAATTTCGACTAGACCAGCCAGAATACACCACGAGCTGATTATGGTAACTTGGTATAAACTTTGAACTGTGATTCACTAAAGAAGTGATCAGATCTTAGTGGTCGCTGTTGTCAGACTGCAGTTGATGTAAGACGAACACAGACAAGGCAACCAGAGAGACTCTCTAAGGACCAGAGTCTTCCGTCTTCGACCCATCTATCGAAGCCAAGCTCAAACTGTAAATATATAATTGCATTTCATTTATCCGAATGGGCGGTTATTAGAAGGCCTAAGATATTGTGTTTACGTTAGCATAGCTTCATCCAGACTACATCCCTTTGTCTATCTGTTCCCGCTCATTTCATCCAATCCCTCCCCTTTCCTCTGTGTAACTATCAAACTATCATTTTTCTGTCATATCGGAAAAGCCCACTAGGAACTTTTCATGGCATGATTGCTAACATGTATGATCTAGACTGTTGTATATACAGTATACTGTATGTAATTCTGTGTGATACTTTAGCTAGTAAATAAATCATTAAGACAATTTGTGTATGTTTATTCAACAATGGGAGCTAGGATTCGTGCAGATAAGATTTTACGGTCATCAGAATGAGACTGACTGATTAAGAGGTAACTATTAATACTTGACTCGATTCGGGAGATAGCCGCTCTATATAAATTAATGCTTCCGTGGTGCCCCAGGTTATTAATGAGTTATTTGTTGCATGGTTTAATTCAATCACGTAATCATTTAAACGTTAAGTAAACAATTTGATAAAATAGCATGTCATCATTTTAATCAGAGCCAGAGACACGACACACTACACTACCCTACCCTACCCTACACTACCCTACACTACACTCACTACACTATATTGCACAACACTATATAAAACAACACTATATTACACGACACTACACTATATTACACTATATTAAATTACACTACATTATATTACACTACACTATATTGCATTTCAATATATTACACTCCACTATATTACACAACACAATATTACATTACAATATATTACACTACACTATATTACACTACACTACACTACACTATATTAGACTATACTATACTATATTACACTATACTATATTACATTACATTATATTACACTACACTATATTACACCACACCAGACTACATTACACTACACTATATTAAACTACACTATATTACACTACACTGGCCAACATTACACTACACTGCACTATATTAAACTACACTGACATAAGGCAACATACTCAGAACTGGATACTTTTAACTCTACAGGATCATGTCCTGACCTCGAGACGCTTGAGCTAACGTGCTCTAATGTGATTAGCATGACGTTGTAAGTAACAAGACAATTTCCCAGGACATAGACACATCTTGTATGGGCAGAAAGCTTAAATTCTTGTTAATCTAACTGCACTGTCCAATTTACAGTAGCTATTACAGTGAAAGAATACCATGCTATTGTTTGAGGAGAGTGCACAGTTTTGTACTAAACCAATAGTCAGATTTGGGCAGACTTGATACAACAGTTTGAACAGTAATGCAATGGTTCATTGGATATGTCTAAAACTTTGCAAAGGGTTCTACCTAGAAACTCCATGTAGGGCTCATCAAATAACATTCTTCTTAGAACACACTATGAAAGGTTCCACCAGCATTATCAACCTTTAAAAATGTAATTATTTATAACAATACATTACATATACACTATATATACAAAAGTATGTGGACACCCCTTGGCAGGAGTGTTAGAGAGGGTGGGAGGGTGGAGGAAGAGAGGGAGGGAGGGAAGGAGGGTGGGAGGGAGGATGATATCTCTATAGACAAGCTGATGGGGAGAGAGAGAGCAAGAGAGAGAGAGAGACAGAGAGAGACCAAGAGAGAGAGAGAGAGAGACCAAGAGAGAGAGAGAGAGAGAGAGAGAGAGAGAGAGAGAGAGAGAGCGAGAGCGAGAGCGGGAGAGATTACAGGAGAATGATACTGCACTAATTTGTCATCATACTGGGGCCATGACATCTAGGCTATTACGGCTCTGGTGTTTTGTCAACACACCAGAACAGTATAGCAGCAGCTAGAACTGGGACCTGCAGACATATACTGACACATGGCACATGAGATGCTGAGTTTGACTGTGTGTGTGGTTGTGTGTTTGGGTTTGTTTGTGTGTGTGTGTGTGTGTGTGTGTGTGTGTGTGTGTGTTTGGGTTCGTTTGGGTTTGTTTGGGTGTGTGCATGTGTGTGTGTATGTGTATGTGTGTGTGTGTGTGTGTGTGTGTGTGTGTGTGTGTGTGTGTGTGTGTGTGTGTGTGTGTGTGTGTGTGTGTGTGTGTGTGTGTGTGTGTGTGTGTGTGTGTGTGTGTGTGTGTGTGTTTGGGTGCTCTACGCCCAGGCACATTTCATCAATCAGAGTTGCTAAGGCAACTTGCTACTGCTTGATCACTGCTCATATGTCATATGTCACCATCCTGCAACCATTGCCTACAGAACAGGGCTCATATGTCATCATCCTGCGACCATTGCCTACAGAACAGGGCTCATATGTCATCATCCTGCAACCATTGCCTACAGAACAGGGCTCATATGTCGTCAGTTCCACCATTGCCTACAAAACTGGGCTCATATGTAAACATACATTCAACCATTGCCTACAGAACAGGGCTCATATGTCAACAGAACAGGGCTCATATGTCATCATCCTGCAACCATTGCCTACAGAACATTTGATTTGATTTGAACAGTGCAGAGCCAGGCTGAACTGACTTGAGTGGAGGCTTATGTTTACATGTTATCCAACAGACAAGTCAGGATGCTGCAGAGGTTGTCACTCTGCTCACAGGTCACAACACATGGTATTATAGCCTACAGTAGGGCTATAACAAGACCTACCCACATTAAAAGGTGATGTAGTGTATGCTATGGTAGGAATACTATAGTATCCTCTGTAGTGTTTTTGTGGACTTTACTGTAGAATTAACTGTAGTATTTACAGTTTACTATAGTATAAATTAATATTTCTATGAACTTCTATCAACTTGTTACAGCTATGTATAAGTCATTGATAATAATAAGATTTTTTTTTTATGTCGTTGCATTGAAATATAAGGGGGAATCATAGCTATATTCAATACAATTGACAAGTTGATTTAAAGCCTATGTTCAACCCTTTATCATGTCTGGTGTCTTGACAGATTTGTCCAAAATCGTTTGACATGAAACATTATTTTCTGTCCTTACATTTATGGCAGTCTTATAGTTGTCGTTATATCATATATTTAGCATTAATCAGTTAAATTAGACATTGATCTTGAACCCTGTCAGAATCCTGGATCTAGCTGTCGGACAGTTTTTTGAATAGAGATCTCAGAAGTGTCTCCTTATGTTACATGGAGAAAACAGTGATGTATGCGACTGCAAAATCGAATGCTTCTAACAGAAAGAGTCACCTTACCTTGATACTTAAAACCTAAATCGATACTTTCATTATCGTGGTTCTTCAATAATTATGCATAATACTTGTTGGATATATTGGTGTCCACCTGATTAGTTACGCCGTAATATTTTCACACATCATCATCTGATCCAGGAAGGAATTTTCAGAATGACAGTCAAGTCACGAACAACTGTTGTGATAGCACATGCAATGCAAGAACAGCCCAAGTCATGGAAAAAAGGTGTGCCTTTATATTGATCATCTTTTGTTGTCTGCTTGATTTATAGCAGGGTCTGGTTATATTTAACAGAGAAAGCATCAAGGTAATGAGTTCATGTTTCCATATGTTTTTATGCCTCGGATTGGACAGAGTCAACTGTGCACAATTGTATAGGATAGAAGCAACACTGAATGATATTCCTATTAATTATTCTGGATGTAATGACAACAAATTACATAGCCTAGTGGGCTTATTCACAATATGATCTGGTAATGAAATAACATGACAAATATATTTTGTTTTCCATGTTGCAACTGTAATTGTTAACAATACAAGGGACTTAAAGTAGCCTACTTAAATTTGGAAATCAGAAATTCAGGCCTACTTTGAAAATCAGACATTTCCTCAATTTGGTTCTTGAAAGTTCTTTGTAATTATTGTAGCCAATTTACAAGTTCTCCTGCTCCCTTATAATTATCCGTGATTTAGTTTTTGTGAGAAATGTGCCCACATTAATTTGTTTCCCGCCGATTCAATTGAAGGGTGTTGCACTACTCTGTTGCAGTAAAACCATGTGCGGTTATTATGGGGAGGACAACGTCTAATGCTGGCTTCAACTTGGCTTTTCATACAAATCCTTCCATTAAAAAAGGCACCTGGTGTTTGGTCCCTTTCTCATTATAAAAACAACGGTGGTGAATTTCAAATGGTGAGAACAAATGCTACCGCTGTTCATGGCTTTACTATGTGTGCATGCATCGGCCACATAGGCTACAGAAAAATTGCCATGCATGCATCCAATCCATTTGTCAGACAATGTCAACAATATTCTCACATATTTTAGAATGTAATAACAATTCTAATAATGCTTTTTGGGGAAGGTCTATATTAGGCCCTATAATGTATGTACAATTATATAAATTAAATTATACACTTGTAGTACATTGAAGTCCTTGAAAATTACAATAAAGTGCTTGGTAAAATCCCTGAAAGTTGTTGAATTTCACTTGCCAACGTCTGTATGAACCCTGCTTAAAGGATGCATAGTCCTAGACCTATGTTGTTGTATAGGTGGAGTTATGAGCCAATTTGCATGTATTCACTTTTATTCCTCTAAGTACACTTGTGGAACTGCATGAAAATCCTTTTAGTTTTTGTTTCAAACGATTTAGAAGTGTTGATCCCAATGTCAGACATTGGTCCCATTATTTATAGACCCAAATACTGTATATACTATAGTAAATACTGAAGTGTTTTTTTCTGGACTGTTGCTGTAGTGTTTTTGTGGACTGTAGTATGGCGTACTGTATAATTACTGTAGTGTGTTTTTCTGGACTGTTGTATACTGTAGTATTTGCTGTAGTGTTTTTGTGGACTGTAGTATGGTGCACTGTATAATTACCACAACCGGCCGTGATTGGGAGTCCCATAGGGTGGCGCACAATTGGCCTAGCATCGTCCGAGTTTGGCTGGTGTAGGCCGTCATTGAAAATAAGAATTTGTTCTTAACTGACATGCCTAGTTAAATAAATAAATTACAAAACGGAAATATCACATTTACATACAGTTGAAGTCGGACGTTTACATAAACCTTATCCAAATACATTTAAACTCAGTTTTTCACAATTCCTGACATTTAATCCTAGTAAAGATTCCCTGTCTTAGGTCAGTTAGGATCAACACTTTATTTTAAGAATGTGAAATGTCAGAATAATAGTAGAGATAATGATATATTTCAGTTTTTATTTATTTCATCACATTCCCAAGGGGTCAGAAGTTTACATACACTCAATTAGTATTTGGTAGAATTGCCTTTAAATTGTTTAACTTGGGTCAAACTTCCACAAGCTTCCCACAATAAGTTGGGTGAATTTTGGCCCATTCCTCCTGACAGAACTGGTGAAACTGAGTCAGGTTTGTAGGCCTCCTTGCTCGCACATGATTTTTCAGTTCTGCCCACAAATGTTCTATAGGATTGAGGTCAGGGCTTTGTGATGGCCACTCCAATACCTTGACTTTGTTGTCCTTAAGCCATTTTGCCACAACTTTGGAAGTATGCTTGGGGTCATTGTCCATTTGGAAGACCCATTTGCGACCAAGCTTTAACTTCCTGACTGATGTCTTGAGATGTTGCTTCAATATATCCACATAATGTTCCTCACTCATGATGCCATCGATTTTGTGAACCAGTCCCTCCTGCAGCAAAGAACTCCCGTGCTTCACAGTTGGGATGGTGTTCTTCGGCTTGCATGCCTCCCCCTTTTTCCTCCAAACATAGCGATGGTCATTATGGCCAAACAGTTCTATTTTTGTTTCATCAGACCAGAGGACATTTCTCCAAAATGTATGATCTTTGTCCCCATGTGCAGTTGCAAACCGTAGTCTGGCTTTTTTGTGGCGGTTTTGGAGCAGTGGCATCTTCTCTTCCTTGCTGAGTGGCCTTTCAGGTTATGTCAATATAGGACTTGTTTTACTGTGGATATAGATACGTTTGTACCTGTTTCCTCCAGCATCTTCACAAGGTCCTTTGCTGTTGTTCTGGGATTGATTTGCACTTTTCGCACCAAAGTATGTTCATCTCTAGGAGACAGAGATGAACATACTTCCTGAGCGGTATGACGGCTGCGTGGTCCCATGGTGTTTACACTTGCGTACTATTGTTTGTACAGATGAACGTGGTATTTTCAGGCATTTGGAAATTGCTCCCAATGATGAACCAGACTTGTGGAGGTCTAAAATTGTTTTTCTGAGGTCTTGGCTAATTTCTTTTGATTTTCCCATGATGTTGAGGCACTGAGGCACTGAGTTTGAAGGTAGGCCTTAAATACATCTACAGGTACACCTCCAATTGACTCAAATTATGTCAATTAGCCTATCAGAAGCTTCTAAAGCCATGACATCATTTTCTGAGATTTTCCAAGCTGTTTAAAGGCATATTCAACTTAGTGTATGTAAACGTCTGACCCACTGGAATTGTGATTTAGTGAATTATAAGTGAAATAATATGTCTGTATATGAAATCTGTGGAGTGGTTGAAAAATTAGTTTTAATGACTTGTGTATGTGAACTTCCGACTTCAACTGTAGGTATTCAGACCCTTTACTCAGTACTTTGTTGAAGCACCTTTGGCAGCGACTACAGCCTCGAGTCTTCTCTGGGATGATGCTACAAGCTTAGCACACCTGTATTTGGGGAGTTATCCCATTCTTCTCTGCTTTGTTGAGGATGGCTTGTTGTTAGGCTCAAAAAGCCTAAAATTTGCCCGGATGGCCACCAATTTGTCACCCTTGTATTGGTCATCCTGTTGCGTGCTTTGGTGTGTGTGTTCCCAAACAAGGACCAGTTGCGCTCTGAGGCGGCTGATCTTGGTGGGATTTGGAGGATGATGGAGGCAACAGGGGAAAGAGCATCAGATCCACAAAGTCCCATCCAACAGGTGGCTGATGAGATATGTTGGCATGACTGCCATATTGCATCTCCATCCCAAAGCCCTTGCTTGGAAGTGTACTTCGCCAGACTGCCAAGAACCTTGCCCTCATCCAGGCCAAGGTGGCGAGACACGGTAGTGATGACACCATAGGCCTTGTTGATCTCTGCACCAGACAGGATGCTCTTGCCAGCATACTTGGGGTCCAACATGTACACTGTGGAGTGTATGGGCTTCAGGCAGAAATCTTTTTGATGTATTTCAGAACTGCAGTTTCCTCTGCTTGGAGCAAGAGTAAAGTGGGCAGGTGTCAGGCTCTGGCCATAGAGAAGCCTATTTGCTTCTCTATGTAGCTATGGTCAGAGTCTGACAGTTTCTATTCATTTCTGTTTCTGTGTGGGTTTTGGGTTGGATCCCTAATTAGAGGCAGCTGCACCGCATTGTCTCTAATTAGGGATCCTATATATGTTTGTATGTCCTACACCTTCGCTATTCCTCCAGTCACGGGTGAAGTAAGTGTATTCCGTTGGTTTACTTCGTGTTTATTTTATAGAGTTCGTCATTGTTGTAAGTTTACCTAACGAAAATTTAAAAAATTAAGTAAACATGTCGAACTTCTATTCCTGCGCTGCACTTTGGTCTCTCCCACTACCCACTTGTGACAGCAGCGGAGTACGGATTTCTTCGCTTACATCTGCAAGCAGAGTCTGAAAATCAGACAGGATGGCATTGTCTCCCTCAAGCCGTGCAATGGCTACTGCTATAGGTTTCAGGAGTTTCAGGCTGCTTACCACTCTCTCCCAAAATACATAATCCAGGAGGCTCCTCTTGATGGGGCTGTCCATATCGGCAGACTGTGATATGGCCATTTCTTGGAGAGACTCCTTTCCCTCCAGGAGACTGTCAAACATGAGGAAAACACCACCCCAACAGGTGTTTGTTGGGCAGCTTCAATGTGATGCTCTTATTCTTCTCACTTTGCAAGGTGAGGTAGATTGCTGCTATAACTTGATGACCCTTCACATACCTAACCATTTCCTTGGCTCTCTTGTAGAGTGTATACATTTCCTTCAATGCCATGATGTCCTTGAGGAGCAGATTCAATGCATGAGTAGCACAGTCAATGGGTGTGATGTGAGGGTAGGACTCCTCCACTTTAGACCAAGCAGTCTTCATGTTCGCAGTCTGTCACCAGTGCAAATACCTTCTGTGGTCCAAGGTCATTGATGACTGCCTTCAGCTCATCTGCAATGTAGAGACTGATGTGTGTGTTGTCCCTCGTGTCTGTGCTCTTGTAGAATACTGGTTGAGGGTTGGAGATTATGTAGTTAATTATTCCTTCCCCACGAACATTCAACCTCCATCAGAGATGATTGCAATACAGTCTGCTTTCTTTATGATTTGCTTGACCTTCACGTGAACTCTGTTGAACTCTGCATTCAGCAAATTAGTAGATAAAGCATATCTGGTTGGAGGGGTGTATGCTGGGCGAAGAACATTCAGAAATCTCTTCCAATACACATTGCCTGTGAGCATCAGAAGTGAACCAGTTGCATACACAGCTCGAGCAAGACATTCATCAGCATTTCTCTGACTATGTTCCTCCATTGAGTCAAAACACATCTGATTCCAGGAGGACCATGAGCTGTTGCTATCGATATGGTGTCTGATTCATCATTTCCACCTCGAATAGAAGTAGAGGGACTTTTGTCAGGGGTTGCATGTTGTGAGCGCTGAGGGAACGTTATGCACTTGGCCAAATGATTCTGCATCTTTGTTGAATTCTTCACATTTGATTTGGCACAGTATTTGCAAATATACACAGCTTTTCCTTCTACATTAGCTGCAGTGAAATGTCTCCACACATCAGATAGTGTCCGTGGCATTTTCCTGTAAAGATTAGAAAAAAAATAAATAATAATAATAATAATACAATTCCATGTACAGATAAATAGTTAAGCAGTTAAACTCCTTCGTAAGATACATTTTTTTAAATGAAACACGTATAGAAACAGGTGAATTAACACTTCTTGGGTTAGCAGGCTCAAGCAAGCTAAAACCCACATGGTAGCAAAAACTAACTAGCAGAAATTGTTAACAAGTTAGAAATGATTTAAACACACTTTGCTGTAGGCTACTATTTACTAGTTAACAAAAAATTATGTATGTCATAAAATATATTCACCCCACCCAATATTGTAATCAACTTACTAGAAAGCATGTAGTCCTTGGCTCAGACAGTGTAGTAGTGTGGGCTCAATAGGATCTCATTAGTGTGCAAGATCTTGAGAATCAGCTGTACATGTGATGGAAGAATGCATGGTGCATGCAGAGGGTTGCAATTTCCTTGAATTGGGTATAGTTTAACCAAAATGTGCCACAAGACCTAGAATTGCCTTATGTATCCCACAAAAAAGATTCACTGTTATACGCGAACTCTTTTGATGGATTTAAGAAAAATTCCCCAAATTCCCTGGCTTATCTTCCCATGGAAAATTTCAGGAAAAACCCTTTTCAACCCTATTTGTCTCCGAAGCCACTCCTGCATTGTCTTGGCAGTGTGCTCAGGGTGGTCCTGTTGGAAGATGAACCTTCGCCCCAGTCTGAGGTCCTGGGGGCTCTGGAGCAGGTTTTCATCAAGGATCTCTCTGTACTTTGCTCCGTTCATCTTTACCACGATTCTGACTAGTCTCCCAGTCCTTGCAGCTGAAAAACATCCCCACAGCATGATGCTGCCACCACCACGCTTCACCGTAGGGACGGTGCCAGATGTGACGATTGGTATTCAGGTCAAAGAGTTCAATCTTGGTTTCATCAGACCAGGGAATCTTGTTTCTCATGGTCTGAGAGTCTTTAGGTGCCTTTTGGCAAACTCCAAGTGGTCTGTCATATGCCTTTTACCAGTGCTGCAGAGATGGTTGTCCTTCTCCCATCTCCACAGAGGAACTCTATAGCTCTGGCAGAGTGACCATCAGGTTTTTGGTCACCTCCCTGACCAAGGCCCTTCTCCCCCGATTGTTCAGTTTGGCCGGGCAGCCAGCTCTAAGAAGAGTATTGGTGGTTCCAAACGTTTTCCATTTAAGAATGATAGAGGGCACTGTGTTCTTAGGGACCTTCAATGCTGCAGAAATTGTTTGGTACTCTTCCCCAAACTCTTCCGCACACTCCACTGACTTCCAGTCGAAGCATGCATCATCCTCAAGACCCTGGTGCTTGCCTACGGAGCAGCAAGGGGAACTGCCCCTCCTTAACTTCAGGCTATTCTCAAATCCTACATCCCAACCCGAGCACTCCGTTCCACCACCTCTGGTCTCTTGGACCTCCCACCCCTATGGGAGTACAGCTATCGCTCAGCCCAGTCTAAGCTCTTCTCTGTCCTGGCAGTCCAATGGTGAAACAATCTTCCACCTAATGTCGGGACAGAGGAGTCCCTGCTCATCTTCCGAAAATGTCTGAAACCCTACCTATTTGAAGAGTATCTTAAACAACTTTCACAGCGCCCCAACATTCCCCATTCCGTTGTTAGAGCTGTCACTTGACCATCTTGTCAATATAATACACAATCTTGAGGGATGGCACCACAACATTCCTGATAAATGCCTTGATCTTAGGATTTCTGTATTTATCTAGAGTGTCCCTATGTGGACTGGCATGACTAGGGTGCAGTCCAAATGGTACTCTTTCACATATTCCCTTCTCTCTTCAAAAGTAGTGCACTATATAGGGAATATGGTGCCATTTGGGAAACAGCCTATCAGACTGCAAGGAGAGCCCAACCGACACAGGGCCAGATGGCTCTCATTGTCTTCTCAGCAACTCAATGTCTACGTCCCAAATGGTACCCTATTCCCTATTGAGTGCCTTACTTTTGATCAGAAGCCTATGGGAATAGGGTACCATTTGGGATGCGCATCCATGTATCACCTCAGAGGCACTCCTGTAACGAAGACATGCAGCCCCTTAACGAGATATAACCCCTTAACGAGCTCTAGCTCCTAACGAGCTCCTAGCACTAACGAGGTAGAAACGGAGCGTGGACATGTGGTCTGCACCCTGACTGCTTATTAAGACTCTGTCGCCTCAGAACTTATCTGTTAGGTTCTGTGAGGACGAGATGCTTGGGTGGAGGTGAGGAGAGAAGTAGGTAAGAAATGTAGGACACCACACGAGGAACAGGAGGAGGGGAAAGAGAGAGAGAGAGAGAGAGAGAGAGAGAGAGAGAGAGAGAGAGAAAGAGAGAGAGAGAGAGAAAGAAAGAAAAAGGAGTGAGAAAGAAACGTTAGGGAGGAAAAAGAGACGAGGAAAGAGAAAGGGAAAGGAACCTTTTATTGCACTTCTTTGAAGATTTACTTCTCGAGAGTGGACTGTATTCCTCGTTGGCTGCTGAATCCCCATTAAGCACCCAATGTAATATTTAGCAGAACATAAAAGAGAAAGGGAAACACCTACCTTTACCAGCATGTTCTAGCATGTATGACTACTGAATATCTTCTATTTGCTCTATATAATATTATAATAATATAATAGTTAATATTATTGCGAAGCATATTTTGAAACTACAAAGAACGATTGAATAGTCTGATCTTGATTTAACAAAAACGGCTTTCTCAGCGTCTCTCACTTTTGACTGTAGTGAAGTATACCATGTGTATTCAGAGAAAGATTTTGTTACCAATTTAAAACTCTTGCTTTAGGTTCTGCAAACAGAATTGTCTTGGCAGGAGCCCCCCGTCTGAGGTATTACAGTGAGGTGTACGGATTGGGAACTGACTTAGAACTCTGATTTAGAACGTAAGGGTTTTCAGGATATCTCCTCCCCACCCCCTGAGGTATGTCAGTAAAGGGTATGGAGGGGGGGGATCAAGATTAGGAGACTGAGTGTTTGTTTAAAGGGATACTTCTGGATTTTGGCAATGAGACATGTCATCTACTTCCCCAGAGTCAGGTGAACTTCTGGATACCATGTGTATGTCTTTGTGTCCAGTGTGAAGGAAGTCAGAGGTAGTTTTGCGAGCCAATGCTAACAAGAGTTAGCGCAGTGACTGAAAGTCTATGGGTATCTACTAGCATGCAACAGTCACTAAGAGATGACTAAAATAAAGACAAAGTGTGTGTGTGTGTCTGTAAGAGCAAGGGCCTGTTCAGTACACAGTGATGCACTGTACACTCCACACTCCCTACCCTGAGCGTAGTGCACAGCGTTTGATGTGTTTACCTCTTTCAGGCAACCCATAAAGTTGTTGCTAACAGGTGATCCAGGCAGGTCAGCCGTGCTAGGACTCCCGCCAACATAGAAAAAGTCGTCGGAGCCTAGCATGGTGTAGTCTTCTTGAGTGTACCCTGTGGTGGTCAGTATCCCATCCACGGATATTGTTACCTAGACAACAAAGCACAGGGAAAGGACACGCTATACTCAGATAGCCTGTCAGAGCTCTCAGTCCGGCGGCTTTCTGCCTTTGATCTACAGTCTCTGAGTCTGTGATAGTATCGTTTTTCCTCTATAGATTTTTGGTAAAGATTGTATAAACCCATTTTCATGTCTGTTTTTTGTTTATTTTGTCCAGTTTAGGATTAGTAGTTTGAGATGTAGACTGCTAGCCCCCCAAGGAAATGATAAAGCTAGTTAACTAGGAAGTTAGTTAGTTGCCCCAGACTAAGTGTGTTAGTAAGTTAGCCCTACTGCAACTCAAAAGTAATTTCAGCAGACACAAAAATGGTGTTAGTAGAATGTTATCTAGGTTAGTTTCGCTAGGGTTACATATTAGTAAAAGTTAATAAGCAGTTAGTTATTTTATAAAAAGAAAAGACAAGAACAGCGTGCAAGTGGGTTAGATACAGAAAGCACCAAGCAAGTAGAAGCCACAACCACGGGTTTAGCGTTTGATTAATAATACACAGAAATGTGTTTTTTTCAGATAGACAAAAGTAAAGTGTTTTTGCCTTTTCTTTTTGCATGCAAGCACGCAAAAAGAAATGTGCCCCAAGATGGTGTTAGTTAATAGGTTAAGGAAAAATTGTTTTGGTCCGACACATTGCGCTTGTGTTGGATGTATGCAGAAGCGCATGATTGGTGGATCGTGCAGAAAAAAAAGAAAACACCAATTACAACGACAGCTGGACTGGACGAGTGGTCGGGAAGTGTGAGCATGTGCAGCGTACAGCGCAGCATTCAGAGTGCATGCCATGCAGAGTGAATGGGAAATAGAACACTGGCTGAGCCAATGAGCATCAGGCCAGACAGGCAGGAGACAGACATTGGTCCTCCTTTGTTAACCACTGCTTGATGCAAAAGGCTCGAAACGATGCTCCTAAAAACGTGATTGGACAGGAGACAGGAAGTAAAAATAACAGGAAGTGGTGAAAACCAACCAACGGATGAAAATATAGTCAAAATTAAAAGGTCAAAACGTAAGCAGAAAGAGTACCAACCGCAGTTCCCCCTTTTTTTGTTAATGAAGTCTACAGTAAGAAAAGATAGAAAAAAAAACACACGGCAAACCCAAACTAAGAAACAATTAGAATGATATCTACCGAACAATGTAGTTTGTTTACCATAGCGTGTCCAATGCCTGAGTGCTTTGTGGAGAGGGGGGGAGAAAGGAAATAAAAAACTGTGAACAGAATAACGATAGTTACTCAAAAAAGAGATGATGGTTAACTACTAAAAGTTAGTACATTGCTGAGTTTGTCGTTGTTGTTGTTAATAAACATTAAAAAAAGAGATTGGTTAGTAGTATGACACATTCCATGAATGACATGTTAGTTGTTGTTTTTCACAGCATGTTAGTAACATAGAGTAAAAAAGGGCAAAATAAGTAATTTTTACAAGATAAAAAGCAGCCTAAGAAAGACTAGTGAAAATGCTTCCACAAGCGGAAGTGAGCTAGCCAGCGTTGGATCAATTGGTGACTCCCTAGACCGGACTCGTAGACCGGACTGCCTGGGTAGGCATCAACAACCCCGCCCCCCACCCCTCTGACACGGTATGATTGACAGACATCAAATGGTTCATAAGAGAGAATGCCTAAAGCGCATCAGTCGACCCTCTTTAACGAAAGTCTTCCAGATCTTTGGGTTAATTTGATACATTCTTTCATTATCAGGACCAGTTTAGGACCATGTTCATGATTTTCAAGACCAGTTTTGGACCAAGATTCCGACCGATCCCATCCGTTGGGACGTCGGTGGTCAGGAACTCATCTTACAGTACTTTACCTCCATTTTGGTCTTATTGATGGACTTTAGGATCACTTTACTGCAATGAGACAAAGCAAAGACCCTGACACAGAATGAAAAGGAGAATGGAGATTGGATTCCCCCGTTCAGCATGCACTTTCATTATGCATTCTTAATGTTTTCACAATTCAATTACATTTTAAAATTTCTCAAATCATCTCAATATATATCTTTTAAACTTTTTGTCGGTGTGGCGTTTCAAAACAAACAATCCCCTACTATCTGAGCAGGGACACATCTAGAGAGAGCTAGTGTGTTGGTAGAGTGCCTTACGAGAGAACCTCAATAAAAGCAAGTATACAGTATTCTATACTTCCACCTATATGTCATAAAGAAAACTGTGTTGCTTGTGAACTGTGTTGCTTTTATTTTTCTAAATTTTGCGGTTCGCCTTTTTTTTTGGTGTAACAGTTGTAATCTTTCCAAGCTTTATTGTAACAAAATCAGTGTGCATTGTATTTTCTGTTAAAAGAGCATGTGTTGAGCAGCCAAAGATCCTGAGGTCACCAACGAGAAGGCTGACCCTCTAAAAGTAAATATATTCTGTTCATTGTGGTCACAACCTCAGTATAGAGGGCAAAGCTGCTAAGGAATGGATGACTCAGAGATCAGCAACTATGAACAAAGTGACACTCGGTAAGAGCTACAGTATGTCTTTTCTCTATTGATGCCTCTGATATTCCATGATATTTTTCTTTGAAAAACTATCATTGGTCTAGATGTGTCCCTGCTCAAATGCAGCATTGCCTTCTTCATGTCTTACTACAGGTCAAATTATTAGTACTTATTCCAAAATGGTTCAAATTAATTTGATTGTAATAATCAAATTCAATCAAATTTGGCTAATCTAAATTAGTTTACTACTAATTCTCCATCGTAGTCACCCGTTTTACTGTTACCTGACGTAGATTCCTTGTAACTTTGACATCATGCCAATCATTGTCATTGAATTTCCCATTGACAGGCTCCACCAGAGCTTCAAAGGCTCCAGACCCCAAATTAATGACCAGCGATACAGCTCCGTTTTTCAGGGCCAGGTTGACGTAGTCTGCAGATTTCCCCGTGTGAAGCATCAGACCGTTCCTCTGTAACGTCTTGAAGGACAGGGTGATCTCGTCGCTGCTGCTCTGGATCGGGTTCAAGGACAGGTCGTAGCAGAAGAATTCGGATCCCTTGAAGGTAGCCACGTAGTCTTCTTTTCCTATAAGAGGACACAAAGAAAAAGAGATTGAGTTTTACATAGAGGAAGGAGGGAAGAAGAGCAACTCGGCCTGCTTAGCTGTCCACCAAGCTGTTCAGAACGTAAAGGTTTCAAAAAGGTTAGGTTATAACAGTTCACATTCAGTTTGGACTTGACTTGGGGTGATAAGATGGGATGATATGGACATTTACAAAGACTGTTCTGATAAGGGTTGGCTGTACTGTACAGTACTTACCTGTGTACCTTTATATTGGTCCTCCAAAGGGCCTCTTCTCAAATCCTTACCTGTATCTCAGGTATTGAGGACCAGGTAGTGTGGACAAGGTATTGTACCAAGTTCAGATTAACTGCACATTTGCATTTTTTATGAATTTGCAGGAATAGTTTTACGTTCCTCAAACTCAAACATGACTAAATCAATCTGAAGGCAAGGATTCTGTTACCAGAACCGCTGGTTTGGTTTATGCTTCACACGTTGAAGAGGAAACCCTTCTACTGATACATTAGTACAATACAAATATGCTCCAATGATACATCATGGTACAATGCAATAATGCACCATTGCTGCTCAAATGAAAAACCTGAAAAACCCATAATTACATTAGCACAAAAGCCTCTAATTGTTTGCGTTATCTGGCTCTATTGTGTTTTGAATGGAAATGAAGTAATTGTATAATGGAGGAGTGTGTTTTCAGGGTATTACATTGTATGTATCCGGTCTTCTCACTTTTCATTAGTCTTGAGTACAACAAGTGCATGCAGAGAGAGAGAGAGAGAGAGAGAGAGAGAGAGAGAGAGAGAGACTAATTACAATTACTACAGAATGGGATGGGAGATTGAGGTAGAAAAAAAGAGAGACAGAGAGAAAAGAGTGAGGCGGGGTAGAGAGAGACAGAGAGAGATATTTCTGTTCTGTGTCGGATTCACCAAGCTCCATAAAATCAGTCCAATTAATTTAGCTGCTACTCATTTTCAAGCCAATAAACCCGTTTGAAAGCTGGCAGTTCACGGTTCTGTTTTAGCCATAAAACATGACATTCTCAGAGACAAGAGATGAGCTAGAGAAGATCCATGGAACAACAGAGTAAAAAACTAAAAGACACCCTCATCCTTAGTGGACCCCAGGAAGAACCTTAGTTGTTGCCAAGGTGTCAGCTAATGGGGATACAAATAAAGTATAGTGCTCAAATCTTTGAGGGGGGAGTATTGGGGATAGCTAGCGTAAGGCAGGGAAGGGACAATGGTAGGTCAACCCTTAGCTAAGCCATTTAGTAAGTGATCTGGGATCAGATAACAAGCTATTAAAATCACCATCCGACAACAAACCCACCACAACACAAATGCACACAACTGCAGGTTTATATACACATTACACACAACTACAGGTTTATATAAACACATTACACACAACTATAGGTTTGCATACACATTACATACATAAACTATACATTGGGTATAGAAAGTCACCACCCCCTTTCAAAATGTTCATCTTTTGTTGGCTTACAGCCTGAAATGAAAACACATAAAATTAGACTTTTTCCGGCTTTAAGTAAGAGAGTAAAATACCCTATTTGGACAAGTGAACACTCCTCTTAGAATTACAATTGCAAACATTCAGAGGTAATAACCAACCACCTTCCAGATCACAAATCAAGCTAATTGGCTTCCATCTGTGATCAATTGTAGTGACTTTGATTAGTACCGAATAAAAGCAGTTGTCATAGAGGACTCCACTGCTTAGTTGTGCAATTCAAAGCAAAGAATCCACTACGGGTGTAAAGGTACTTTCAAAAGATCTACGAGATAAAGTTGTGGAACGTCACAAGTCAGGGGATGGATATAAAAAACATTCAAAGGCTTTATCTATCCCTCGGAGCACAGTTAAGACCATTATTAAGTAGTGGAAGGCATATGGCACCACTCAGACCCTGCATAGATCAGGCCATCCCTCCAAACTGGATGACCGGGCAAGGAGGAGACTGATCAGAGAGGCTACCAAGAAGCCAATGGAGACTTTGAAGGAGCTTCAGGCCTTTATGGCAAAGATATCACAAACGGCAAATAGCACATTATAATTTCTGAGGCCAAGTGGCAAAAGGTGCTGAACTTTTTGGCCTGAACGCAAAACGATATGTCTGGCGAAAACACAATACATCTTTCCACCCATAGAACACCACGCCTACAGTAAAGCACAGTGGTGGCAGCATCCTGTTGTGGGAGTGTTTCTCTTCAGCAGGGACTGGAGCACTTGTCAGGATAGAAAGGAAAATGGACAGTGCAAAATACTGACAGATTATTGAGGAGAACTTGCAGCCCTCTGCCAGGAAGTTGAAAATGGGAAGATGGTTCATGTTTCAACATGACAATGACCCAAAGCACCCCGCCAAAGCAACTGCACAGTGGCTGAAAGACAGCAGGTGAATGTCCTTGAGTGGCCTAGTCAGAACCCCGACCTAAATCCCATGGAGAATCTGTGGAATGACTTGGAGAGTGCCATGAAATTTGACTGAGCTTGAACAATTCTGTAAGGAAGAATGGGCAAATAGTGCACAGTCTAGGTGTGCAAAGCTAGTAGAGATGTATTTAAAGAGACTCATGGCTGTAATTCAAGCAAAAGGTGTTTCCACCAAGTATTAACTCAAGGGGGTGTGCACTTATCCAAGTAGGGTAGTTTTACTTTTAATTATTATGTGTGTAAATAAAGCCAGAAAAAGTCTGTAAGGCAGGCTGTAAGGCAACAAAAGGTGGACATTTTGAATGGGGGTGGTGACTTTCTATACCCCACAATATATACACCCCTTCAAATTAGTGGATTTGGTCATTTCGGGTGGTCACACCCGTTGCTGACAGGTGTATAAAATCGAGCACATAGCCATGCAATCTCCATAGACTAACATTGGCAGTAGAATAGCCTTACAGAAGAGCTCAGTAACTTTCAATGTGGCACTGTCATAGGACGCCACCTATCCAACAAGTCCAACAAGTCAGTTAGTCAAATTTCTGCCCTGCTAAGCGCTGTTAATGTGAAGTGAAACATCTCAGCCGCAAAGTGGTAGGCCACACAAACTCACAGAATGCGACCGCAGAGTGCTGAAGTGAGTAAAAATCTTCTGTCATCGGTTGCAACACTCACTACAGAGTTCCAAACTGCCTCTGGAAGCAACGTCAGCACAAGAACTGCACACAAGCCTAAGATCACCATGCGCAATGCCAAGCGTCGGCTGGAGTGGCGTATAGCTTGCCGCCATTGGACTCTGGAGCAATGGATCTGGCAGTCCTACGGACGAATCTGGGTTTGGCGGATGCCAGAAAAACACTACATGCCCGAATGCATAGTGCCTACTGTAAAGTTTGGTGGAGGAAGAATAATGGTCTGGGTCTTGTTTTCATGGTTTGGTCTAGGACCTTTAGTTGCAGTGAAGGGAAATCTTAACGCTACAGCATATAATGACATTGTAGATGATTCTGTGCTTCCATCTTTGTGGCAACCGTTTGGGGTAGGCCCTATCCCTGTTTCAGCATGACAATGCACAAAGTGAGGTCCATACCGAAGTGGTTTGTCGAAATCGGTGTGGAAGAACTTGACTGGCCTGCACAGAGCCCTGACTTCAACCCCACTAAACACCTTTGGGTTGAATTGGAATGCAGACTGCGAGCCAGGTCTAATCGCCCAACATCAGTGCCCGACCTCACTAATGCTCTTGTGGCTGAATGGAACGAAGTCCCCACAGCAATGGTCCAACATCTAGTGGAAATCCTTCCCAGAAAAGTGGAGGCTGTTATAGCAGCAAAGGGGGGACCAACATATTAATGCCCATGATTGTGGAATGAGATGCTCGACGAGCAGGTGTCCACATACTTTTGGTCATGTAGCGTATATTAAACAGGTCCCAGGCATGGATACAGACAGACAGGCAGACAGACAGACAGACAGACAGACAGACAGACAGACAGACAGACAGACAGACAGACAGACACCTGCCCGCACGCCCGCCCGCACACCTGCCCACACACACAAAGTGGCCCAAGAGCATAGCTCTCCGGAGCAATTTGTCAGATCATCGATCCGTCTTTAAAGGTACTATACTACTATACTATACGGCACCTCTGAGAACACTACAAGTGGGCGTAATTCAGCTTGACTGGATCACCTCTCCTCTGCTCTCGCTTTAAGCCTCTCTCTACCCCTGAGCCTCCATCTCCATCAGAATGAGTGAGTGACAGTTGTCCTCCCCACACACATACACACATACACACACAAACACACACACACACACACACACACACACACACACACACACACACACACACACACACACACACACACACACACACACACACACACACACACACACACACACACACACACACACACACACACACACACACACACACACACACACACACACACACACATCCTTCTCCCCCCTGTCAGTGCTGGACAGCTTATCAACCCCATCACTCCATGACCATTCATCTCTCCCTCCCCCTTTCTCTCTCTCTTGCTCTCTCCTCATGCATTCCTCTGACTCCTGCCTTTGGCTCAGACCTAACGATCAATACTGCTAAGCAGTGAGCTGTGATCTGAAGCACTGTGTGTGTGTGGGTGGGTGTGTGTGTGGGTGTGTGTGTGTGTATGTGTGTGTGTGTGTGTGTGTGTGTGTGTGTGTGTGTGTGTGTGTGTGTGTGTTTGTGTATGTGGGGGTGTGTGTGTGTGTGTGTGCGTGTGTGTTTGTGTGTGGGTGTGTGTGTGTGTGTGTGTGTGGGTGTGTGTTTGTGTGTGGGGTGTGTGTGTGTGTGTGTGTGTGTGTGTGTGGGTGTGTGTTTGTGTGTGTGTGTGTGGGTGTGTGTTTGTGTGTGTGTGTGGGGGGGTGTGTGTGTGGTTGTGTGGGTGTTCAAACTGCTCTGTAACCTAGCCCTGGTTATTTGAGGACATACCTGTACAATACCCTGTGCTGCCCTCTCATCACCGTCACAGTCACACACCAGTTAACGTTTCTGTTGGCTGCTGCCTCGCTCCACCCCCTCTACCCCTCCATTCATACTTTACCTACCCATCCCTCTCTCTCTCTCTCTCTCTCTCTCTCTCCCTTCCCCCTCCTCCCTCTCTTTCTTTCTTTTCCCTCTCCTTAACTCAATTTGCCTCTGCCTCCTCTCCATGTCTCCCTCCTCTCTCTACCCCACCTTGCCCCTCTCCCTCCATCTCCCCTTCTCTCTCCCATCAATCCTAATTAAATCAATCCTTACTATTCTCATAACCCTGACACCTAGTGACCCACAAGCACACATTAATTCAATCACAACTAGCGCCTCTGACACCCACTGTGATGTCTACGTGTTCTGAGTGAAATACAGTGAGGTCACCAGTCGAGGTCAAGCATTTGTAAAACATCCACATGCCACCGTCACCCTCTGCTTAGGTACTTTAGGTTCATTGCCATCAGAATCTCTGAGATGAGACTAGGGATTGTGCCTCAAATGGCACCCTATTCCCTATATGGTGCACTACTTTTGGTCAGGACCCATGGTAAATAATAGTGCACTACATAGGGAATAGGGTATTATTTCAGACAGACTAGTGCTTTGTCATATTGATAAAGGCTAATCACTATCTAATAACCCATATCATTGTAGGTAGCAGTCGCTATTCTCATTATCAACGCTTGATTGGATTGAATCTGAGGCCTGTGGTGTGGTACGCAGCATAGCACATATATTGATTGGGCCGTGCTTGAAAATGACCTGCTCTTCAGGTCCTATTAGGGGAACTGGAAGTGTAATAGGCTTGGCAGTGCAGTAAAGGGCCAGGACAATGCAACATGGGGCAGCAGTCAGTCACTCTGCTGTTCAATTGAACATCTACTGGGAAAGATGAAATCAGTTAAATTTGGTACAAGTCGCCCTTTAGTGAACACAAAGTGGGTGGGCGGCTGAAAATATAAAAATGGTCAAAACAAAACAGCAAGGAGAAGCCATACTCAAGCCTTTACACCACACAAACAGTAAGTATGCAACGGAAACACATACACACACACACGTGCACACACACACACACACACACACACACACACACTCACACACACACACACACACACACACACACACACACACACACACACACACACACACACACACACACACACACACACACACACACACACACACACACACACACACACACACAGGCAATGTACTCTCTCTACCCTTCAGTTGGAGTAGTATTCAAGCCTTCTGCTCCTTATTAATGTCTTAGAGACCCTTCTTAGAGAGCCCATTACTGAAGCAGTAAAGTGAATCTTCGTCACAGTATGTGTCTCTGTCTCTGCAGACTGGCACTGGAGGGAGTGTGTGTATGTGTGTGTGTGTGTGTGTGTGTGGAGGAGGAGAAAGAGGAGGAGGAGGATGGGATGGGGGTCCTTCTAAAGTCCTTCTCAGTGAGACAACTCCCACTGTATATTTGTTTTGTGTGGGGGCAAAACTCACTGTGTATCTGTCTATGTGGGGCAAAACTCACTGTGTATCTGTCTATGTGGGGCAAAACTCACTGTGTATCTGTCTATGTGGGGCAAAACTCACTGTGTATCTGTGTGTATGGGGCTAAACTCAATGTGTATCTATCTGTGTGGGGCTGAACTTACTGTTTGCCAAGCTAGAACAGCATGAGGTCTGACAGTACTCAGCAGGTAGGGACAAATTAAGAACCCTAGCCATGTCTAGGTAATGCTGGATAGAAGACAGCCACTGAGAGGAGGCATGGGGCGATTCTTACCCATTTCTGTTTTTATCTCTCTCTCTCTCTCTCTCTCTCTCTCTCTCTCTCTCTCTCTCTCTCTCTCTCTCTCTCTCTCTCTCTCTCTCTCTCTCTCTCTCTCTCTCTCTCTCTCTCTCTCTCTCTCTCTCTCTCTCTCCTCTCGCTCTCTCTCTCTCTCTCTCCTCTCTCTCTCTCTCTCTCTCTCTATCATTGCAGGGCATAAACAATCAAGGCCCTTTTGAAAGGCTGTGATACATATGGGTAGTTAATTAAAATGTGTTAATTCTGCAGTTTGATAACAGCTTGTCTTTCCTTCAAGGTCACGTCTGTGTTTATTCACATAACACTTTCATATACATTGAGAATAATCCTCAGGGAACACGCTTGTAGACTAGTTTTTCTCAGCATTACTAATTGTGTGTGTGTGTGTATGTGTGTGTATGTGTGTGTATGTGTGTATGAATAGACTATAAGTAGTCTCTCTCTGTTTTCTCCTGCCAGTGGGCCTTGAGTGGCACCAACTGGCAGACAGCTGTAGGAGTCTGTACATCCTCAGTCTAAACACAGCTCTCTCTCATCCTGTCCTGTCACAGAGCAGATCAGTGTATTTATTTAGGGACATTACACAAAACATTTCATCACTGTTCTCCATAATATAAAGTCTAGATATCAGTAATGTATACAAAAGTAGTTTGACCCAAAACTAATATCAAAACATTGTAAAAAGAAAATCATAGGACGTTCATAGAAAACATAGAGAGCTCTTTGATACTAAGGTCATAATTTGCTCAAATATGTTTCAAAGGGATGTTAGTGCTTCAAATATGTTTCAAAGGGATGCTGGTGTTTCAGATATGTTTCAAAGGGATGCTAGTGATTCAGATATGTTTCAAAGGGATGCTAGTGCTTCAAATATGTTTCAAAGGGATGCTAGTGCTTCAGATACATTTCAAAGGGATGCTAGTGCTTCAAATATGTTTCAAAGGGATGCTAGTGATTCAAATACCTTTCAAAGGGATGCTAGTGCTTCAGATACTTTTCAAATGGATGCTAGTGTTTCAGATATGTTTCAAAGGGATGACAGTGCTTCAAATACGTTTCAAAGGGATGCTAGTGCTTCAAATACATTTTAAAGGGATGCTAGTGCTTCAGATATGTTTCAAAGGGATGATAGTGCTTCAAATACATTTCAAAGGAATGTTGGTGCTTCAAATACGTTTCAAAGGGATGCTAGTTCTTCAGATACGTTTCAAAGGGATGCTAGTGCTTCAATTACATTTCAAAGGGATGCTAGTTCTTCAGATACGTTTCAAAGGGATGCTAGTGCTTCAATTACGTTTCAAAGGGATGCTAGTGCTTCAGAGGAACTTTTCTCTGTCATAATGTAAGAGGCTTAGGCTGGCTTTATGACACTAACGTCCCTATCCTCTTAACAGGTTGTCAATCAGAGGAAGAACGAGAGAGAGAGAGAGACAGAGAGAGAGAGAGAGAGAGAGAGAGAGAGAGAGAGAGAGAGAGAGAGAGAGAGAGAGAGAGAGAGAGAGAGAGAGAGAGAGAGAGAAACAGAGAGAGAGACAGAGAGAGAGACAGAGAGAGAGACAGAGAGCGAGGGTGAACTGCAGATGTCAGTCACACACACACACACACACACACAGGGTACACACACACGCACACACTCACACTCAATCACTCACTTACTCAAACATCACTCCTACAATTCATTCATGGCTTTAATAGCCAAATACTGCTCCAATGCAACCTTTAAAATCTGATGAAGCTGCGAGAGCTACTTTAAAAATGCGTCCGCCTCTTTCTAGCAGCTAAACTCACTGTGAACCCAGACAGAGTCAGTCTGGCACAAAGAGCTCTATCTGGGGATCCACGCTTTTTACACAGGCAGGCGGAGCAAAGGAGGCTGGAGGAGGAAAATAAGGAAGGGGATTTGAAAAGGTAACATTAAAGTGTGACTTAAGGGAGAGGAGAGATATGGAAGAGAGGGGTGATGCCTGACGGGGCGGGGAGTTTGGGGGGGCTGCACAGCTGTACTGTGTAGGGGTGGAAAGTACATGTAGGAGTCTGTCTGGATTAGAGAGAGATGAGGCTTGTCATAGGATGAAGACACATAATATGCTATGTCATAATAGTACACTGTAAAAATAGAAAGACTCAAAACACCTTGATTGTGTAATAAAACCATTAATAGTGGTGCACCTAACCTGAGATCTGGTGTTTGGAAGGTGTTTGAAGGTAAACCTAATGTAAGGATTATGAAACACACAGAGCAGAAGTACTCAAACACCCAAAGTGGTTCTTCGATCTGAATATTGGTGTTTTTAAGAGAGTGTTGTGAAAATACTTTTTGGGGTTTCAATTCAGACAGCATCAAAACAAAAACAAAAATGTGTCTCTTATACATGGTAAAAAAAAAAGATGCAAATGGTTTATAGCGTGAATATTTAATGATAATAAAGGTCTATAGAGAATATTTTTGTGGAATTCCACCTTCATTTTTTCAATGCTTTATTTAGACAGATTAGAAACAGTAGGGATGCTAATTCTGTGACAGTAATATGATTTTAAAAAGTTGGAATGCAAGTCATTTCAATGATTTGTTAAATTAATTTTACCCCAAAATTATAATAATTCCAATTTAATATGCTGCTCAAAATGTAAGTAACTTTTATGAGGATAAACAAAGATAGAGAACATGTAGTGTTTGAACTCATTAGAAGTCTGGTTTTAATCTCCTTGCACATCCTCTCCTGCCACGTGGATCTGTTTTTAGAGGATTGTGGGTGATTTAAAATTTTTTGACTTTATTATTATTTTATACAATTGGTGGCAGCTCAATTGCCACTAGGTTTGGTTTTTCAAAGCACTTAATTTTAACACTGTAATAATGTTTGAGATCCCTAGTCGTTTATCTCAGTATTTGTACTCGTCGTTAGACACTCATTACATTTACGTAGTTCTGTCCTTGAGCTGTTCTTGTCTATTAATGTTCTGTATTTCATGTTCTGTGTGGACCCCAGGAAGAGTAGCTGCAGCTTTCGCAACAGCTGATGGGGATCCTAATAAAATACCAAATGAAAGAGACAATATTGAGCTCTGTTTATTATGACAAATGTTGCTGTGAAATTTGAATGACTTTCACAGATAAGTGTTGTTCTATACCTGGAATTATCTGAAAAATGATGGATTCTGAATGAAGGAATTGTTTATATGAAATGTACTGCACACTTAACTGTAATGAGGTCAGAAATAATGGATTTTAATGAAGGTGTATAAGTTATTCACTAACTTAATTGTTTCATATCAACTGTAATACATGTGCTACAGTGCAGAGTAAATATAAATGCAAAATAAATATATTTTAGAATTCAAAACACAGCTAAGAAACAAGTGAATGGAGTTGTTTATATGAGTTCGTATTAAATGTCCCTACATTGTTGATATAATAGATGTGCTGTTCTGATGTGAGTACTGATGAATAAACTGATTAATAAATAACATAGTTATTTTTTATAGTTATAATTTTCAAATAAACAATTGCAAATCTAAAAGGAAAAGGCCAATCCATCTTCCTGGCAGTTTTGGTTAGCTATCCGATCTCTCTCTAATCTAGTACACACTCACTCTAACAAGGACGTGGCCAGTCAGTGTAAAGTCAGCAGCAGGATCCCACATAGTGTGTGGTCTCTCTCTAATTGGTCTACCCTCATCCAGGTGGCTAGGCAACCCTTCTCTGAAACATCCCAGGAGCCCACAGCAACAACACAGACAATTGGAGAGGGATTTAAATGCCACAGGGATAGACATAGGTGTACACACACACACACGCACACACACACACACACAATTCAGGTGATATGGTAGATTCAGGTGATATGGTAGATACTAACCCTTCTACCTTCAACAAAATATGTACAGACTATACCAATTAAAAAATACCACCCAATCAACCAATTATTTCAAGGCGTACAGTAATCAATCTTAGAATAAACATATAGACCCATTTTAAGCCAAGTCTTGGACTATGGAGAATATGCATTGGTCACCAGAGGAGGGGAGAGATAGAGAATATCCATTGGTCACCAGAGGAGGGGAGAGATAGAGAATATCCATTGGTCACTAGAGGGGGGGAGAGATAGAGAATATCCATTGGTCATCAGAGGAGGGGAGAGATGGAGGAAAGAGAGGAGCACAAGGAAGATGTTTGATTTTTTTCAATCCACAGGGGGAACACACAAAAAAAGATAACATTTAGGGTTCTTCGGTTTGTCCCCATAGGGGAACCCTTTTTGATGCTGGGTAGAACCCTTTGCAGAGGGTTCGGTCTAGAACCGAGAACCTTTTTATCTTTGGAGGGTTCGTCCTAGAGCCCTCTATGAAAGGCTTAATAACCATTAAAATTGTATTATTCATGACAATACATTACATATATCATAAGGCCTTTCTTTGAGGGCCTAGTTACACCCACTCACATTATGCTGTCATGCAAAGTGATGTGTAATTCCTATTGGAATCCAGCCAGAGTTAGGATATACAACAAGTGCAATTGTTAATAACCCACAACCTGCATTCAGAATGACTGACAGGGTTGGGAAGATTGAATACTGAGACTACCTCACTAATCTAAACTGGAACAAACATCTCAGTAACAGGTGCAATAAATCCAACAGATAAGATTATTTTATTAAACCGTATGTTATATTTCTTTGTGTAGCATAAAACGTATTAACCAATCAATTTGGAAAATCTCCCTGCATGCTGGGAAATATTATATATGTAGAACCCTTCTAGACTTCCAAAGAATCCTTCTTGCCTTCCAAAAAATCATAAAAGAACACTTTCTTACAAAAATGGTTCTTAGGATGTTAAAGGTACTAGGTAGAACCCTTTGCCTTACAAAGAACCCTTGTCTTCCAAAAAGCGTTCTTCTGATCAAAATGGTTCTTGGTAGAACACTATCTCTCTGCAAATAACCCTTTTGGAACCCTTTTTTCTAAGAGTGTAATTAAGATCAAATATATGCAGGAGATAAAAACAAGGAGCCATTTATAACTGGGAACCAGGGCTATTAAACTAGGTCTCCGTCCCAAATATCCCTATTTCCTTTGCAGCCTATAAGGCCCTGGTCAAACGTAGTGCACTATTAAGGGAATAGGGAGCCATTTAGGATGCAGCCTAAGTCTTGTAGCAGGGGCGCTGCACCCTTGCCCATACAACTAGAACATTCCCTGTACAGAGAGCTTAACCAATAACTCCCCCAAAAAAGCGGCCTGAGAATGTGAAAGTCCTGGTCCGAGACAGAACGATCAATCTTCAGTCGATCTTGTGGAACCTCGCACCCATCAAACACAGGGAGTGGGAGAGAGTTACTCGGCTACCGTCCGACAGACAGAGACAGTACAGGTGCATCAGTCAAGACCGAGAGACTAAAAAACAGCTTCTATTACCAGAAGCAGCCATCACTAGCAGTCTACCAGGTGATGCACACTCACAAAACGCACACACAAGCTATCACACACACACACACACACACACACACACACACACACACACACACACACACACACACACACACACACACACACACACACACACACACACACACTAACACACCAATACACACACACACACTTACACATGCACACACAGCCAACAATATAGAGACATTAAATCACTGGGCACTTCCCGTTTCACACTGTGTATTAAAATATTGTATTCTTGACGTAGCTCATTCTAAGAGTGACTTCGAAATTGTCCTGTAGATGTCTGGAAATGACTTCATAAACTGCCCACTAGGGGCAATAGTGAGCGCTATCGAAACAGAACGATACTGAGCAGGAGGAATCAACCCAGGGTGTCAAAAACACTTTGGAATATGACGTTTGAAGAAACATGGGTAAACATCTAATTCTGCCGTGAGACTGTAAGAGTTTGTTGAGGAGGGAGAGAAGAGGGAGGCAGGACTGAAGCAGAAACACAACAACTCAACAAGGTACTGAGCTAAATCTAACAGGACACTTCTCCTCTATGTAACGTAAGCTCCCCCAGGGAATATACACACACACACACACACACACACACACACACACACACACACACACACACACACACACACACACGTGTCCGCAGACTTTCCTACAACTACAGCATTATCATTTGCTCTCATTCCTCAACAGAATCACAACAGCATTACTGTAATGTGGGACTGCACTGATCTGAATACCAAGATGCTGCTTCAGACTAGGCATATATTATCTACACTGGTCCCAGATCTGTTTGTGATCATGCCAAACTCGCAGACATAATCTAGTTGGGAGTTTGGCTGTTCGTTAAACATCCTGTGGATATGTCCCACACAGTGCCTTTAGAAATTATTCATACCCCTTCACTTGATTCACATTTTGTTGTTACAGCCTGAATTCAAAATGGATCTTTTTTTTTCTTCATACCTCTACACACAATACCCAATAAAGACAAAGTGAAAACATATTTAATTTTTTTTTTTTTTTATGTATTGAAAATGAAATACCGAAATATCTAATTTACAGAAGTATTCACACCCTTGAGTCAATAAACGTTGGAATCACCTTTGGCAGCAGTTAAAGCTGTGAGTCATTCTCGGTAAGTCTCTAAGAGCTGTGCACACCTGGAGAGCACAATATTTGCACATTATTATCTTTAAAATTCTTCAAGCTCAATTTGGTTGTTGATCATTGCTAGAGAGCCATTTTCAAGTCTTGCCATAGACGTTAAAGAAGTAACTAGGCCACTCAGGAACATTCAATGTCGTCTTGGTAAGCAAGTCCAGTGTATATTTGGCCTTGTATGTTAGGTTATTGTCCTGCTGAAATGTGAAATGATCTCCCAGTGTCTGATGGAAAGCAGACTGAACCAGGTTTTCCTCTAGGATTTTGACTGTGCTTAACTCCATTGCATTTATTTTTTATCCTGAAAAACTCCCCAGTCCTTAACGATTACAAGCATACCATAACACGATACAGCCACCACTATGCTTGAAAGTATGGAGAGTGGTACTCAGTAGTGTGTTGTATTGGATTTGCCCCAAACATAACACTTTGTATTCAGGACAAAAAGTGAATTGTTTGCCACATCCTTTGTAGTATTACTTTAGTGTCTTGTTTCAAACAGAATGCACGTTTTGGAATATTTTTTATTCTGTAACGGCTTCCTTCTTTTGACTCCGTCAATTAGGTTAGTATTGTTGATCCATTGAAACAACAATGTTGTTGATCCATCCTCAGTTTTCCTCTATCACCGCCATTAAACACTGTAACTATTTGTAAGTTGACATTGTCCCCACGGTGAAATCCCTGAGTGGTTTCCTTCCTCTCCGGGCAACTGAGTTAGGAAGGATGCATGTGTCTTTGTAGATACTGGGTGTATTGATACACCATCCAAAGTGTAATTAATAACTTCACTGTGCTAAAAGGGATATTCAATGTCTGCTTTTTTTAATGTTTACCAATCTACCAATAGGTGCCCTTCTTTGTGAGGCACTGGAAAACCTTTGTCTTTGTGGTTCAATCTGTGTTTGAAATTCCCTGCTAGACTGAGGATGATTGTATGTGTGGGGTACAGAGATGAGGTAGTCCTTCGAAAAACATTTTAAACACTATTATTGCACATAGAACATGTCAGCTTATTGAGGAATATACTGTATGTCTGAGCTGGGCATCCAGAGTAAGCAAATTGAGACATTCCTTTTCCACTCATCACATTTGTCGTCCATGACATCCATGAGTGCTATTAATAAAATACTTGAATGCCACAAAGATGTAATGGATATCGTGCTCAAAATCGTGAATTCAATTCGGGCAAGAAGTTTGCAGAGGCGCCTCTTCAGATCTCAACTGGAAGAAAGTGAAGCTGAACACACAGACCTCTTGCAACACACGGTTGTAAGGTGGCTTAGTAGAGGTAAATTCCTGCAGAGATTTAGGGATCTGTTATTTTAAATCAAAAGATGCCGAATATGAGCAGTCTGTTAGATTTATCTTTTTTGACCAACGTAACTGTTCGGCTGAATGAGCTCAATTTAGAGCTGCAAGGAAAATACAAAAATATTGTTGAAATTATTAGCTCTGTGACAGCATTTAAACAAAAATTGAAATGACTGTCCTCACAATTGCAGCGACATGAACTGAGGAATTTCTAAAATATGATGTCAGAGCTCGAAAGTCAGTGAAAAGCACCTGCACTTTGTGACTGTGGTCGATACGTTGAACAGGTGAAAAACATTATTGCAGACTTTAAATTCTGGAAAACTGTCAAATCACTGAAGGATTCCACCTCCTCCTCTCTGCCACAACAAATGTATGCATTTAATCACCATTTTATCTCTTTGAAATTATATTGGTATGGATGCTATTTTATTTGATAAGTTGTCCTCGATAGGCCTGAGTGCTGATGCCTTTTCATGGTCTCATGATTATCTTAGTGACAGAACTCAGGCCATTGTAATTGATGGGGTTAAGTCTGAATTTCTTGAAGTACATATTGGTGTTCCGCAGGGGTTGATACTAGGACCTGTTCTTTTCACTATTTACATATAGTAAATGCTGTTGGTCAATCTAATAAATGTTTTAATTTAATATATATGTGGAGGATACTGTTATGTATGCAATTGCCCCAACTGATGACCTGGCTGTGACAAGTCTACACTCCGATTTTTGCAGTTGTGCAGGAAACCCTTACTGATTTAAAACTCATATTTAATACGGGCAAAACAAAATGCATGTTGTTTTCAAGTTCTCGTAAGATTGTATCAGATGGATTACATCTTTACTAATCAGATGATTCTATAATCAAACGAGTCCCTGCATACAAATACTTTGGTATTTGGATTGACAATGATGTATCATGACTGAGCTTGTTAAGAAACTCCAATTTAATGAGTCTCTCTCTAGTCAGCAGGAAGCAGATTGTGCAGTCAACCTGTTTACCTGGTGTTGATTAAACCCCCTGGATGTGTTGTTGTTGTTGTTGTTGTTGTTCTTAACACCCTTTTTTATCAAACCCATTCATAGGGTTGGTTTACTCTGGAGACTCCTTTGGTGTCTAGAGAGTTCAGTAAATTAGCCTTTAATTTCCTTGCGCCTTGGAATGATGCGTGTTGAATGATCTACAATACACTCTAGGGCTTTTCAGAAGGTTGTTGGGGTACGTTTTTACTGAAGAATGGGTCTGTTTTTTATAATTGTTTTTTGCTTTTCATGATTGCTGTGTATAATAACGTGTATTTTATTGTGTATATGAATGTGTAGTTTAATGTGTTTATTGTATTTTGATGTGTATGGTGGTGCTATACAGGGCTCATCTGGAAAAGAGACCTTGGTCTCAGCATTGAATGCTTGTCAAAATAAAGGTTAAATAAATACACTTTCTGAGGGCACTGTACATCACATTCCTATACATAGGTGGATGTAAGAGAAAACAACAAAGTCATCTGTCTTCCAAACGAGGATGACTGAAGCTTGCATCTCCAACCCATGCACAGCAAACGTGTACCAGATTCTACCTACATAGCTAATCCTCATCTACAGTTACCATTGTTCCCCAATCAGCACTGAGCTACAAAGAGCTACAAACTGCTAACACCGAGCACTTAGTCAACAATGTGACCCGATCGTTTGCTCCCAGAGTCCTGACAAGGAGTCAAGCATTCCTTTGAGCATGTTGAGTTCCGGATCACAGGGAATTAGTCAACAATCGAAACCAGGAGTCAATACATTTCATAGCATAGCAGGCTATTCAGAAACAACAGGCTTAATCAACAAGCTGCTGGATGGTGTCTTGGTTCCTAATGCTAATAGTGATGTATGACTTGTCTGGTGCTGAGAGGGATGAAGACTCTAATACGTAAGTGTCTTTGTTAATGTGATTCAACCAATGTCAGCGAGAGCGAGAGAGCGAGAGAGCGAGAGAGAGAGAGAGAGAGAGAGAGAGAGAGAGAGAGAGAGAGAGAGAGAGAGAGAGAGAGAGAGAGAGAGAGAGAGAGAGAGGGAATGTTGTCCCAGGATAGCGTTGAGTGGAGAAGAGATGAGAGGAGGAAGGACGGGGAAGACAGGGACAGAGACAGAAATCATCCTGTGACAGACTCCTCAGTGTAATTAGCTACTCGCTATCTGTCTGTGAATTATTTCTCTGCGTTGAGGACATGCTTCAGTGCCACTCAACTGACTTCACTCTGTGTCTGGGTGAGGTCGGCCATGTTAATACACTAGACTACAGTACAGGGGAGGAGTATCTACCAAATGTCAGGCCTTCCTGCTTTGTCTTTACTCTCTCTTTCTCTCTCTCAAACACACACACACACATATGTACGCTCTGGCACACATGCAAGCATGCACGCACACTGTGTCCCAGTAATTCTAAAGCAGATCCAGCAGCCCAGAACCTCCCAATATGTTGGAGATGAGAGGTAGCTTGTGTGTGTGTGTGTGTGTGTGTGTGCGTGTGTGTGTGTGTGTGTGTGTGTGTGTGAGTGCGTGCGTGCGTGCGTGCGTGCATGTGCGTGTGTGTGTGTTTGAGAGGTTTCTATATGTACAGCCTGGCAACCTTGACAAGGTCACTGTCCAAAGTGATAAGCTTGTTAAAATGCCAATGGGTCTGAATTTATATGACCTGCTGTCAGATATGAGTTGTACAGACGGTTAGGTGTTATCAGAAACATTACAAGACACCTGTTCTGCCAGAGCGATACAGAGTGATAGATGGTCAATGACCTTGTTATTACACTGTATGACATCACCACCACCATCGCATGACAATGTGCAAACACACTGCCGAACACTCCCTGTCTGTGTTGTGACAATGTTGAGTCATATCTGAAAAATTGAGGAATTCGAGGAGGAGGAGGAGGAGGAGGAAAGATTGAAAGGAGATAGAGTAGAGAGGAGGAGGGAGAAGAGGGGGAGCAAGAGGTGGAGGAGGACTACAGAGGAACTGAGCATAATTATGTTCTATAAGCTATACACACCCTTGAGGACAAGAGACAAGAGAGTTGATATTGAAAACCTACCCAGACTTTACTACCGTCATCACTCATTTCCTTCCTAATTCACAGCGACATTTGAGACATCACAAACTATCCACGGCTACTCCGACATGCACTCAACTACTCCCAGACAGACAGTGACAGTGTCTGAATACCAAATTGTACACTATTCCCTATTAAGTGCACTACCTTTGACCAGGGCCGAGGGCTGTTGTCAAGAGTAGTTTACTGTTTACGGAAAAGGGTGCCATTTGGGACTCACAAGTGTAATTCATAATAACTAACCATCTTGATCCACTCTTTCAGAATTGTCCTGTGTATCTCAGATGGTAGAGCACGGCACTTGCAGCGCCAGCGTTGTGTGTTTGATTCCCACAGGGGGACCAGAAGGAAAAAAGTATGAAAATGTATGCACTCACTACTGTAAGTCGCTCTGGATAAAAGCATCTGCTAAATTATGTAAATGCGAAGAGAGCAATGAAATGAATTCGCTTTTCACTCCCCAAAAAAATTTGGCAGCTGAATAAAATGATATTGTGATGATGTACCAGTACACTGTATTGCATCCCAAATGGCACACTCTTCCCTACACCTGGGCTCTCCAACCCTGTTCCTGGAGACCAACCCTAATCTAGCACACCTGCTTCTAATAACTACCTGGTTCATAAACTGAATTAGGATAGTGACAACTGCACTCTTAGAAAAAAAATTAATAAGTGAAAGTGCTATCTATAACCTCAAAGGAACCCTTTGTAGAACCCTTTTTGGTTCCAGGCCGAAACTATTTTGGGTTCCATGTAGAACCCTCTGTGAAAAGTGTTCTACACGGAAGTCAATAAAGTTCTGCCTGGAACCAAAAAGGTTCTGCCTGGAACCAAAAAGGGTTCTTCAAAGGGTTCTCCGATGGGGACAGCCGAAGAACCCTTTTAGGTCATAAATAGCACTATTACTTCTAAGAGTGTGGGGTTGGAGCGAAAACCTACAGGAGGGTAGCTCTCCAGAAACAGGTTGGGAGAGCCCTGCCCTACACCATATTATAGGCCCTGGTCAAAAGTTATGCTTTTTTATTTCCATTTATTAAATAGAACAAAAATTACCTCATCAACCTTCTGGATGTAACCTTGATTGGAACCTTGATTGGAACATTTTATGGGCTGCAATAATTAAACAGAATATAATTTGGAACATCATAATTTAGTATGATGGCACTTCCACACTTTTTAGTTTGTTGTTGTTGCAACCCTTAAGTGTTGATATGATAAGAGAACTAGACATTGCCTTTACAGAAAAACCACATGATTTCACATGAAATTTCAAAATGTGTGCTCACATGTGAAATACATGTGTTTTATCCGTAAGGGTGGTTCTGTCATGGTCTGGCTCACAACAGGTATTCAATGTAAATGTATAATAAAAATAAATCTAATAATAATAATAATAATTTATTCAACTTATAGAATCTCAAAGGGCTTCAAAGAACAAAAAAAGTCAAGTAATTTAGAAAAACAACATCACAACATCAGAAAATGGACTGTCATTAGAAAGTTCATGGCTTGAATGGTCATATGAGGGAGTTGGTCAAGCGTGGAGAGAAAGTATGTAGGCAGTCCAGAAGCACGGTTTCATCAAGGTGTCTCGCTGTCTGTTTTTTCCATAGTAGAACTCAGTCAGATGAAGTGTGAGCTAAGCCACATTTCAGTCCATGGTCGCCATAGTAGCACCCACTTGGATGATGCTGTGGTAGTCACGTGGCGCCAGAAAGAAATCCACATTTCAATAATAATTAAAGAGCAGCCTTGTAACTCTATCCTCCCTACGATCCTCATCACTGCACACCTCTGGCATCTTGCTTTTGGCTTCTCTCCATCCTCAACCTCCGGACACTGGTTGTCATTCGAATCAAAACGTTAGCTAGCTAGCCAAACAAAGAAAAACGACTTGCCAGCTTCAGTCTTAACGCTGTGTTGGATTATGATGATATTAATTAGCTATATTATTTGTTCAATCTTAAAACAAAAAGATTGTAGGTAAAAAATGCCATACAAATGAATTAATTACAAAAATATTAACAAAATGTACATTAGCTTTCTGCATAGGCTGCTGCTAGGGCGCCATGGCAATTGTCATTCATCATGTATGAGATTTATGAGAAAGTTCTAATTTTAGTGTCCCTTTAGAATAGTTGCACATTTAAGTGATCATCTAACTGTGTTATCATTTTAGTCTCCTTTGAAATATTGTAACACACTTGGAGCTGAAAATACTATTTACCGCACCCACAAAGGGAACTATCATAGGTTTCTTGGAGCCACAATACTTATAAATGTAAGAGATACTGAACATAACCTGAGAAGATCAAATCTCATCCCCTTTCAAAATACTCCTGTAGGTTCCGGTATTTCCCTCCCTGTCTCATGTGTATCACTGTATGACACTTACACAACTCTCTCTTTGCTGTTGCTTCTTTCCACACTCCTCCAGAGTTGACAGGGTGGGATCAGATTGCTCATGCATGCCTGTGTAATGTGTGCACTCTTAAGCACTCCTGTGCAAAATAGCTTGTTCAGGTGCAACGAAGTGGACCTCTTTTATAGCTAGGTATGGATCCCAAATAGCACCCTATTTCATATATAGTACCCTGGTCAAAATGCACTGTGTAGGGAATAGGGTGCCATTTGATAAAACAGCACATCTCAGTATCAAAAGTAAAAACACAGCCAGACTGGCTTGCTACTGTCCCTTTCTAGACCTTATCAACTGTCAAGTAGACCCATAACTGATCCAAAATGGAATGAAACATTCAAATCACTCGCCGTTATTCTACAATCACTAGCACATTAGAGGCTGCTGCCTATAGACATAGACTAGAAATCACGGGCCACTTCAATGTCTTGCATTACTCATCTCATATGTATATACTGTATTCTATACTATTCCAATGTATCTTAAGTCTTTGTCGCTCTGACATTGCTCGTCCATATATGTATATATATAATTCCATTCTTTACTTAGATTTGTGTGTATTGGGTATATGTTGTGAAAATGTTAGATATTACTTGTTAGATAGAACTGCACTGAGCTAGAAACACAAGCATTTCGCAAAAACCGCAATAACATCTGCTAAACACGTATATGTGGCCGATACAATTTGATTGTATTTTATTTGAAATTACATATAATTGATAACGTTATTATCTAAATATTATAACACTGGGATATGCATAGACACATAAGGAACTAATACTCTTGTGTAAGCCTTATTAAAGCTATAAAAGTGTCAGTGCTTAACATGTGTTGACAATACAACAGAACAGATTAACTGGAATGATATTTACTCGTCAAAAATACCTATCTGAAAGCAACGCCCCTACTAAGACACACCTCCAGTCTTCTGATCTGACCCTGTGGATCATAGCAGAATAACCCAGCATCAGCAACCCAACTTAAAGAAAACAATGGGTTGTTTGTGTCCCAACTGGCTGGATCAAATTAACCCAATGTGTGTTCTTTCTAATATTTACCCAAATGATGTTGTTTTTAACCCAGCATTTTAGAGTGCAGACACGATCACTGAGCCTCTATACAGTTCTTCTGGTAGGGAAGAGCAAATACCAGCTAAAACAGAATGTTTAATACATGCTGTGAAAAATCCATACTCTTTTAACTGGAGACACTCAAACTGAAGGTCCTAAATGGCCCTATTCCCATAGGGCTCTGGTCAAAAGTAGTTCACTATATAGGGAATAGGGTGCTATTTGGGACAGCCGCAGAGTGGGCTGAGGATTCATAACATCAAAGGCTAAAGACCTGACTAACTTCATGCCTACAACCAGACTGGGGGATGTTAGCTATAATCTCTTGAAGCTTCAAATGTACTGTAGGTGATAGGAAATTCATACTCTCGCTGTTTCCCTCTTAAGCTGGTGGTTTCAAGCAAACATCAGCATTCTTGAAAATAGCCTTAAAAAATTGCAAAATGGTTGTGCCAATCCTAAATAAGACCCCGAAAGAACTGACATGTAAATGCTCAATGTGTATAATGTTTATTTTCAACGTGCTTCAATCTATAGCTAGAGGACTCCAGATACTGTATCTCCCGGAGTTATAAGTATAATTTCTGTCCTAATCTGTTGCTGTCTACTGTATTTTTGCTAGTTAGGACCATCTACTTTAAGTGCTGTCTTCCCAGTAGCCTACTTGGTGTGTGAACTGCTGACTGCTCATAACTTGCAGCTGATTGTTGACACATCAACCAGGATTAAGGGGCGGGGCAATTCGGGACTGTTGTTGTTTTGGTAGTGGCTGTATTGAAGGGGGACAGGTTTCTCCTCTGCTAGGCAATTAGAAATTAGTGTTAGTTCTTCAGTCTCCCCTGTTTTCTCAGCGGCAGCTGCAATTGGTGGTCGTGTCAGCGGTGGGCTCCTCGCCAAAACTAAGACGGTTCTTTCGTGTTGTTCTTGAAGGAAAGAGAGGAAGGCTCCACACCACTCTCTCACGCGAGTATCTTACCTAGTTATTTACAGATTATCTCATTTTGCTCTTTTGTAGCTTCGTCAATTATGTGTTTGTTTTCTATACCTGTTAGCTCCTCTCTCTGTAGGCTTTGCAGACGTTCCCCACCACATGGCTGCAATCCATCTAATTTAGTGTACCCTGTGTGATCAATTGAATGATACCCGAGCCCTGCCCGTACCCTAGTTATTGATGAAAAAACAGTCCCTACCCGGCCCTAACCATGCGTATAATGTCAGAGCCCGTCAGGCACGGGTCGGGTAGGAGAGTTCTACTTCCTACTTGGTGTGTGAACTGCTGACTGCTCATAACTTGTTGACACATCAACCAGCAATTTAGGTCCCCCGGAATACTTTTCTCCACCTACTAGCACTGTCTATGCTGATAGCTACTTTATTGAGGAAAAATATACTTACTATAACTGAGATATGTGGCTGTCCCACCTATCTTAAGATGAATGCACTGACTGTAAGTTGCTCTAGAAATATGTCTGTTTTTGTCATTTTATTGTAAGCCAGAGCGCCAAAGATAAATTACCATTCTGTGTAAACTGAACAATAAAATGTTCTTATCTTAAATAGTTAATGAAATGGAATCCACACCCAAAAGGTTATTCTTGTATTGCATATAGGAAGCCTCCCACTGCTCATTCTCCTCAATAGAGTTTTTGTTGTGTCACAGCCCACCTCCCGCCCCACACACACACACACACACACTTTCTATCAGGGACCCAAGCCTTATCTACAGAGAGGGTGTGGTCCTCCGTCTATAGAAAGATGCTGACCCTAGGATGGAAAATGACTCACTCTGTCGTTGTACTGTTTCAGCAGTGTTAAGGACTGACTGACGCTAGAGCCAAGGTCATCTTATAATGGCCCATCCGGGCTGTCACTCTGTTGTCAGCGGCCAATAAATGATGAGGGGAAGTTGTTGGGGGGGGGGGGGGGGGGGGGGGGGGCATTTGTGACAGGGAGTCAAGGCTACAGGGATTGGCTTGATGAAGATCAGATTCTATCAAGAGTGAAAATAGTAAAGAAAAGAGGGGGGGGCGGAAGAAAGGAAAGAAGAAGAATTAAAGCTCCCCTAAAGCCTTCATCACGCTGACAAATAGAAAGGTACTATCTTGCATCTGCATTGATAGTATCTTGCATCTGCATTGATAGTATCTTGCATCCGCATTGAGAGTATCTTGCATCCGCATTGAGAGTATCTAGCATCTGCATTGAGAGTATCTTGCATCTGCATAGAGAGTATGTTGCATCTGCATAGAGAGTATCTTGCATCTGCATAGAGAGTATCTTGCCTCTGCATTGAGAGTATCTTGCATCTGCATTGAGAGTATGTTGCATCTGAATAGAGAGTATCTTGCATCTGCATTGAGAGTATCTTGCATCTGCATTGAGAGTATCTTGCATCTGCATTGAGAGTATCTTGCATCTGCATTGCCTAGCTAGCCAGCTTCTGTTTTGCATTCAGTTTAGCCCTCGTAACAGCTAGCGATACCATAGGATTAACATTTATGTGAAAACACGTTGAGAGAAGTCCTCAGATTGCCGCAATGCATTTTATTTTCTATCTCTCATTCTTTTTCTCTCTCTCTCTCTCTCGCTCTCTCTCTCACTCAATCTCGTTCTCTCTCTCTCTGTTTCTCTCACTCTCTCGTTCTCTCTCTCTCTCTCTCTCTCTCTCTCTCTCTCTCTCTCTCTCTCTCTCTCTCTCTCTCTCTCTCTCTCACTCAATCTTGTTCTCTCTCTCTTTTCCCTGGTGACTGTGTTAATCAGATTGCTGTGAATTGAAGGAGGAAATGTGAAAGTGACTTATCCGACACAAAACGTACACATGTTTGTGTGTGTGTGTTTGTGTGTATGTTTGTGTGTGTGTGTGTGTGTGTGTGTGTGTGTGTGTGTGTGTGTGTGCTCCAATTTTAGAGACTCTCTCTAGGGTCTGAAGTAGACGGCAAGTTTGCTACTTTATCACTATTTTTGTCTCCTCCCCTTAGCATTGACATATACCCAATGCACAACACCTGGTACCAAAGCTTGGCAGGGGAATGGAATGAAGGAGATGTAAGACTTTATGCCAGAATTTACAGTAGAATTCAGTTAAATAAATAAATATATTTATTTATTATAATTCAATGGGTATGTCCTCTACTTAATAGAGGCATTATGCAGATGGAACAAAGAGATATGAGTAAGGATATTATGGATTATTAATGGGAGAGTTATTGAAAAATAGTAGTTAGGGCTAGAGTTTGGGCCCCAAGCCTGAGATCAATGAGTACTTCAAAGTGGGTACAGACACTGGTTGTTCTCTTCCCTCATCCTCTGGTGAGTTTTGGCAGAACCAGCCTGACTCTGTACTTCACAGTAGAAACAAAAAAAACCATATTACCTCAGGACACTTCAAATGGTGGTTCTCCCAGAACAAGAAGACTGACAGACACTGCCCGTTCTCTGACACCATTACAATACCTGGAGGTCCCAGTCAGCTCTCAGAGAGATGCCCAAAACCAGATACTACCCGTTCTAAGTAATTAACCTCAAAAGCAGCACGTTCTCTTACTTACACCATTTGAATACCTGGAAATCCAAGTCAGTTCACAAAGACACGATATCAAAACCAAAGAGATGATGGGTTAGGAGCTAACGGAGATGAAGGTAGAGAGAAAACTACACACACTTCTCAGTTACTATTTTTTATCTTTCTTTAACTTGGCAAGTCAGTTAAGAAAAAAATCCTTATTTACAATGACAGCATACACCTGCAAACACTGGATCAATTGTGCGCTGCCCTATGGGACTCCCAATCACAGCCAGATGTAATACAGTCTGGATTTGAACCAGGTTGTCTGCAGTGGACAACATCTAGCACTGAGATGCAGTGTCTTAGACCACTGCGCCACTTGGGAGCCCTTGGGAACCCATGATTCTACTAGTGGGACCCTTGAAGATATATCCCTTGTGAAGAGACACATTTGTAGGCCATGGTACTCGAACAGCAGCATGGGTATTTCAACATTAATTAGAAGCACAGTTTTGCCTTTAAAGACATCTCCTGATAGTAGGAATATAGCCTTTAAAGAAAGAGAGAGAGAGAGAGAGAGAGAGAGAGAGAGAGAGAGAGAGAGAGAGATTGGCAGGGAGTGAGAAAGAAGCAGAGAAAGAGGCAGATAAAGTATCGTAGAGAGGAAGAGAGTGAGAAGGGGGGGGGGGGGGTCGGGGAAGAGTAACAGACTGCTCCCTTTTATTTAACATCATTAAGCTACACATCCCCTGCTACACATAAAATAGCATCCCATATGTAGGCCTATGATGTAAAATGTGCATATTTGTGCTTCACAAACTAGGTCTTTTAAAGAGTATAAAAAAAAAAAAAACACAGCGTGAGGGAAATGCCCGATGTGAATCACCCCAACTGAGCTGAGTTGTTGTATGTGTAAAACAGATCACTGGATCTACATTTCACTGGGATGAAACCTGATGAAGGTCTATTGATACTGATATGTTTGTAAAAATAGCAATTTAATATATGGCGCACTATACTGGAGTTTCTAAACAACAATGTATCAGAAATTCAAGAGGATAAGTTTACTTTGCCTAGTAAAAAAAACAAAAAAAAAACATTCCCTCATCCAATTCAGCCTGCCGACTGAGTCAAGAAACCAGCTGCCGATGAGAAAATGTTCATCTCCCCAGATCTTCCCTGTGCAACTGATTTTGAAAAGTCCTTCTCTAGCACTTTCTTTCCATAAGTACACTCTTAGAAAAAAGGGTTTCGAAAGGGTTCTTTGTAAAGGGATAGGGTTCTACCAAGAACCATTTTGATTTGAAGAACCCTTTTTGGAAGAAAGGGTTATTTGATGATTATTTGGAAGGTAAGAAGGAGTCTTTGGAAGGCAAGAAGGGTTCTACATAGAACCATGTATCATATTTCCCAGCATGCTCTATTTCAGGGTGACTTTCAGAATTGTTTGTTTTAATGTGTTTTTGCGTTGATTGGTTGATACATTTTATGCTGCATCAAGATAAAAACATAACTAAACCAATCTATTAGTAGTTGGACTTATTTGACCCCTTACTGAAATGGTTGTTCCAGTTAGATCATTGAGGTAGTATCAGTATTAAATTATCCGACCCTGGTAGTCATTCTGAATGCAGGTTGCGGCGTGATTAAAACAATTCCACTTGTTGTATATGCTAACTTTGCCTGTATTCCAATAGGAATTACACATCCCTTTGCAAGCCAGCATAATGTGAGGGGGGTTTCCTTACACCACTGTGTTAGGGTATAATTAGGCCCTCAATGAAAGGCCTTATGATGTGTGTGTATGTATATATATATATATATTGTCATAAAGAATTACTTTAGGTTAATAAGGCTGGTGGAACCTTCTATAGAGAGTTCCAGGAAGAACCTTTAAGGGTTCCCTTTGGGGACAAACCAAAGAAACCTACGTGATTCTACTTAACACCGGGTCCATCCTACACTTAACACAGTGTAGGATGTACCGTGGCCCACCTAGGGTGTCAAACCCATCCACCCCATCTACCTATCCATCTATCCTGGGCACTCAGGCACTATGCCACCTGCCAAGCCTGGGTATCCCGGCTGTTTCCGCCATATGTCCCGATGTTCTGCCAAATCTCCACGGTCTGTTCCGCCTGCCACCGCAGAGAGAAATGCATTATGGGATAGCTGGGAGCGATGGGAGCTACCTCATTAAGGAGTGTGGAGCGTCACAGTAACGTAGGGAATGAGGGGGCTGCGGGGAACTCGCCGTCACACTCACAGCCGTGAGTGTACACACACACACCGTAGGCACAGGCAACACACGCGAACACATACACACCTCACCCTACTGTGAGCAAGGGTATGGCGTGACTAAGTTGAATTGTGCTATTGCAGAATTGCAATAGCACAATTAAACTCAGTCATGCCATTCCCCTTGCTCACAGTGGGGTGAGGTGTGTGTTCCTCGTGTCTGTGTGTGTTTATGTGTTTGTTCCCTGTGCCTACGGTGTGTGTGTGTGTGCGCTCGACGGCAGTGTGTGTGGCGGCTGTTCCTGTCCTGGGTAAAACATGTGAGCAACTACATACATCTCTCTCTCTCTCTCTCTCTCTCTCTCTCTCTCTCTCTCTCTCTCTCTCTCTCTCTCTCTCTCTCGTCTCTCTCTCTCGTCTCTCTCTCTCTCTCTCTCTCTCTCTCTCTCTCTCTCTCTCTCTCTCTCTCTCTCTCTCTCCTCTCTCTCTCTCTCTTTCTCTCTCTCTCAAACAAAATGAATGTCCAACAGTATCAATTCTAGTGTCAATGTTCCACATAGTATCTGTGCCACGGTCTGCCCAATGCATTCCTGGGGGCACACTGCATGCCCTCTAGGACACCTACAGCAACCGATGTTACAGGAAAGCCAAAAACATCATCAAGGACATCAGCCACCCGAGTCACGACCTGTTTACTCTCCTATCATCCAGAAGGCGAGGTCAGTACAGGTGCATCAAAGTTGGAACTGAAAGACTGATAAACAGCTTCTATCTCAAGGCCATCAGACTGTTAAATAGCCACCACTAGCTGGCCTCCACCCAGTACCCTGCCCTGAACTTAGTCACTGTCACCAGACGGCTACCACTCGGTTACTCAACCCTGCACCTGCTACTGCCCTACGTACATAGACATGGAACACTGGTCACTTTAATAATGTTTACATACTGCTTTATTCATCTCATATGTACAGTATATACTGTATTCCACTGTAGTCTTGTCAATGCCGCTCATCCTAATACATATATATTTCTTAATTACATTATTTTAGTTTAAGATTTGTGTGTATAGTTGTGAATTGTTTGAGCTAGGAAGCATTTCACTACACCCGCAAAACATCTCCTAAATATGTGTTTGTGACCAATTTGATTTGATTTGATTTGAGAGATGTTGGTCAATATCATACTTCAGACAAGCCACCACTTTAAGACCCAGTTACTCCAACTAAAACGGCAATACAGAAGAACTATCTTATAAATAGAATTGGACAGATCTCACACTGTGCCAACAAGGAAATAGTGAATAGTGAATGAGGTAACAACCCAAAAAATAGCATAAGGGAATTGCATCCACAGTTGAATAACAAAAACAAACACCTCTAAACATGTATCTGTGGCAATTTACACTAACAAAACCAAGTAAGTGACAAGTAGACACACTAGAAAATAACCCCACACTGCTCTCTGTCAACACTACAGCAGGAGAGCCTTCATAATCACCGTAATGGAGGAGGGCGTAATAACAGCAGGCTGTATGTTGCCAAGACAAGAGTAGCAGCATATAATGAGTTTGAAAAAAAACAGTTGATCTATAGTAAAGCCTAAGTCATACAATACTTCCAACCAGAACCATACTATACTGCCAACCAGAACCATACTATACTTCCAACCAGAACCATACTATACTGCCAACCAGAACCATACTATACTGCCAACCAGAACCATACTATACTTCCAACCAGAACCATACTATACTGCCAACCAGAACCATACTATACTGCCAACCAGAACCATACTATACTTCCAACCAGAACCATACTATACTGCCAACCAGAACCATACTATACTGCCAACCAGAACCATACTACCAACCAGAACCATACTATTCTGTCAACCAGAACCATACTATACTGCCAACCAGAACCATACTATACTGCCAACCAGAACCATACTACCAACCAGAACCATACTATACTTCCAACCAGAACCATACTTTACTTCCAACCAGAACCATACTATACTGCCAACCAGAACCATACTATACTGCCAACCAGAACCATACTATACTGCCAACCAGAACCATACTATACTGCCAACCAGAACCATACTATACTGTCAACCAGAACCATACTATACTGCCAACCAGAACCATACTATACTGCCAACCAGAACCATACTTTACTTCCAACCAGAACCATACTATACTGCCAACCAGAACCATACTATACTGCCAACCAGAACCATACTACCAACCAGAACCATACTATTCTGTCAACCAGAACCATACTATACTGCCAATGAGAACCATACTATACTGTCAACCATAACCATACTATACTGCCAACCAGAACCATACTATACTGCCAACCAGAACCATACTTTACTTCCAACCAGAACCATACTATACTGCCAACCAGAACCATACTATACTTCCAACCAGAACCATACTATACTGCCAACCAGAACCATACTATACTGCAACCAGAACCATACTATACTGCCAACCAGAACCATACTTTACTTCCAACCAGAACCATACTATACTGCCAACCAGAACCATACTATACTTCCAACCAGAACCATACTATACTGCCAACCAGAACCATACTATACTGCCAACCAGAACCATACTACCAACCAGAACCATACTATTCTGTCAACCAGAACCATACTATACTGCCAATCAGAACCATACTATACTGTCAACTAGAACCATACTATACTGCCAACCAGAACCATACTATACTGCCAACCAGAACCATACTATACTGCCAACCAGAGCTATACTATACTGACTCTGATATTGTATTTTCACATTGTCCTTTCAAGCACGGTTACAGCAACATTGGTGGATGTGTAACCAGGCCAGCCCGGTTTGGTCAGTTTTGCCTGGCTTGGCCTGGCTCGGTTCGGCCCTGTAGTGTGAATAAGGCATTAGACTAAGGTTCCAGGATCAAAAGTATGCCTGTGGCATCTTGCCAAACGTGGCCGAAACATGGACAGATGGAGTAGAGCTGCAGGGATGAAACTGGAGAGCTGTGCTACCCTGCTCTACCGGAGGTTTCCAGCCAGCTACAGAAACCACCATCCCCACCCTCTGACATACTGCCTCTCTCTCCTCTCCCTGACTCTGTAGTTTATCGTACCCTTGACGAAACATTGTAATCATCAGGGCTAAGAGATAGTTGATTTTTATAGTATGATGGTTTTGGCTTCCTAGCTTTCCTTGTTCTATTCTTTACTCATCAAAGAGTTTAGCATCTCTGCCTCCCTCTCCCTCTCCCCCTCTTTCTCTCTCTTTCTCTTCCTCTCTCTTCCCCCTCTCCCTTCCCTCCCTCCCCTCTCCCTTCCCTCCCTCCCCTCTGTCCCTCTGTCTGTTCATGCAAGAGGGCCAATTTGTACCCTGTGCCTTAGAGTGTGAGGAGAGTTTAGCCTCCCTACGCTTTAATCTGATGTTCACTCAGCTACCCTGGTTCAGTCAACCATCCACCTAGGGCCAGCCAGCCAGTCAACCATCCAGCCATCCACCCAGGGCCAGCCAGCCAGTCAGTCAGCCACCCAGAGCAGAGCCAGCTAGCAGGCCAGGCAAAGCCAGCCAGCCATGCATCACACCGGATTAAGCCCCAAACCCTGGCACCATCTCAAAGGACCAGAGCCCTAGACTGGTCCTCGAGGCTCTCTCTGCCTTTTCCTGGCTGTGCTGGAGATGGAAGAGGAGCCCTACTGACTAGGCACTAGGCACTAAACGCTGGCACCATCTCACATCAAAGCCACAGACTGTCCCTGGCCCTCCAGGACCTCCAGGCCCTCCAGGACCTCCAGGCTCACTCTAACTTTTGCCTTTCCCTGACTGGGCTGATTCAGCAGAGGAACAACTCAGACTACAGGAGACGAGAAGTAAAGGAAGAGAAAGAATAATTCAACCCAGAAGGAGGTCATTTTACCCAGAAGGAGGTAATTTGACCCAGAAGGAGACCACTTGACCCAGAAGGAGATCATTTGACCCAGAAGGAAGTCAGTAGTTTGAATGAGACGGTATTCAGTCTGTCCAGTCGTCCACCCGTCTCTTCTAACATTCTTATCTCTCTTATCATTCTAGATCACGCTATCACACTTTGTATTTCTCTCCCTCTCCCCCTCCGTCGCTCTCTCAGACCGAATTCACTGTCCCATAGTTATTGTATTTAGTGCCTGGAGAAAAGAGGAGAGAAGAGAAGAGAAGAGGAGACAAAAGGGTTTCTGAAAAATCATTGATCTATACTCAAATGACTACCAGTCAGCGAGAGATGGATGTGACACAATGGCGATGAATCAATAAAGCTAGTTATTCACTGGGCTAAACCGTCAGTAAGCCACTGGCTGTTTTTCCCAAAATGGCACACTACCCCCTACATAGTGTACTACTTTTGACCAGGGCCCATAGGGAATGTATAGGGAATAGGGTGCCATTTGGGATGCAGACACTACGTCTTAGACAAGCCTGCAGTTCTCAGGGAGAGAAAAGACACAAAGAGAAGAAAACAAGTATTGTATCTTTACATAGAACAATTAGCAGGACGATGCCTGGAAATCCATGACTTTCACCGCTACCAGGATACATTTGTAGCCCCTCCACTACAATGTGATTTTTCTGCATTGCAGAAAATGGCATCGAAATGGAATTACCCTACTACAAGGGGTTGTTTCACTACCTACAAGCTTAGACCAGACAAAACTGGTTCATTGTTTAACGGATTTTCTACCCAATATAGTTAGGCGTGCGATCGAAAAAAACAACAACTTTAAGTTGATAAGGAATAACAGTACTTTACCACATTGTCCTAGGCCATATGGACATGAACAATAGGAGAAATATTCAATTTCAGACTGATTTTCAGATTATTATTATTAATACACAAATTAACATTAATGAACATTATTCACATAGGACGTGTAATGGAATGCAATATTCTATCATATTCAAAAATGATTGAAGAAATAGTAATGTATGAATGTATTATCAGTTCATTAATCTATTTAATTGGGCTCCCAAGTGGCGCAGTTGTTTAAGACACTGCATATCAGCACTAGAGGCGTTACTACAGACAACCTGGTTTGAATCCAGTGTCAGGGATCTCTAGGGCTGACAGGTTTAGGAGGTTGGTTAAGTAGTCTAGCACACTCTATGTGGTGTAATTTGTGTTGGTCCCCAATTAGAGGCAGCTGCATTGCGTTGTCTCTAATTGGGGACCCTATTTAGTGTGTTCCCTTTTCCACCTGTGTGTGGATCATTGTTTGCATGTTAGTTTCTGTTGTGTGAGCTGACACGTAAGTTACGGGTTGCTGTATTCTTTTGTTGTTTTCTCTGTTCACATTCTGTTGAACGTTGATCCTTCATCTCCTCAGATCCACCAAAAACGGAGCAAGCAGCGCTATCCAAAGAAGGGGGAGCTTCTTTGTTCTGCCCTGAAAGAAAACCCAAGTACATTTTTTTTTTTTGGGGGGGGGGGGGGGGGGGGTTATGGGGTCCTTGGGACGTGAAGGACAAGGAGGAAGAGGAGCGTCTGAGGAGATACTTTGGGTGGGACGAGGAGGAGGATGACGAGAAGGTGGTTTCAGTTTCCGGCCCCAGCACCCGATCTCCAGTGCACTTCAGCCCAGTCCGTCCAGGGACAGCCTTAACTGCCTTGTTCAGAGGCAGAACAACAGATTTTTACCTTGTCAGTTTTGGGATACAATCCAGCAACCTTTCGGTTACTGACCCAACGCTCCTACCCTCCAGGCTACCTGTCGCCCTAAACGGAACGGTATCAAACATTTAGAAACCACATGCTCCCACAAGCCTCCAATGCTACATAGTTCAATGTGTTAAAAAATACAAAACATAGGGGACCAGAGGTACTTAGCTTGAGGAACTGGGATATTTGGCACAGAGTGAACTCTGATAACACACACACTCTTTTTAGGGGTGACCAAGATTGTCCTTCCTTGGCAACCCCAGGGTGGCAGTCACTCAGTGGAAGGGAGAGTTGACTGGCTGGCTAACCAATATGTAATGCTTCTTAAAGCCATAAATATGAGCCCTGAGACGACAGCACGGATCTACGGGGCCCATTAGCTTGAGTCATTACACTACAAAAGGAGGGCCTTCTGCAGGATAAAGTCTGAGAGAGACAGAGGGGTTGAGAGGAGTTTGTTGGGGGGTTTTGGAGTAGTTCCCTCACAGCAGGCAGGCCTTCATGTCCTGCAGATTGGCTTGCCTGAAACCATTTATCTGTGAATAACAGACTTAGGTTCAAATACTGTTTGAACATTTTCTATTGGTTCTATAGCAAGCTCTATACGTACACTGAGTGTACAAAAAATTATGAACAGTGTAGATGAAGGGGAGGAGACAGGTTAAAGAAGGATTCGTAAGCATTGAGACAATTGTTACATGGATTGCGCATGTCTGCCATTCAGAGCGTGAATGGGCAAGACAAAAAATTTAAGTGCCTCATTTATCTGTTATTAACATGAACAGGTATGGTCCAGAACAGGCCATTAAGACAAGTTGCCAGGACTTGGAGTGGCTCTGGCTACACTTTACGATAGACCTAGCTCATTTAAAGTGCATTCCAGCAGATATAAAATATTTATAGTTGCGTCCCTTGAATGCAATTTACCAGCTTTTTTTCGTTCTCCGAGGAGAGTATGTTCATTCTGCAAAAGACAAATGTATTGATATGGCGGAAAGTAGTGGTTCTCAGGTCAACTGTTTGTTCACCCATCCGCAATTGCTAATAACCCGTCCGCAACCACCCGACTATATGTGATAAAGTGAAAATCTGAGGCCCACACCTGACCCTAACCCCCAAAAATAGAAAATGAGCTGTAGGCTACAGTCAGACTTGCCGAAAATATTTTTGGACAGGGGGTGCAGGATCCTTTTTCTGCTTATAATTTCCGACATTTTGGTAGGATATTTGTTAGTCAACTTGTCAAATACTATCAGCTTTTATGATGCTTATAAAGATAAGACCTCTACAGACGGTCCCTAACTGCGCATTCACATTTTCTCAAGATGCTTTAATAAATAAATCCTATTTCTCCACTCCTGTTCCCAATTTATATTTGGTGTATTATTTTACTGCAAGAAATGCTTAATTCTGCAGGAGTTAATATTAAGGCTACGTGAGAGGTTATAGACATACAGTCAGGGTCCAGACAGTTCCCTTGATGTGTCATAGGCCTATTTGAAGTACCCGTCTTGTGATTGTCGGAATTGTATTGCACCTCACAACCATCACATATAACATCATCCTCTTTTACCAATTCACCAAAATCTTTCCCAAACATTACTTTTCTGGTCCTCCCTTCTATTTATTTTAAACTCTCCATTTCACATATTTTCTCTTACTGAATTAAACTGTCTTGTCCTTTTTCTGCCTGTTCTGAAAAGTATTTTGGCGATAGGCGTGTAGGCTATTTGGCGTGCGAACAGTTAGGCCCTAAAGCTTAGGCTTAAGCACTAATGCCAGATGGCCTAAAAATAATTAAGGAAAAACCTCAATGTAGCCTATAGATATAAATTTCACAAAAATTATACATTTATGGATTTGTGTTTTCTCTTTATTCAACCCTCCCGCCACCCACCCGCCCTTCATCCACACAATATTTCATGACCCTAAATCCACCCGCGCGGGGACTGTGGGTTATGAGTCAAATTGTGCATCACTAGCAGCGAGAGCAGAGAGAGAGAGAGAGAGAGAGAGAGAGAGAGAGAGAGAGAGAGAGAGAGAGAGAGAGAGAGAGAGAGAGTGTGGGGTCGCTACAGCTGTTGGTTGGTTGGGCTTTCGGAAAGAAAGAGAAGCTAGCTAATTTCTCTTAGCTACATCACAGATGCACACAGGGTCGGAGACACACCCACATATGCACACACACACATGTTAAGACAGCCGTGTGGTTGATAAATATTTCACTGTCTCTCCCCTAGACACCTACCTTACACATTTTGGCCATTACCACATTAAGACACTCACACAGTGCAGTATGTCTCTCCCTGCTCCCTGTAGACACAGTGCTTTATGTCACTCCCTGCTCCATGTAGAAGCAATGGATTATGTATCTCCCTGCTCCCTGTAGACACAGTGCATTATCTGTCTCTCTGCTCCCTGTAGACAGATATTACGTAACTTTAGGCTAGCAGAAGTATATGGTGATGGACTGAAGGGATAACCTAATCCCAACTCAGATCTAACTGACCACACAGCTCCATTGAGATCAACCAGAGACAACATGATGATGGGACTCCTTGTTGTGCCTCCTCACCCCTCCTGACCTCTCATTTTATCGCCACCCTCATCCACCCAGCTTGATTCATTTCCATAGCCATGTCATTAGATTACACAATTAAGAGCTTTCCTAAATCAATCTCTTCCATTTTGGGCTTTGCTTGTGAGAAATGGATCTACTGCTGCTGACTGGAGTGCTGCGGTTGGTTCTGTGGCAGACAGACAGTGGCGGCTAATTACACTGTGGATTAATGTTGTTGACAGAGCACTCATTCATACAAAAGGTAGCGGCTGCCCAAGCTCTCCTTCCCTAGGTCCTCAGGAGAAGATATGCTTTCTCTCTGATGGTGTGCCAAGGAAATAAATTCCTTCTCTATACTGCAGGGTGAGAGGGAGAGAGATCCCGGGTGTGAAAGAGAGGGGAGGCGAGAAAAAGGGAGAGGAGAGGAGTGATAAATTAGAAAGAGAGAGAGGAGAAGGATGAGAGAGAGAAGAGAGGAAAAGGAGAGAGGACAGAGGAGAGAAAGAGAGGAGAGAGGGATGACAGCAGTGGGATGACAAAGCAGTGAAAAGGTGTTATATTTCTTATATTTAAGAAAAAGAAAACCCCTTGTAACCTATAAGACAATACATCTTCTTTCGAAACCAGTCCGTATTATTAGCCAGAATCCTGGTTCTTCTACAGACATAGTAATCCCTCTCCTCTACATGTTAAATATTGAAACGCCATACAGGGCTGACATAAGGGAGACCATTAAGGTTTCCATCCTTCTACCCCCTCCTTCGGCATGCTGTCTGTGCCTCCCTCCCTCCCCCTCTCTCTCTCCTTCCCTCCCTCCAGCCTCAATGTCACCTGCGTCAGCCCAGCCCTGGCTCTCTCCACCCCTCCATCCATCCTCCTTCCATCCCTCTACGCCTTAACATGCAGCTCAAGCCAGCCTACTGGCCCTACGGATCACAGCTCACTGTCACCACAGGGGAGAGGGCAGAGAGAGAGATGAGAAGGAGGAAAGAGAGAGTGAAGGAGAGAGAGGGGTGGGGGAGAGACAAAGGGAAAGAAAGTAGGGAAAGAGAGAGAAATGGAGAGAACGAGAGGTAGAGAAAGAGGCACAGAGACAGGGAAGGAAATAGAAAGGGAAGGAAATAGAAAGAAAGAAAAGGAGAGAGAGAGAGAGAAAGAAAGAGAGAGAGAGAGAGAGAGAGAGAGAGAGAGAGAGGAGAGAGGGAGAGAGAGAGAGAAAAATACATGGAATGGCGCCAACAAGAGTGCAAAGTGCATCTCATAAAGTAGAGTGCTGCTGACATCAACAGACAACTCCAGATAGATGGCTGTGATAGGCTAAAGATATACAGTATACCCTGTTGCCTGATAGGCTGTTGTCTGCCTGAGCCAAGGGTCCTGGCGACCCACGGGCAGCTAAAACCAACAGCTATGACAATCACAGTCCGCTGACAGGGAAGAAAATGGACTGCAAAACAAAATGGCTACACCCTGGGACCTGATCCCAATGACAGATCCTGTCATAGTAGCACATGGGCAGGTGACTTTCTAAATTACATTCCGTTACTTTTTAGATTACTTTCCCGTTAAGAGGCATTAGAAGAAGACAAAAATCTATTGCAGTATAAATCAACGTTAAAGTTTACATAGCTGGCCATATGTGGATGTTAAATTGTACTTTATGGGTTGGTTATGCACAGTGCCTTGCAAAAGTATTCATCCCCTTTGGTGTTTTTCCTATTTTGTTGCATTACAACCTGTATTTTAAATTGATTTTTATTTGGATTTCATGTAATGGACATACACAAAATAGTCCAAATTGGTGAAGTGAAATAAAAAATTATAAAAACTAAATAACGGAAAAGTGGTGTGTGCATATGTATTCACTCCCTTTGCTATGAAGCCCCTAAATAAGATCTGATGCAACTAATTACCTTCAGAAGTCACATAATTGGTTAAATAAAGTCCACCTGTGTGCAATCTAAGTGTCACATGATCTGTCACATGATCTGTCACATGATCTCAGTATATATACACCTGTTATGAAAGGCCCCAGAGTTTGCAACACCACTAAGCAAAGGGCACAACCAAGCAAGTGGCACCATGAAAACCAAGGAGCTCTACAAACAGGTCTCGGACAAAGTTGTGGAGAAGTACAGATAAAAAAATATCAAAAACTTTGAACATCCCACGGAGCACCATTAAGAAATGGAAAGAATATGGCACCACAACAAACCTGCCAAGAGAGGGCTGCCCACCAAAACTCACGGACCAGGCAAGGAGGGCATTAATCAGAGAGACAACAAAGAGACCAAAGATAACCCTGAAGGAGCTGCAAAGCTCCACAGCGGAGATTGGAGTATCTGTCCATAGGCCATACACTCCACAGAGCTGGGCTTTACAGACGTTAAGCCATTACTTAAAGAAAAAAATAAGCAAACAAGTTTGGTGTTCTCCAAATTGCATGTGGGAGACTCCCGAAACATATGGAAGAAGGCACTCTGGGAAACTGGTCCAAATTGAAGGAATGATGGATGACACTAAATAAAGGGAAATTCTTGAGGGAAACCTGTTTTAGTCTTCCAGAGATTTGAGACTGGGATGGAGGTTCACCTTCAAGCAGGACAATGACCCACAGCATACTGCTAAAGCAACACTCGGGTGGTTTAAGGGGAAACATTTAAATGTATTGGAATGGCCTAGTCAAAGCCCAGACCTCAATCCAATTGAGAATCTGTGGTATGACTTAAAGATTGCTGTACAGCAGCGGAACCCATCCAACTTGAAGGGGCTGGAGCTGTTTTGCCTTGAAGAATGGGCAAAAATCCCAGTGGCTAGATGTGCCAAGCTTATAGAGACATACCCCAAGAGACTTGCAGCTGTAATTGCTGCAA
>CM042387.1:26575856-26633356 GCA_023634145.1 Thymallus thymallus
TGTGTTCAGCTAATGCACTACTAAAAGGCTAGTTCATGAGATCTCAGACCTTAACGCTCTACTGTAGGAATGTGATTAGATTAGTAAAGGACTAATTAAAACCACTCTTAGTACTCAAAATCACCTGAGACAGAGAGAGAGAGAGAGAGAGAGAGAGAGAGAGAGAGAGAGAGAGAGAGAGAGAGAGAGAGAGAGAGAGAGAGAGAGAGAGAGTTAGAGAGAGAGAGAGAGAGAGAGAGAGAGAGAGAGAGAGAGAGGGAGAGAGAGAGAGAGAGAGAGAGAGAGAGAGAGAGAGAGAGAGAGAGAGAGAGAGAGAGAGAGAGAGAGAGAGAGAGAGAGAGAGAGAGAGAAACATTTCTTTCATTTTATTTGAAACATTTATCTTGTCCATTGCAGTTCTAGATTATACATATTCAGAGAGTTAGGCAAAAGTAATTAAAAAAGGTTTTCAACAGGTCAAATATTGACCTAAAGCCAGACCAAGTTAATCTCACTCTGGTTGAAATAATCTCATTCAATTGGTATGTTTACAGACAGAAAAATGCTGCCATTTAAAACATCAGTTTTCTTATATAACCTCACTAAGATCTGAACACTTTCTGAACACTTTTTCTCACTAGATAAAAAATCTGTTGATGTGCCCATGTGCCCTTAAGCAAGGCACCTAACTCTAATCACTCCTATAAGTCACTCTGGATAAGAGCATCTGCTAAATTACTAAAATGTCAAATGTATCACTTTGTCACCCACACTGTACTCCTTTATTACAACTGGAGTGTTCTCAGAGCACTGGGAGGGGCAGGAAACTGCTAACTAATAGCAGAGTTACATCTATGGAGGAGGACAGACATTTTGAAGCCACAAGGATGGCTAATAAACAAATTAACGAATGCAGCCAGGAGGTTACTGTGTTCAAGGGGAAAGTGTGTGTGTGTGTTCTGTGTTCAAGGGGAATGGGTGGGAGCTTAATGAGTGGTTTTACATCAGGAGACAGAGCTGCAGGGCAACAACACAGTGAAGGAGCATCAGCCCTGTCACAACCTAACCTGGCATGGGCTGTTTACTGCTACATCACCTGGGCTATTTAAGAGTTCGTGTGGGTGGGTGTATGGAGGGGTGGGGGGGCATAGCCTGGCTGAGGTGTCTGGTGTATAGCTGTCTGCTTGGCTGAATGGAGGAGAGGAAGAGAGGAGCAGAAGAGGAGAGGATAGGAGGCAATCTCTTGGTGGCTGGTACATCGATCTGACATGGCCCCTCAGGCAGCTCAGAGGAGGAGAGGAGATATGACACGCACACACACACACACACACATGCATGGAGCCCACCGCCAGTGCCATGTCTTAAAGACTCATTAGGGCCATTGCCGTCGGCCATTCCAACCTCTCTGACAAGGTACCACTGGCACTAGGAAAGGGAGTTAGGAAAAGAGGGGAGGAGGTGAAGGAGAGCAAAGAGAGAAATAAAAGAGAAGAAAAAAAGAGAAAAACTTGTGGTTTATCTTCAGCGGGTGGTGGCTCATTACCGGGAGATTCATTCAGTGAGAAGAGTCCTAGAAGAGTCCTACTCTCTCTCTCTCCTCTCTCTGTGTGATTCTGTTGGTGTGCCGCGGGATATGACAGGTGAGTGTTTCCACAGCGATGCCTCAATGTTTGTAATAGAAGTAGGGCTGCTATTAGGTAAGCAATGCCGTGCCACAAGGCTCAGGATAACTTCTGGGGATATTTTTTTTTGGATTGTTGGTGGGGGTATAACTAAACTGACACAAATCCACTCCAAACACACACACACAAACACACAGAAACACACACACAAACACACACACACACACACACACACACACACACACACACACACACACACACACACACAGTCTGGAGGATTGGGAAAGGCATAAAACAGATTAATAATTAATTATAGAATAAGTATCCTTTATAGAATAAGTACCCTTTTATAGAATAAGTATCCTTTTATAGAATAAGTATCTATTTATAGAATAAGTATACTTTTATAGAATAAGTATCTATTTATAGAATAAGTATACTTTTATAGAATAAGTATCTATTTATAGGATAAGTATCTATTTATAGAATAAGTATACTTTTATAGAATAAGTATCTATTTATAGAATAAGTTTACTTTTATAGAATAAGTATCTATTTATAGAATAAGTATAATTTTATAGAATAAGTATCCTTTTATAAAATAAGTATCCTTTTATAGAATAAGTATCCTTTTATAGGATAAGTATCTATTTATAGAATAAGTATACTTTTATAGAATAAGTATCTATTTATAGAATAAGTTTACTTTTATAGAATAAGTATCCTTTTTTTTTTTACGTGAATCTAAATATTGTTTGGTGGATCACAGTTACAGGAGTGCAGCGTGGGCTAAAAGAATAAACCCATGTCTGTACAAACATATACACACACACAGATCTATTCTATTCTATTGTACTGTAACAGACACTTAGTATTTATTCTCCACAACATAGTGCCAAGACTACCTCAATGGAAAACATGTCCTTGACCACCCTACCAACTGTTCTGATATTTGATATGCCTCTTCAATGGCATTCTTCTTTCTTCTCCTTTTTATGAAAGAACCTTGAGTTTTCTTTAAGTGCTCTTCAAGTGCTTTAGGTTTTAGTGCTCAGTTTGGTGCTGACATAGATTTCCATTCTATCTGAATGTCTCTTGTGGACCTCTGGGGTTTTCTGCTGTCTCAACCTTTACACAGCAAAGACTGTGAAAGCTTTTATCTCTGTTTGCTCAGTGTTGTGCTAGACTCTGCTTCCCAGAATAGAGTAAATGGACTCCAGAGTGTGTGTGTGTGTGTGTGTGTGTGTGTGTGTGTGTGTGTGTGTGTGTGTGTGTGTGTGTGTGTGCGTGCGTGCGTGCGTGCGTGCGTGCGTGTGTGTGTGTGTGTACATGCGTCACACTAGAAAATCACCAGCTGTCAGCCGCTAATTAAACCCAAGACAGGAGCCTAAACATAATGCACTTGTGAAATAGGTTGCATCACCGTTTGCTATCAGACTTTTTTTTTTTACGTGCACAGTTACAAACACACACACGCACGCACACACACACACACACACACACAAACTGTTTGGGAGCTCACAGCCAAGTTTGAAATGTACAGTATGACCAAGGATCAAGAGCAGGAGAAAGTTTATAAGCCTCTAATAAATTATTGTTCAATACCACATCTTCCTAGTGACTACAGAGACTAAAATGTGAACATAAGATCAGAGCCAGTTTCCCGGACACAGATGAAGCCTAGTCAAGAAGTAAAAAAGCTCAAAGGAGAATAATCCAGTTGATTCAATATGATCCAACCAGATTGAAACATATAGAAAAATCTCAGCAGAATATTGAATAATTCCAAACACAGCTGATTGCAATTTCAGCTGAAAGCCTCCTGTTTTTAGTCTCCTTACCAAACAGACCAAAGAGGACTGCTTCGGAATGATTTAGTTTGGAAACATGGATCAAGGAAGACAGGTTGGTGGGGAAAGAAGAGTGTCAGGGAGAGGAAGGACAAAGGAGAGGAAGACCAAGAGTGGTGGTCTCTGATGAGATAAGGACCACAATTATTGACCATGTTGTAAACCATGGTCTCTCTTTGAGAGAGGGCGGTTTAAGGGTGCAACCAAATCTGCAGTGTTCAACAGCATCAATTTTGCGGCAAAACAACAGGTGAAATGTGCATCCTTCAATGATAATTGAACTACATATTACAGTACAATACAGTATGTTCACATTTTTACACGTACTGACATTTTGAAATAAATTATATTGATTGTTTTGTGTTCTATTATTAGGATCCAAAAGTTGACTCCCACAGGAGGGAGAGGCAGAATATTATCAGATGCGCAGGAAATTGCCATTGTTGACATGGTAATTAGCAACAATGCAATACAACTGCGGGAAATTTGGGACAGAGTGCTGGCAGACAAAATCACTTTTGGGAATGTGAATACTGTCACACACTGATCTGTTTCACCTGTCTTTGTGATTGTCTCCACCCCCCTCCAGGTGTCGCCCATCTTCCCCATTATCCACAGTATATTTATCCCTGTGTTCTGTGTTTGGCTGTTGCCAGTTCGTTTTGTTTCGTCAAGTCTAGAAGCGTTTTTCCCTCTGCTCCTGTTTCTCTTTAATTCCTGTTTTCTAGTTTTCCTGGTTTTGACCATCCTGCCTGCCCTGACCCTGAGCCTGCCTGCCATCTTGTACCTTTGCCCCACAGCTCTGGATTACCAAACTCTGCTTGCCCAGACCCTGAGCCTGCCTGCCGTCCTGTACCTTTGCCCCGTTTATCTGGATTACTGACCTCTGCCTGACCCTGACCTTTCTTTTGCCTGCCCCTGTTGGTTTAATAAACTGTTATTACTCCGACGTTGTCTGCGCCTGGGTCTTACCTGTAACGTTGATAAATACGGTCAGCACAACAACAATTGCCAGAGTCCTAGAGAAACATAAAATAAGGATGAAGCAGTTGTACACTGTACCCTTTGAGAGAAATGGTGTGAAAGAACCAGGTAAGATGTCTGTTCAATAACCAAACAGGGTACATACACAGCTATGCATAATGTAAAGTACTGTAAAACTGTGGATTTACTGTATTTTAGAGAGTAATGGAGATGGAAGCCAGGCAAACTGCACAAACATTCATCTTTGTGGATGAAGCTGGATTCAACCTGGCAAAAACACCCCGCAGGGGAAGAAATGTGATTAGACAGAGAGCAACTGTGGATGTCCCAGGCCAGAGAGGAGCTAACAGCACAATGTGTGCAGCACTGTCCAATGATGGTTTGCTGTTACACAAACCACTCAGTGGCCCATACAATACAGAGAGGCTCATTTATTTTCTGGATGACCTGCATAATCGACTTGTGCCAAAGGAGGAGAGAGGGCAAGAAACTCCCCTACCTTCGTTGTTGTGTGGGATATTGTGGCATTCCACCACTCGCTGCAGTCACAGACTGGTTTGCAGCACATCCAAGGATGTCAGTACTATTCCTGAGAGTGTCTCTTCTAACCCTAATTTTGGGTGCCTTCCTGTACTCTATACGTTTACTGTTTTGTCTCTTGCTTTCAGTAGACAACAGGAAGTTTTCGAATATCGGTAGGCATATGGCAAACAAAAAAGCATAAAGATGAATTATTTGACGCTCACTCTTCCCGGTGAAATCACCATGAACATGCCGTTGTCAGCATGGCTGCCGCGAAGAGTTCGTCTCTGCTGCTCTGGTGATTTCACCTGGAAAGAACTGTTGTTGAGCAGATCAAACTGAGCTGGGTAACTGGCGGGTGTAAGCTATGATCCTGGTCGAAAGCCGGCGCTCAAACATTTTCAATGATCTTTTACCGCTAATATAGTTTGCAATCTGTTGACGTTTGAATATGCTTGCTAGATCAGAGAGAGAGAGATGTTCGTTTTTCTCTGATGATGTGTGTGAACTGAGACTTAGAACATAGCCATTTTTGTTACCAGATTTTTTTGATAAACTAACTGGGTGGAATCAACCCTTGCTGGCACAGGCATGAATTGTTTATCACCAGTGCCCTTTTCTGAATCAAATCACTTCATAGGGTGGCAGGTAGCCTAGTGGTTAGAGTGTTGGGCCAGTAACGGAAAGGTTTCTGGTTTGAATACAAGGACAAGGTGAAAAAACCTGTCAATGTGTCCTTCACTTAACCCTAATTTGCTCCAGGGGCTGACCCTGTAGGTAGGCTGTCATTGTAAATAAGAATTTGTTCTTAAATTACTTGCCTAGTTAAATAAAGGTTCTGAGGTAAAAGGTAAAAAACTCTCCCTTCCTAAAACCCATAGAGGAGTTTTTCTCTGCGTGGAGGTGGAAGGTTTATGACCACCATCCAGATGTCCTTACTGGATACCAGGAATGCGGTGTGTGGAGACACTTCACCTGAAGACTGCCAGGGTTGGATTAGACATTCCACAAGATACTTTCCAAGATGCATCGCCAGAGAAGACATAAGATGTGATGTTGATGAGAACGTGTGGCCAAATGCAGGAGAGAGGGAGAACTAGAACCCTCACAATACTGTACAGTATGAGTGATTATACTATACATGTTGTTGATGTTTTTTTTGTAATTATTATTGCAGCTTTTTATTTTTTACAAGTAAATTACTATATGCCAAGATATAGAAAAAATGAAGGTTACTGAAGCAAATTGCTGCATTTCTGAATCATTCTTGTTACATATACTGTACTTTAGTACAGTCAATAAAGTGAAAAGGTGTTATTCTTATTCTATAATGACATACTGATTTATGTAAAAAATCATTCAAACTTCAAAGAGAAAAGTTAATAATTTATGTAATGCTCCCTGTTGTTAGTGTTTTTTAGGTCAGTGTGTTATGAGTGACAATGTATGCTTTCTGAGTGAGAATTGTTGCCAGTGTTATGGTTGAACAAGCTTAATTTGAGACATGGATGAAGTGTTTTGGTAGTTTGACTGAGTTTTGGAGGAAAGATGCATGTTGGTAATGCAGACTGTGTGAAGAGTTTTGAAAAAGTGGCTTCAGTATTGACTGATGCTTGTTAGCAATTGAAAAAAAAAACTGTGAATGAGTGAATAATGAGAGGCAGACGGATACTTGAGTGTCTGTTGGTTTCAAGCACACACCACATCTCACACCATGTGTCCCCAGTGGACCTTGTTGTCTAATCGTCTCCCACATCACACCTGCTGCCCTGAGGGGTGATGTCACCTTCATCTCATATATAAATTGTGTGTGTGAGTGTGTGTCTGACGGCAGACTGACACAGCTGTCCTGAGATGAGATCACACATTCACACACACACACACACACACACACACACACACACACACACACACACACACACACACACACACACACACACACACACACACACACACACACACAACCCTCTGGCTCCTAACCTCTTTTGTCCCTCAGATAGGAGTGCATGCAAATTAACTTGTTTTTTTTGTGCCACTGATCTTTCAGGTTGGTTACCTTGAGTCACCATACAGGTTGGTTACCATGAGTCACTATACAGGTTGGTTACCAAGAGTCACTATACAGGTTGGTTACCATGAGTCACTATACAGGTTGGTTACCTTGAATCACTATACAGGTTGGTTACCTTGAGTCACTATACAGGTTGGTTACCATGAGTCACTATACAGGCTGTTTACCTTGAGTCACTATACAGGTTGGTTACATTGAGTCACTATACAGGTTGGTTACCTTGAGTCACCATACAGGTTGGTTACCTTGAGTCACCATACAGGTTGGTTACCTTGAGTCACCATACAGGTTGGTTACCTTGAGTCACTATACAGGTTGGTTACCTTGAGTCACCATACAGGTTGGTTACCTGGAATCACCATACAGGTTGGTTACCTGGAATCACCATACAGGTTGGTTACCTGGAATCACCATACAGATTGGTTACCTGGAATCACCATACAGGTTGGTTACCTGGAATCACCATACGGGTTGGTTACCTGGAATCACCATACGGGTTGGTTACCTGGAATCACCATACAGGTTGGTTACCTGGAATCACCATACAGGTTGGTTACCTGGAATCACCATACAAGTTGGTTACCTTGAGTCACCATTAGGGTTGCAAAGGTCGGAAACTTTCCGGAAAATTTCCGAAAAAAAAACAAAGACCTTTTTTGTGGGATACACATAAGGCAATTTTAAGTCTTGTAGCATATTCTGGTTAAACTATCACCAATTCAATGGAATTGCAACCCTCTGCATGCACAGGGCATTCTTCCATCACACGTACAGCTGATTATCAAGATCTTGCACACTAATGAGATGCTATTGAGCCCACACTTTTTTACTAATTATTTTCTAATCTTTACAGGAAAATGCCACGGGCACTATCTGACGTGTGGAGACATTTCACTGCAGTTAATGTAGAAGTAAAAGCTGTGTATATTTGCAAATACTGTGCCATATGTGAAGAATGCAACTAAGATGCAGAATCTGGCCAAGTGCATAAAGTTCCCTCAGCGCTCACAACAAACAAACCCTGACAAAAGTCCCTATACTTCTATTCGAGGAGAAAATTATGAATCATACACCTTATCGATAGCAACAGCTCATGGTCCTCCTGGAATCAGAAGGTTTTTTTTACTCAATGGAGGTACGTAGTCAGAGAAATGCTGATGAATGTCTTGCTCGAGCTGTGTACTGTATGCAACTGGTTCACCTCTGATGCTCACAGGCAATGTGTATTGGAAGTGATTTCTGAATGTTCTTCACCCAGCATACACCCCTCCAACCAGACATGCTTTATCTACTCATTTGCTGGATGCAGAGTTCAACATAGTTCAAGTGAAGGTCAAGCAAATCATAGAGATAGCAGACTGTATCATAATGGCGCCGGCCTGTGTGGTCGCCTGTTAAGCAGTTCCCATTGTTCATGCGTTAATTTTTGCAACAGTTGAACTATAATTTGGGAATTATTATTATTACCCTAAATTATATCATACGCATATTTAGCTATATAAGTATCTCTTCCTGTCATTTAACTATACAGTTAATTTAACGATGCAAATATTCACCAGACTGTATATTAAGTCAACTATTATTACCCTCACTTATATCATACGCACATTTAGCTATTTAAGTATCTTTCTCTGCCATCGACCTGTATAGTATAGTTAACCATGCAAACATTTTTTATTTATTTATATCAACTTGCAATATTGGTATAATGTTTTCACCTAACACTCTGTAACAATGTATAGTGAACATATTCAGCCATTCACTCATACTATACAATGCCTTTTTATAGCTTTTTGCACTCCAGACTTCTTGGATTTTTATACTTTTTCATACTGCCACACTATGTATCAAGTATCGTGTATCTATCTTTTGTGAATTTCGTTCTGGCATTTTGCACCTGCCCTGTGCTTTTCATTGCTGCTTGACAAAGTAATTTCCCCTCTGGGATCAATAAAGTATCTATCTATCTATCTATTGCAATCATCTCTGATGGGTCGTTGAATGTTCGTGGGCAAGGAATTATTAACTACATCATCTCCACCCCTCAACCAGTATTCCACAAGAGCACAGACACAAGAGACAACAGACACACCGGTCTCTACATTGCATATGAGCTGAAGGTAATCACAATGACCTTGGGCCATTGAAGGTATTTGCACTAGTGACAGATGCTGCGAACATGAAGGATGCTATAAGAGAGCCAAGGAAATGGTTAGGTATGTGAAGGGTCATCACGTTATAGCAGCAATATACCTCACTAAGCAAAGTGAGAAGAATAAGAGCATCACATTGAAGCTGCCCAGCAACACCCGCTGGGGGTGGTGATGTCATCTTGTTTGACAAGATGTCTGAAACTCCTGAAACCTATAGCAGTAGCCATTGCAAGGATTAAGGGAGACAATGCCATCCTATCTGATGTTCAGACTCTGCTTGCAGATGTAAGAGAAGAAATCCGTGCTGCCCTTGCTCCAAGCAGAGGAAACTGCAGTTCTAAAATACATCAAAAAGCGTGAAGACTTCTGCCTGAAGCCCACACACGCTGCAGTGTACATGTTGGACCCCAAGTATGCTGGCAAGAGCATCCTGTCTGGTGCAGAGATCAACAAGGCCTTTAGTGCCATCACTACCGTGTCTCGCCACCTTGGCCTGGATGAGGGCAAGGTTCTTGGCAGTCTGGCGAAGTACACTTCCAAGCAAGGGCTTTGGGATGCAGATGCAATATGGCAGTCGTGCCAACATATCTCATCAGCCACCTGGTGGAAGGGACTTTGTGAATCTGAGGCTCTTTCCCCATCCTCCTCCAAATCCCACCAACATCAGCTGCCTCAGAACGCAACTGGTCCTTGTTTGAGAATACACACACCAAAGCAAGCAACAGGCTGACCAATACAAGGTTTGAAAAATTGGTAGCCATCAGGGAAAGGTTGAGGCTTTTTGAGCCTGACAAGGAGCCATTCTCAACAAGGTTGGAAAGTGACAGTGAAAATGATGCCTCAGAGTCTAATGTTCAAGAGGTGGACATTGAGGATGTCCAGTGAGAAGACATGGAAGCCTGAGGGGAAGACAGACTTTAGAGTGCAAGATGTCTAACCAGTTGTTAGACATTCCCCAATTTCACAGGAGCTATGTGTTTAATTTACTCTAAACCATCCTGCCAAATTCACACCCACACCTGTTTCATTTTAAACCCTTCTCTAGCCCATCATGCAAAATTCACACCCACACTCTTCCCATTACCAACTAACCTGCTGTGCCCCAAATGGTGTACGTGAATAATACCTGCCATCTTTCTATTTTAGATGTTTGTTCCTCTGTCTCCTACATCGTTCCTACTCCCTACAACCTATCTCCATCCCTCTTATCTTTTCTACCTTCCAGTACGATGCCACTAGCTCAGTATGATGTTCAGACTAGCTCAGTACGATGTTTACACTAGCTCAGTACGATGTTCACACTAGCTCAGTACGATGTTCACACTAGCTCAGTACGATGTTCAAACTAGCTCAGTACGATGTTTACACTAGCTCAGTACGATGTTCACACTAGCTCAGTACGATGTTCACACTAGCTCAGTACGATGTTCAGACTAGCTCAGTACGATGTTCAAACTAGCTCAGTACGATGTTCACACTAGCTCAGTACGATGTTCACACTAGCTCAGTACGATGTTCACACTAGCTCAGTACGATGTTCACACTAGCTCAGTACGATGTTTACACTAGCTCAGTATGATGTTCACACTAGCTCAGTACGATGTTCACACTAGCTCAGTACGATGTTCAAACTAGCTCAGTACGATGTTCACACTAGCTCAGTATGATGTTCACACTAGCTCAGTACGATGTTCACACTAGCTCAGTAGGATGTTCACACTAGCTCAGTACGATGTTCACACTAGCTCAGTACGATGTTCAGACTAGCTCAGTACGATGTTCAGACTAGCTCAGTACGATGCTCACACTAGCTCAATACGATGTTCACACTAGCACAGTACGATACTCACACTGGCTCAGTACGATGCTCACACTAGCTCAGTACGATGCTCACACACATCCAGAAGACGAGGTCAGTACAGGTGCATCAAAGCTGGGACCGAGAGACTGAAAAACAGCTTCTACCTCAAGGTCATCAGACAGCTAAACAGCCACCACTAGCACATTAGAGGCTGCTGCCTATAGGCACAGACTAGAAATCATTGGTCACTTTAAGGTATGGAACACTAGCAACTTTAATAATGTTTATAATGTTTACATATCTGGCATCACTCATCCCATATGTATATACTGTATTCTATACTATCCTTCGGTATCACATTCATTAAAACAATGTTTACATATCTTGCGTTCCCCATCTCATTTGTATATACTGTATTCAATACTCTTCTACTGTATCTTAGTCCATGCCGCTAGTCCTTATGTATATAGGCCTAATTCATTCCTACTGTTAGATATTACTGCACTGTCGGAACTAGAAGCACAAGCATTTCGATCTATCTATCTATCTATCTATCTATCTATCTATCTATCTATCTATCTATCTATCTATCTATCTATCTATCTATCTATCTATCTATCTATCTATCTATCTATCTATCTATCTATCTATCTCTTCTACACGGTATCAAGCTATGCTCTAAGTGCCTCCAGACTATGGTCTAAGCACTACTCTTGCTGCCATAACAGAAGTGTCAGGATCTCCTGGACAGCAGAGGGAGACTTCTCCTATCTTCTCCTATCTTCTTCTCTCGGCTCTATATTTACATACTCCGTTTCCCACAGTCTCTGTTTAAACCTCCCTCCATCCCTCTATCTATCTATCATCTCTGCACTCTCATAGTGAAGGAAAAAATGGTCCCAGTATCGTGCTATTTTCTAAAAGAGACTACTTCTCTTGGCTCCATATTTACTTTCCCACTCACTCTCTCTTCTCTTCCTGGGAATTATGCCATCCTGTCTCACCAGCGTACCCCACATAGAGACAGTGAGCTACACTATAGTTGGTCCATAGAGACCAGGCAGATCACAGAAGGAGCCCACACTGATCGTCTCACAATCTTCTGCCAAACAGGGAAGACAATACGTTAGCTCTTCTTATTCCTATTCCCTCTTCATTTGTCTTTCGTTCCCACCCTCCCCTCCTTCTCCCTTGTTCTCACAGCTTCCAGGTAGGATGATGTGGTGTGAACATGATACCGCACACACACACACGCACACACAGGCAGCCACACACACACGCAGGCACACACACACACACTCTGCATTTGGGGAGATTAATTTGGGTCACCCTTCGAAGGAGCTTTGTTTCTATGGCAACCACATGCAATAATGAACGTAGGCATCGTCGTGATGAAAGCATTTAGTCCCCCTCGCAAGGAGGAGGAGGAGGAAGAGGTGACTGGCTTTCAGAAATATGTAATTGTTCAAGAAGATTGGCTATCAGATGCCAGAGGGAAGAAGGAGCCCGAACCCACACATTCCCAAATAAGCTCATCTAGGGCTGGGTCTCACAACTTTACCAGCTGTCAAATCCTTGCTTCCTCCACCCATGTTTCCTCAATTCTTCTTAAAGCCTTTGATCTTCTCCTCCAATTCGCTTTGAGAAGAATTCAAACCAGGAAGCAAGGACGGAGGAAGCAAGCAAGTTTGACAGCTAGTATTTATTTCAGACACAGCCCAAATCTGCTACAGTTGGCCTGAAGAGAGGAGGCGAAGGGTGAGACACTTTATATTTAGCTCTAGTGGCCGCAAAAGAAACTGCTAAGGTGTTTCAGTCAGCCTGACTGAGACATGGGACTGAGACATGGGACTGAGACATGGGACTGAGACATGGGACTGAGACATGGGACTGAGACATGGGACTGAGACATGGGACTCAGAGTGCTAATTTGGCCTTGCTGACAACCCACTATTCAAGCTGTGGCAAATGGAGTGGAAAAGACAGTCGTGTGGAGACTGCTGATCGATAAGGGACTACACTACACGCACACACACGCACACACACTCTCACCCCCCTCTCCTCTAGATCAGGTTTCATCTAGAACATCTACACCACGGGAGTGCATTTAAAGACTCGTAAATAAGGTGAGGAGGAAGACAAGCTGTCTGGACAGTCAATGACAGTAATGGGGGAGAATAGATGTATTTACTGCCTCACTCCACTAGGGGTGGTGTCTCCTGAAATGGTCACATTTGAATGGGTTGAGTGGCTCAGTGTGGACCCAGAGTAACATTCCTACAGGGGGTACCACTTTTTACTCTCTACAGTGACAGTGTCTGCTTTGAGCTTAGTGTCAGTTGATGAGTATCACTGTTTGAGTCCCTACTGTTTGAGTAGCAACGGTCATCAAAATTGTTAAAAGGTTTTAAAGACACTTCTAATAGTTGGACAATGGATGAAGATACTCAACACTTTAGAATTAAAAAAATCCATCAGATATTGAGTGAATTATAGCACATCAAATATTTTACTGACATGGACCCAAACAATTATGGAGTTCAGGGATTCTGGTGGGAATTCAGGTGTTCAATTGATAGTCAAATGTCACTTTTTTTCTTAGAATGCACTCATTTATACATTTTCTAATGGTATCAGATATTTTCTGAATATTTTGTGTTAAAAGGAAGCAAATTATATGTGCCTCGTTTGCATAAATACACCAGGTGTATTTGCAAATACTGTATGAATAATTTACATAAAGGGGTGGTACTCTGTCTGTCACTTTAGTAATGTTTGCATACAGTTTTAGCCACTCCATATGTATTCTAGACAAGGCTCATCCTATATATATACTGCTATAATCATCTTTCCTCTTCATATCGTCTATACACATATTTTTAATTTAACCTAGACGACACTGGGCCAATTGTGTGTCACACTATGGGACTCTCAATTATGGCCAGTTGGGATACAGTCTGGATTTGAACCAGGTTGTCTGTAGTGACACCTCTAGCACTAAGATACAGTGTCTTAGACCACTGCGCCACTTGGGAGCCCCCCATATGCCTTCAGAAAGTATTTGCACCCCTTGACTTTTAAAAATGTGCTTAACAAGTCACATAATAAGTTTCATGGAATAATAATGCTTAATATGATTTGTGAATGACTACCTCGTCTCTGTACACAACACATACAATTATCTGTAAGGTCCTTCAGTCGAGCAGTGAATTTCAATCACAGATTTAACCACAAAAACCAGGGAGGTTTTCCAAATCCTCACAAAGAAGGGCACCTAATGATAGATAATAAAAAAACTTAGAGCAGACATTGAATATCCCTTTGGGCATGGTGAAGTTATTAATTACACTTTGGATGGTGTATCAATACACCCAGTCACTACAAAGATACATGTGTCCTTCCTAACTCAGTTGCCGGAGAGAAAGGAAACCGCTCAGGGATTTCACCATGAGGCCAACGCCATTCCTTCCAGTTCTCTGCTGCCAATGATTGGAACGAATTGCAAAAATCCTTGAAGCTGGAGACTAACATCTCCCTCAATAACTTTAAGCATCAACTGTCAGGGCAACTTACCGATCATCTGTAAATAGCCCAACCTACTACCTCATACCCATACTCTTATTCTTTTTGCTCCTTTGCCCGCACCAAAGGCATATTTGCACATCGTCATCTGCACATTTATTACTCCAGTGTTAATGCTAAATTGTAATTATTTCACCACTACGGCCTATTTATTGTTTTACCTCCCTAATCATATACAATTTCTATTGTGTTATTGACTGTATGTTTGTTTATCCCATGTGAAACTCTGTGTTGTTATTTTGTTGTCGCACTGCTTTGCTTTATCTTCGCAGTTGTAAATGAGAACTAGTTCTCAACTGGCCTACCTGGTTAAATAAAAGTGAAATACTAAATAAATAAACAATGGTAATTACTCCACAATACTAAGCAAGTTCTGAAGGCACTGTGTGCATATATATTTATATTCCAGACTCTGACATTGCTCATTCCAATATTTCTTAATTTCTTTCTTTAGATATTTTGAATTTGTGTGTAGTCTTTTGTATTGTTAGGTATTATTACTGCATTGTTGCAGCTAGAAACATAAGTATTTAGCTGGACCTGCAATAACATCTGTAGTGCTGTAGTGCTGTAGGTGCTGTCTTTATTAGGTGAGTAACCCCTGGCATGTCTTTATTAGGTGAGTAACCCCTGGCATGTCTTTATTAGGCGAGTAACCCCTGGCATGTCTTTATTAGGTGAGTAACCCCTGGCATGTCTTTATTAGGTGAGTAACCCCTGGCATGTCTTTATTAGGTGAGTAACCCCTGACATGTCTTTATTAGGTGAGTAACCCCTGGCGTGTCTTTATTAGTTGAGTAACCCCTGGCATGTCTTTATTAGGTGAGTAACCCCTGGCATGTCTTTATTAGGTGAGTAACCCCTGGCGTGTCTTTATTAGGTGAGTAACCCCTGGCATGTCTTTATTAGGTGAGTAACCCCTGGCATGTCTTTATTAGGTGAGTAACCCCTGGCATGTCTTTATTAGGTGAGCAACCCCTGGCATGTCTTTATTAGGTGAGTAACCCCTGGCATGTCTTTATTAGGTGAGTAACCCCTGACATGTCTTTATTAGGTGAGTAACCCCTGGCATGTCTTTATTAGGTGAGTAACCCCTGGCGTGTCTTTATTAGGTGAGTAACCCCTGGCATGTCTTTATTAGGTGAGTAACCCCTGGCATGTCTTTATTAGGTGAGTAACCCCTGGCGTGTCTTTATTAGGTGAGTAACCCCTGGCGTATCCAGTGTATTTAGTGGATATTAATTTTCCCCTGGGACCTTATTAAAGAGCTGGCTGTCATGTTAATGACCCAATCTCCTGACACACACACACACTCACACACAACACAGCCATGTTAATGATTCAATTCCCCACCTTGCGGCCTTGAAGGACCTCCCTCCCCATCACATCTTGCGTATCTACAGGGAGTGTACACTCCATCTGTTCACAAGGACACACATGCATCCTGGCTTGCACACGCATACACAACTGCAGGCACCCACCCACCCACACACACACACACACAACAATAATATATCCAACTCACATCTATGGAAGTCTGCCAGGTGATATCAAAGTGAAATAAGGCAACAGTAGTTTTGTAAATGGCAGATCTCTATGGCAAGACACATTATTCACTCAAGTTTGATCAAATACGGGCCAGTGGTGTCAGATATTGCATAGGTTAGCTAGACTCATGTCCCTGAGCATGTGTGCCAAATTTCAGCACTGAGTCAAACAGATCAAGAGATATAAACATGTGCCCGTTATAGCGCCTCTGTGTGGTCAACATTAATATTCTTGCATATGTTGAGTCTTGATAATGTTTGCAACATGTTTACCAAATTGTGATGACTCATTTATATGCATTTATATGCCAGACCACACCCACCTGAATGTTTGTTGTTCAATAGCGGCCATGTTATTTTCGGAACTACTCTGGAAAATATTGCATTGAGAGACCTTTGTCCATACATGCCATATATCAAGGTTCGTGCAGATCGGTCATTCGCGGCAAGAACAGTAGCATTTTAAATGTTTTTCACAAAATTTGAAATTGCAGAAAATCCATAATGGTGGACCCAGAAGCAAATGTGATCCTTGTAAGGAGAGAGACCCATGTACCGAATTTCATGATTTCAGGTCAAACGGGGTGATGGGTGTGAACTTTCAAATTATTCATTTTCAATCTCTTGTTACATTGCCAACATCTGGCCAATCAGTGTAATTTTGTAAATGCCGGATCTCTATGGCAAGATGCATCATTCACAGAAGTTTTGTCAAAATCGGGCCAGTGCTGTCTGAGATATCACATGTGACTAACGTATGAATGACGCAGTCCCCTCCCCAATTTCATCGTGGGGGGCAATGATGAACATTTTATGATCTCTCTCTGTCTGTCGTCTCTCTGTATGTTTGTCTTTTCTTTGTCCAGTCTGATATTTGTAAAATTGTAAGACTAAAAATGAAAGAGTATGAAAAGAAAGAGCATGAGTTATATGTATTAGCATAAAGAGGTGGAACGGAAGAGAGGGAGAGACAGAGGGTGAGTGGGTTTGTTTGGAATAAGGCTACAGATCCACAACAAGTGACTCAAATTAGGAAAGTGCTGCCCTCTATCTTCCTTACTCAATGACTAGTGAATGTTCCCCAGACTCATTTGGGTATTATGTATTTCTCCAGTTTAGTTTCTTTCTACCCTCAAAGACGCAAAAGTGTCCTTATGTAGGATGTTGCATTGGAGCAGAATGCTCCTCCATTTCCTAGCCAAAGGACCTCAATAGATGTCAAGTGAAACGTAAGCCAGGAGTTCAGGTGTGCCTTAGCGCTTTAGCAAACAAAGGAAAGGAAGTGTGCTAAACAACGGTGACGAAAATCATGAGAAGGAGTCAGCTTGACATCGAAACGTCAGACACCTGTTCTCATCCTGTACAATGGATTAAAGTGAGCTAGTTGAGCGCTCCAACTCCTTTCTGCCTCGAATTATTCCTTTTGGAAGTTTTTCTTGTTAAGCCCTTATCATGAAACGTAAGCCAAGTTGACGGCCGCGATGGATCATGTCTCATTCTTACAGAAAACCTTCAGAAATACTAAGCAAAAGATTAAAGGCCGTCAAGTGTATGTGTGTCCATCTGCAACTTCAGTTACACAAACAATTGTTTATAAATGGCTTGCTTATGTGTTGGAGATGGATTACACTGCAGTCAGACTGATCAGAATCACTGATCTACAAATCACCTTGCACTCCCAAGTAACTCACTGCGACCCAGATTAGCTACACTGGGCCTTGTCTTGCTCAAACTGATCCCTTCAGACACACTGATTGACATGCGGATCAGGTGGATACCTCACACCTGTGCTGTCAGCAGCACGTGCCAGGCCACGGGGTGTGAGTCAGAATCAGTCATTAAGAAACAAAAACAAGAGGCCATGCCCTATGATGTTGCTCTGCCTGCATCCCCAATGGCACCCTATTCCCTAGAGCACATGGGGCTCTGGTCAAAAGTAGTGCACTATGTAGGGAATAGGATACAATTCATGACGCAGCCTCTGCCCCACAGTAATGCATTCTAATCTGTCCAGTTGGTCTGTAGGGAGCCTAGACTACATTACAGATAGCAGGATCAGCCAGAAGGAGTCATGTGTCATCATATCAAATCCATCAGGCACTGAGCTGAGCTTCATGCTTTGGGAGTCACTCAGGGGAGTCAGGGTGTCCCCAAATGGCACCGCATTCCCCTACATAGTGCACCACTATATAGGGAACATGGTGTCATTTGGGATGCAGTCAGGGACGTTACGCTGTTAAGGCCAAACAACCACCCACCCCAGCGGACTTAAGCTGGTTGAAATAACGTACATTGTAAAAAAAAATCTAGTTGTTTCAACTAATTATTATAAAGTAATTTATTCCACAGCCTTTTTTTTACAGTAGTTTACTCAACTTTTCAGTCAAAGTTTTACCTGAACTTAACATTCTTAGTTTGCACAAACTTAGCTCAAACTTGAAAAAACTTAGGCAAAGATTAATCCCACTTGGAATTATGTGTTTGCCTAACTTGTATAATATGTTCATTGAACTAGAAATTATTATTTGAGCATCTTCACTTGAAAAGACTGTGGAACTAGTTACACACACAGCGCTTTTGACATAAAATGTTTTCAACACTTCAATGTTTATTTTTTTTAACATATTTGACAAACATTGATTTACACAATTACATTGTGCATGTTACATAGTAATTATCATTTAACATGTCCTCACATGGGATTTGAACTTACAACCTTTCAGTTCACTGCATTCTGATCTTCTTGCTACGCCACAATGTCTGTGTGAAGTATCAGTTAATCTGGCTAGTCTCTCATTATTTATTTGATTGAATTATTTCAGTCATTTGAAGGTTTTCTGTATAGTTGTCTTATTTTGTTTGGGTATAATATGCTCTGGTATAATGTTACTCCTAAATTACTATGATAAATCAAATAGTTTTCCTTGAGTGTACTTTTAACAGAGCTGAGATTTACTTTGAACTGCAAATTGTAGCAATACAGGTGAAATGAGTTATTGACACAGGCATGGTGGCGTAGCAGGGAAATTGGTATGCTGTGAACCAAGAGGCTGTGAGTTCATGGTGAGGACATGTTGAAGAAAAATTACTGTATAAATGAATATGCACAATGTAATCATAAATGTCAACGGTGTCAAACATTGTATATTAAAAGCACTGTGTGAGTAACTAGTTCCGCATCCTTTTTTAATGAAGATGCCCAAATAATAATTTCTAGTTGAATGAACATATGAGACAAGTTTAGCAAACACATCCTTTTAGGTTGACTGCATTTTTGCCTACGCTTTCTCAAGTTTTGGTCAACAAAGAATGTTATGTTCAGGTAACACTTTGATCGAAAAGTTGAGTAAACTAAAAATGTCTGTGGAACCAGTTACATAATAATAATTAGTTAAAACATTATGATTAGTTACACAATTAAAGGAAAGCATTTCAAAATTAGTTAAAACATATTTCTTTTACAGTGACATTACAACCACATTACAACCAATTCTGGACCAGATCAAAACAGGTTCTGGACCAGTTCAAGCCAATATACAAGCAGGGCACAACGTTGTGGAACGTTCAGTTGGAAATATATTATGTAAAGCCTCTCTGACATGTAGAATAGGTAGCCATGTCAGCTCTATTCATTACATTTCTATCTGAAAGGTTCTACAACAATCACTTTGTTATGTAGCTACATTCTAGTGCTCTGTCCATCAATGCCTCCTCATATTTTCATTCTTGTTATTAACACTATGAAGAACATTTAATGTCTAGCATCATCTAATGGTATTTTTCACTCTCAAACCCTAACACCGTGGATTGCCTAGATGGATGAGGAGAGGAAGCTGTCTGGTATATGTAATTCAAAAAGAACAGAGTGTTATACTGAAACTCCAGACGCAAGTAAAAGAAGGTAGAGGGACAGAGGAGGAGGGAGGCGGGAGGGGACAGACCATGAGAGAGAACGGTTTATTTTGGTCTTCACTCCATTACATTATTCAGAGGTCTCATAGCAGGAAGTCAGAAAGATTTCAGCGTACTGGCTCGTCCCTCTCCTTTCCCCTCCTATTTCTCTTCTCCTCCTCTTTTCTCATCCCTTTCTCCTCTACGTCCCCCACATCTCCTCTCTCTACTCCTCTCTCATCACTCTCTCTCTCCCTAATTATAGAAATATTACTGCCTTTAAGGCCTAATTAAATGTTGTGACCTCAGGCTATTACTTAGAATTAATTACAACATTAAAAAGTAAAGTAGTCTCAATCGGCATGACTGCTGACTGATGGAGGAATCGGCTGTGGAGTGTGTGTGTGAGTGGAGCGTAGGGTTAAAACAATATACAGTTTGTGTTTGGTTCTTTCTACTTCCTCCCTACCACACTCCTACTGTAAAATGGATTTCCAGGCATTTAAATATGACACCTTGATAGAGGCAGAGAACAGCTTTTAGCCCACTCAGTGTCTGTTTGTATGTAGAGTGAACTTACATACTGTACTGTTTAGCCAGTGGTATTCTATCATAATACACATGTAAAGTGCCTTCAGAAAGTATTCACACCCCTTTACTTTTTCCAGCCTGAATTTAAAATGGATTCAATTTAGAATTGTTGTCACTGGCCTACACACAATACCTCATAATGTCAAACTGGAATTATTTTTTAGAAATGTGTACAAATTAATAAAAAATTAAAAGCTGTCAATAAGTATACAACTACTTTGTTATGGCAAGCCTATATAACTTCAGGAATAAACATTAATAAATTGAATTGACTTTTTTTATGACTACCTCATCTCTGTACCCCACACATACAATTACCTGTAAGCTCCCTCAGTCGAGCAGTGAATTTCAAACACAGTTTCAACCACAAAGACCAGTGAGGTTTTCCAACGCCTTGCAAAGAATGGTATTGGTACAGAGTAAAAATAAAAAAGCAGACACTGAATATCCCTTTGAGCATGGTGAAGTTATTAATTACACTTTGGATGTCACTACAAAGATACAGGCGTCCTTCTTAACTCAGTTCACCATGAGGCCAATGGTGTCTTTAAAACAGTTACAGTTCAATGGCTGTTATAGGAGAAAATTCAGGATGGATCAAGAACATTGTAGTTACTCCACAATACTAACCTAATTGACAGAGTGAAAAGGAAGAAGCCTGTACAGAATACAAATACTTCAAAACCTGCATCCTGCACTAAAGTAATACTGAAAAAAAAATGTTTTGTCCTGAAAGTGTTCTGTTTGGGGAAAATTCAATACAACACATTACTGAGTACCACTCTCCATATGGATGAGTGGTTGGCGCCGCCCTGTGTGGTCGCCTGTTAAGCAGCTCCCATGTTCGTGCGTTAATTGTTGTTTTAGTATGTTTTCGTGAGTTTTTCTTTATAACAGTTGAACTATACAGTATAGTTCAGGATTATGGAGTGCTACTGTTTTACGAAGGTTTTAGCCGTCCTTTTTATCACTCAGGCACTTTTTCTTACGTTTAGCAGCACAGAACGTACACGCGAGTCCTCAATTATTTACAACAAAGCCCAGCTATTGGATTTAGCAAACTCAGGGCTGCTGCACCCCAGGGAAAAGTTAGTTATTCCAGACAAGTTGAAAAGGCGACGGCGTGGACGCAGGGCGGGATTGAAGTGTAAAGCAAAGCTTAGGAAATACAAGCCGGCTATACCATCTATCATTATGGGCAACGTGAGATCGCTGCATAACAAAATGGAGGAACTAGAGAGTCTTGTCTGTGGACAAAGGGAGTTCAGAGACGCTAGACTTGGCTGAATGATAACATCCCCACAGGGAACGTCGCTATCAGAGGTTTCCAGACCATCAGAGCAGACAGGGATAGCGCTTCTTCCGGTAAGAGTAAGGGAGGGGGGCTGGCTTTATTAGTTAACAACAGATGGTGTAACATGAGCCATATTACTCTTAAGGAACAGTTCTGTAGCCCGGACATTGAGCTGTTAGCCGTTAGCCTGAGACCCTACTATTTGCCGAGGGAATTCACGGTGGACATTGCTGTTATTGTTTACATCCTGCCCTCCGCTGACGCAAACACAGCGTGTGACGTCATCCACTCTGTTATCGCAAGGTTACAGACAGCGCATCCAATGTCTTTTTAGCCATTTCTGAAGATTTTAACCATGCATCTCTCTCTCTTCAACGCTGCCCACGTTCAAACAGTTCGTGAAGTGCCCAACTAGGAATAATACAACTCTGGACTTGTTATATGCTAATGTGAAGGATGCATACAACTCCACTGCACTCCCTCCCCTAGGTAGATCGGATAACAACCTTGTCCACCTCACACAACTCTACAGGCCTATGGTCCAACAGCAGCCAGCGACCACTAGGACCATTAGGAGATGTTCCCCGGAGGCGAATGAGGCACTACAGGACTGCTTTGAGACAACAGACTGGGATGTGCTCTGTGAGGCTCATGGGGAGGACATTGTGTAGACTACACCGTACCCACCAGGAAGGTACACTGTTTTCCAAATAAAAGGCCCTGCTGAATGAGAAGAAGAGGGCCTTCAAGGAGGGGGACAAGGACATCCGTCCAGAGGGAGCTGAAGTTGCGGATTGCTGAGTGGAAGAGAGTGTATAAGGAGAAGATGGAGGACAAGCTGAGGCAAAGCCAGGTGAGAGAGGTGTGGAAGGGTATGAGAAATATCACTGGCTTCAAAAAATCAAACTGTGGGCAGACGGAGGGGAACCAGGACAGAGCCAATGAGCTGAACCAATTTTTTAACAGGTACGATATTAGCTCTGTCCACCTCCCCTCCAGCTCTCCAGGCCACAGACCCTCACGGTTGTTTTTTTACTTCTCCAGTGCCTTCAACACCATTCAGCCCCTGCCACTGGGTGAGAAGATGAGGAGGATGAAAGTGGAAGCACCCTTAGTCTCCTGGGTTACAGACTACCTGACCGGTAGGCCACAATTTGTGCGGCTACAGAGCTGTGTGTCAGAACGGGCAGTGAGCAACACAGGGGCCCCCCAGGGAACGGTCCTGTCCCCCTTCCTGTTCACCCTCTACACCTCGGAATTCACCCTCTACACCAAGGAAAGCATTTCAGGCTCACTACAATGAAACAAGTTCCCAAATGATGTGCTATTTAATTGCCTACTGTAAAACAATGTGATTCATTGTTTCCTCTTGCAGTATGTCAGGATAATCCATGGAATCAGAATAAAATGACCTAAAGGATGAGGTACTGTACATCACTTAGACATTCCCTATCCTTTCCAGACATTCCAGTTCATTATAAATACACATAGAAACCTTCAACCCATTAAGTAGATGTATAATTTATGAGGAGTACTACTACTCTGCTGGTTCAGTTCCCATAATTGTCGCGACATCTTACTGTTATGATAGTATGGTACAGGAAGTGAGAGGGGAAGCAGGATAAACATCATAAATAAACAACCAGATGTCATCAACATAAACATGGCCCAGAAAAGACAAGGTCCCGTGGTAGACTACAGGAATGCAGATACACAGAAGTAAGTGTGCTCACACACATACACTGAGGGTACAAAACATTAGGAACACCATCCTAATATTAAGTTGCTCCCTCTTTTGACCCCAGAACAGCCTCAACTTGTCGGGACATGACCTCTACAGGGTGTGGAAAGTGTGGGATGCTGGCCCATGTTGACTCATTTTAAAACTTGTGCTTTAGTCATTTATGAGACGCTCTTATACAGAGTGACTTAATCCAAACTTTTGACTGGTACTGTATATGGCCTATATTAATGTATTACAGTACTCTATTGGCCAATTACATTTTAGTAAAGCAGTGTGAAACCTCCCCATCGAAAAGACCCCAGCAACTTCATTTTGGATACATGTTTACTGTATGGGGATGCATTAGCCTACATACAGTACATCTCTGATCTTGTCAATATCAGGTTTTTTTTTTAAGTAATATCATAATAGTCATCACCATAATAATACATTACAGTATTAGTAATAATATCAAAAGTAATGTGAGCATTGCATTGTCAAAGAAAATTACTTTTCATGAACATATTTTGCAATGTGAAACACGCATTTCTACATGAAACACTTATTAAGTGTCGTGAAAAAGTAACTGTACTTTAGTCAATTGAAGATGTGCTTATTTCAAACAACTGCCTTTTTGATGATCTGTTTACTGTTTTGTACTTAAGTGTTGCGAATACGTTCCACATACTTGTCATAACTGCACGAAAGCGATAGATCTTTTTTACATTTACTTGCAGTAAGAGCCGAGAGAGATCAAACAATTTCCCCACTTTAATACTTAATGGTAGACCAATAAAGATAAACCTTTCACTCAATGCATGCACCGCACACACAGATAACAGGTTCACACACCAGTGCAACGCTCAGTGGCGATCCCTGTTTTGAGCCCCATCTTTCTAGCAAAAAAATATATCTGAGAGGGGGGTGTCTATTTTGCATGTTATTTTGACATTAATACGTGTCATCAGTTTGCAAACAAAATGTGAAAAAAATTGAGTTAATAAAGCCTCATACAAACTTGGTCTTTTTTTTTTGCTTTCTCGAGTAAGGCAGCTCCAAAATGCAGGTGTTTCAGCCTAGCTCAGTGCTTTCTGTGGTGGTGGGGCAGCCAGCGGAAAATACAGAGCGTAGGGGTTGGTAATGTTCAGTGGTGTAAAGTACTTTAGTAAAAATTATTAAGTCATTTTTCGGGGTTTATGTACTTTACTTTACTATTTATATTTTTGACAACTCATACTTTTACTTCACTACATTCCTAAAGAAAATAATGTACTTTTTACTCCATATATTTTCCAGGACACCCAAAAGTACTTGTTACATTTTGAATGTTTAGCAAGGCAGGACAATGTTCCAATTCACGCACTTATCAAGATAGCATCCCTGGTCATCCCTATTGCCTCTGATCTGGCAGATTCACTAAACACAAATGCATTGTTTGTAAATATTGGAGAGTGCCCCTGGCTATCGGTGAATGTTAAAAACAAGACTTGTGTCATCTGTTTTGCTTTGAAATGATTTATACTTTTACTTTTGATACTTAAGTATATTTTAGCAATTACATTTACTGTTGATACTTAAGTATAACTAAAATCAAATACTTTTAGACTTTTACTCAAGTAGTATTTTACTGGGTGACTTTCACTTTAACTTGATTCCTTTAAAACATTTTTTTTTTAACTAGGCAAGTCAGTTAAGAATAAATTCTTATTTACAATGACGGTCTACACCAGCCAAACTCAGACGACACTGGGCCAATTGTGTACTGCCCTACGGGACTCCCAACCACAGCTGGTTGTGATACAGTCTGGATTCAAACCAGGTTGTCTATAGTGACACCTCTGGCGCTGAGATGTAGTGTCTTAGACCACTGCGCCACTGAGGTATCTTGATTTTAACTCAAGTATGACAAATGGGTAATTTTTCCACCACTGGTAATGTTCTCTAGTTGCGCCTCGATTGGCTCAGTGTTCTGTCACTCATGGGGACATTACGTCACCGCCAAATTTAAGGGTGGAGCTGGAAAATTCAAGTCCCTTGGGTGCTGCAATAGAGTTACATTAGAAGTACCCATCCAAGAAGGCTCAAGGTCATTGGCCACAGATAAAATGACGTCAAATCACGTTACATCTACAGCAGCTTTGATTGGACTGATCATGTCAACATCATACATTCAAAATCTTAGCTAGCAGTCATCATCATGAATCAAGTTGAAAATCTTTTTAATCCATGTCATATGAAGATAAATAAAGATGAGAATCGTCTGACATCACAAACAATCGGCCATTGGACATCAGCATTACACAACAAGTTGGAAATCGCAAATTGGTTTGGAAGGAATCAGTGGCTAACTGCAAGCATTGCAAAGCAATCACTAGCCTGCTAATCAGTGGAGTTTGTGTGTGGTCCCAAGTCTGGGTTGAAGGGTCTCTTTTCCAAGCTTAAAAGGATAAACATTGGCCATGGTGTCAATCCAGCACAACTTCTGCCACGCTCAAAACAACTGGAAACTCAGAACTGGGAAATCTGATTTCAGTGAGTTCAAGACAACTGGGAACTCATAAAAAAAATTAGCTCTGACTGGGAAAATACATTTTGAACGGTCATCCAACTCAGAATTGCAAGTCAGGAACTCAGCCTTCTTTCTAGAGCTCCGACCTGAAGATCACTGACGTCATCATGATTCCACCTTGTTTTTCTCGAGTTCCCAGTTGTGTTGAAGGCACCATAAATAAAGAGAACGCCAGACTATGATGACAAAGTTTGATGACAAGATTTGCCCACGAAGGACCGCCACGCCACCTTCCTGTTCAAGTGAGAACAGCACAACAAGGTGAGTCAAAAAATGTATTGTATGCTGCTGCATAAATGATGTAATATGCCAGGGAGATATGTATACTGTAGCTAATAAAGTAATCCTAAGAGTATGTTGTGTAGTAAGCTGTTAGTAGCCCATGTGCCTCACCCTAATAATTTGGTCTCTTTCCCCCTCATAATTTAGCCTACTGTTCTGACTTGGTGGTGCACATGTAGCCTATAGCCTGTTTTAGAGAAATGTGATCATTGAATATTGTAAGAGCTTTGATTGTCTGCTTATATGCCCCCTTGATTTATCCTACGGTTCTGACTTGGTGTACAGGGAGAAAACTGTAAGAATGGCCCATGTTCTGAATTCTGTCGCTGTACATTTCAAAAGTGCTGACCAAACAGTTATAATGACTACGTCCTTCCTAGCTCGCTCATTAATGTCTTAATCTAAATTACGGATTGCCTCTTATCTGCTCGTCGTCATAGTTTGTGCCATGGTTTGTACATCTCAATTGTTAGTAGAAATCACATTTGTTTAAGCAAGTCAGCCATATCAGCTATGTTGAATGAACTATTTTGCTGCCAGACAAGGCTCCGCTGATAGCCTGGTGTAGCAGTGGTCAGGTGTTGGGACTCTGCTGTTTGGACTCTGCTGTTTGTAGGCTCTAACAGTTTGTGGGCACCATTTATCACCATTATAGTGCAATTAATGTATTGTTTAGTGTTGTGTAGTGTAGTGGCTTTGCTGGAATGCATAGACATGTTTTTTTGGGGGGGTTGCCCCACCAAGATTTACACGCTACAGGACAATACACAAGCACACACACACACACCGTGCCATCCTCCTGCTGCGTCGGAGACCTCAACCTGATAGACATCGTTGTAGCATAAGTAAACCAACGTAACTATTGCGTCACGAACTGCTGATGGCACTTCTTTGTGTCAAGGTATATTTTGACTGACTCTATTAAAATTCATTGCTTCTATAGTGGGTAATGTATACTTTATTACCCTCAGTCAGCAACAACAGTAGACTGAGTGACTTCAATATCCTCTCCCTGAGACCAGGAACACCTGAAAGAGCTGGGGCAGCAGTTTCTATCCTCCTCTACTTCATGCAAGGATTTTCAAATATTTAAGCATGCTATACAGCGCATATATAAATACACAGTATATGCATATTTGGCAGTGTTGGAGTCTTGAATAAGGTTGTGTTCTCTCACTAGTAAAATGCCACTGTAACGTGAAGCTCTGAATGGAAAATAGGCAAAATTAACAAAATTATAGTATTTGCTATAATATTGGAACCAATAACCAAATTGGCCTCTAACAAGCTAGCTACTCTATTTGTCAGTCTGTCACAGTATACGTTAAGTGCACGACTTAAATGCTGCTAAAGTAACTACTGTATATATGGAGATGTATGTTTACTCTATACTACATACAGTATGAAATATAACCACCTGACTATATTTATCTTAATCATGAGCAGCATAGCTCACACGTTAACCACACATACATGTCCAGGGTTATTTTTCTGTTTTAACCCTATCACAAACCTTAATCCTTAACTTAAAGCCTGAATTGCTAACCAATTGGAATGAATGCCTGAAGTTACTTCTGTATCCCAAACCTTAACTCTTAACTTAACCCAGTCGGAATTAATACCTTAACTTAACCATAGAGTTTTTTTCTATGTGCCTAATATGCCTAAAACGTCTGGAGCCATGCGGGAGCTGCGTCTAAAATACAGGATGTTATCACTAGGGGCAACAGTGAGCACTCTTAACATCAAGTAGGCTTGGGTCTGCTAGAGCGTTGTGGACGGAGGATGGACTTAATCTGCAAGCTCCGGCTCCGAGGGTCGCGTGTTCAATCCTAGTGATAGGTCCTCGTTTTTTGAAACTTAGAAATGTGATGTTTCATACAGAACACGTCAAAATCTGACGCTTCGAAATTTGAAAAACGTCTAGTTCTGCACTGAGACTGTGAGAGCTTGTAGCATTTGACAGATGTGCACATCAGCTATAACCACATACGTACATGCTAAATTCTGCTCCACATCCTATTCTCTCGTTTCCCTTAGGCACATGGTGTGTAGAGATAGACACATGATGTATAATAAGGTAATATAACAGTAACTTCACAGGAGATATGTTGCTCATTAGATAGTGGGATCCCAGGGGGGCAAAATGGGATGGAATCTACACTGGTGAATCTCTATCCCCAGGACACACACACACACACACATAAATGCATACATGCAAGTGCGCACACACACAGAAACACACACACATGCACACACACACACACATACACACACACTTCTGCAACAGTCACCAGGGAAAGGAGCAACTACAGAGACACGCAGGAAACAAACAGCACAGCCAATCAGCTCTCAACACACACACACACACACACACACATCCCCCTCTAGTGTGCAACATTGTTTTTTTTCTCTCTTCTCTATTCTCTCCATTAATGGAGAACAAAACAGGGCTTTTAATGAGTACAGAGTAGAAACAAATAGGTTGTTAAGCCCATCAGAAAATAACAGGGATATACTGTTGTGTACTCTGCATGAACAGGAATTAGCTCACAAATCCATTCCTTGGCTCTGTTCTCTCTCTTTCTGTGCCCCACTCCAAAATAGACTAACATCCGGAGCGGTTCAGACTGTACGTAAAGAACAAACTAATTAATCTAATACAATAATATTTTGTTTAATGATTGTATTTTGAGGCTGCTTAAATTGCTTGGCATAAAAATTGAACCCAAACTATCATGTAAAAGCGAGGTTCAATAAGTAAATGAATATGATAGACGGGGGATTTCGAGAAACATGTAGCTTACAGTGTATGTTGGAAACAGCCAAGAGTAAAACATCTGAAGTTGCTCTCTACATACAGTGTAGTATTTGAAAGGCTGCCAGAGTGTGAAAGATTTGCTCATAACAAAACCTATTCTATATTGGCTTCTACCTCGTTTATCATGTTATTTTTGTTATATTTTCTATGCCAGACACTTTGCCACCCTTTCACAAGTAATATCTCAAAAGGTTATTTCAGCAGCTGCCCTGTCCAAGTATAAAAAACATTCATATAATTATTTTCTTACTTTTCCTCTTTACCTGTGTGACGTACGAGAGTAATACAGATGCCTTTAGTCGCCCCGAGAATTGGTTCGGTGAAAATGTAATTAAAAAGCTGTCCAGATTCTAATGTGAGTCCATAGCTAAAGGACAGATCAATCAGAATGGTTTTGTTGTTGTTTAAATAACTGCAGAAGTTCACTGTGTTTACCAACAGCAGAGGTAATCAGAAAACTGTTTGAGTGCTGGTCTTTGTTCAATGTCTTAAAATATAAAAACTGACATCACAAACAATCATAAAAAATAAAAAGTTTTAGCTTCAACTAATGGAGAAAAGCTGATATGCAACTACAGTGGGGAGAACAAGTATTTGATACACTGCCGATTTTGCAGGTTTTCCTACTTACAAAGCATGTAGAGGTCTGTAATTTTTATCATAGGTACTCTTCAACTGTGAGAGATGGAATCTAAAAAAATCCAGAAAATCACATTGTATGATTTTTAAATAATTAATTTGCATTTTATTGCATGACATAAGTATTTGATCACCTACCAACCAGTAAGAATTCCGGCTCTCACAGACCTGTTAGTTTTTCTTTAAGAAGCCCTCCTGTTCTCCACTCATTACCTGTATTAACTGCACCTGTTTGAACTCGTTACCTGTATAAAAGACACCTGTCCACACACTCAATCAAACAGACTCCAACCTCTCCACAATGGCCAAGACCAGAGAGCTGTGTAAGACATCAGGGATAAAATTGTAGACCTGCACAAGGCTGGGATGGGCTACAGGACAATAGGCAAGCAGCTTGGTGAGAAGGCAACAACTGTTTGCGCAAATATTAGAAAATGGAAGAAGTTCAAGATGACGGTCAATCTCCCTCGGTCTGGGGCACCATGCAAGATCTCACCTCGTGGGGCATCAATGATCATGAGGAAGGTGAGGGATCAGCCCAGAACAACACGGCAGGACCTGGTCAATGACTTGAAGAGAGCTGGGACCACAGTCTCAAAGAAAACCATTAGTAACACACTACGCTGTCATGGATTAAAATCCTGCAGCGCACGCAAGGTCCCCCTGCTCAAGCCAGCGCATGTCCAGGCCCGTCTGAAGTTTGCCAATGACCATCTGGATGATCCAGAGGAGGAATGGGAGAAGGTTATGTGGTCTGATGAGGCAAAAATAGAGCTTTTTGGTCTAAACTCCAGTCGCTGTGTTTGGAGGAAGAAGAAGGATGAGTACAACCCCAAGAACACCATCCCAACCGTGAAGCATGGAGGTGGAAACATCATTCTTTGGGGATGCTTTTCTGCAAAGGGGACAGGACGACTGCCCCGTATTGAGGGGAGGATGGATGGGGCCATGTATCGCGAGATCTTGGCCAACAACCTCCTTCCCTCAGTAAGAGCATTGAAGATGGGTCATGGCTGGGTCTTCCAGCATGACAACGACCCGAAACACACAGCCAGGGCAACTAAGGAGTGATTCCGTAAGAAGCATCTCAAGGTCCTGGAGTGGCCTAGCCAGTCTCCAGACCTGAACCCAATAGAAAATCTTTGGAGGGAGCTGAAAGTCCGTATTGCCCAGTGACAGCCCCGAAACCTGAAGGATCTGGAGAAGGTCTGTATGGAGGAGTGGGCCAAAATCCCTGCTGCAGTGTGTGCAAACCTGGTCAAGAACTACAGGAAACGTTTGATCTCTCTAATTGCAAACAAAGGTTTCTGTACCAAATATTAAGTTCTGCTTTTCTGATGTATCAAATACTTATGTCATGCAATAAAATGTAAATGAATTACTTAAAAATCATACAATGTGATTTTCTGGATTTTTGTTTTAGATTCCGTCACTCACAGTTGAAGAGTACCTATGATAAATTACAGACTTCTACATGCTTTGTAAGTGGGAAAACCTGCAAAATCGGCAGTGTATCAAATACTTGTTCTCCCCACTGTATATGTATAGTCATTTGAGTAGTTGTTGGATGTCTAAATAACATGCAGAAATTACATCCACAATTTTAATCCACAATTTACATCCCAATTAAATCCAGATAAATTATAATATTTGATATATATTTAAAATATATTTACCCAAGATTCATGGCCCGCTATCTGCCAATATCATTAAAAAGGCAACCTAAAAATCACCCCGTCACTCCACTGCGACTCGACCTCCATGGCACATTAATAAATTACAACCCTATTTCCAGCCTATACATTTTTCATGGTCTGCCTATCGATCACCCTGAACAGACACTGTATATGAAAGAAAATGCAAAGTGGCAAGGGGCGGAGAACACACACACACACACACACACACACACACACACACACACACACACACACACACACACACACACACACACACACACACACACAATGAAACAGAACTGAGAGCAGAGTTATGGCATGCCCAGAAGCTCATAGCTGTAAATTATCTCTGACACGACGGTTAATGGCAGCTAGCGCTACACAGGGTCAGCCTTTATTAAGACTTGGTCTTCATAGAAATCCCACTCCATATGGAGATCATTGTCAATGTACTTAAATAGGCCGTAACTCAGACGGGCGTCAGAGAGAGCGAGATAGAGACACACAGACAGACACAGACACAGACACAGACACAGACACAGACACATGCACACTCACATACAGGGGAGCATTATAGACATAGGTGGGAATTCAGAAAAGTAGGATATTAGGAAAAGAAAAGCTGAACAAGAAAAAAAAAGGATGCAAAAAGGAGGGGAGGAGGAAAGGAGGGCAGGAGGGTAGGAGGGGAAGAGGAAAGGAGGGGTGGAAAGCAGTGTCCTGCAACGCTCTGAAATAACGAGGGAGCCAGAGCTGTCAGGAGAGGAGGAGTGTGGGTTTTATAGGCATGTTGGCATTTTCATGGGTGGAAAAAGAAAGGAAGGAGAAAAAGAAAGAGAGAAATTACAGGAGGTGAGGAGGGAGGGGGGAGAGAGAATGGAAGAAGAAAAAGAAGGGAAGGGGAAAAAGAAACACATAAAAAGAGAGAAATGTCAAAGCTTCCCAGTGGCTTCCAGGCAGCAACACTTCGTCTGCGATGTGGGTCACAGCTTCTACCGCCTTCATATCATACTGAGTGCACGCAAGCACACACACACACACACACCGTGCACACACATATACACACCATGCACACACACACACACACACAGACCATGCACGATGTGGGCACGCATACGCACAAGCCCACACACATCCAAAGACACACACACACACTGAGTGTCACACTGAGAGTCATACTGAGACCTAATGATCACAGACATTTTAAAAATGTGTTTAATGTATCTTAAAAATAGACCAAAATAGAGAATAATCAATGTCGGTTAATGTCACTGTGAATAGTATAAAGGCCACGTGATGAGTTAATCAAATGTGAAAAATACCCCAAAAGGACAGTGCCGGACACATTCAGGGTTCAGAGGACATTGTGCTGGATGGATAGTTTCATCAGTTAGAAGGCCACAACATGACATGCTTGCCCCATAGACTTTGGTCAAAACGAGTGCACTATATAGGGAATTCAATAGTGTGCCATTTGGGACTCATTTTTTTTTCTCATATTTTTCTACATGAATGGAAAGGATCAGGTTTACTCGGTTTTACGAGGTGTATCTGTTTAATGGCGGTCCTATCTAGGGTCTCTAGGGAGTTGGGATTTATGTAGTTAGTGTGACCTCCCAACACTCTAGGGTGGTTTTAATGGGTTAAAGGTAATGAATTACTACCCAATAAGCACACACACACACACACACACACACAGACAGAACAAATCGCCATCGACGGGTGTGGGTGGCCACAAAGGCCACAAATAAACTCCTCATAGTTCCACCCAATGTCTAACATGAGTTACAGCCTAATAAACTCCTCATAGTTCCACCCAATGTCTAACATGAGTTACAGCCTAATAAACTCCTCATACTTCCACCCAATGTCTAACATGAGTTACAGCCTAATAAACTCCTCAGTTCCACCCAATGTCTAACATGAGTTACAGCCTAATAAACTCCTCATAGTTCCACCCAATGTCTAACATGAGTTACAGCCTAATTTCCCAAGCAAATGAATGACCTTTGATAGCCTTGTAAAAACTAGATTAGAATTTACAAAATACATAATATATGTGTAGGAGTTATTGGAATGTAGGACTTTTTTAGGAATTAGTTCATTCTAATTAGCAAGAGAGAGAGAAATCTAGAAAGCGTAAGAAAGAGTTAGAGATAGATAAACTGGCAGAGTTAGAGATAGATAGTTAGAGATAGATAGACTGTTAGCGTTAGAGTTAGAGATAGATAGTTAGAGATAGATAGACTGTTAGAGTTAGAGTTAGAGATAGACAGACTGTAAGAGTTAGAGATAGATAGTTAAAGATAGATAGACTGTTAGAGTTAGATACACATAGACTGTTACAGTTAGATATAGATAGACTGTTACAGTTAAAGATAGATAGACTGTCAGAGTTAGATACAGATAGACTAGAGTTAGAGATAGATAGACTGTTACAGTTAGAGATAGATAGACTAGAGTTAGAGATAAATAGTTAGAGATAGATAGACTGTTAGAGTTAGAGTTAGATAGTTAGAGATAGATAGACTAGAGTTAGAGATAGATAGACTGTTAGAGGTGGAGATAGATAGACTGTTAGAGTTAGATAGTTAGAGATAGATAGACTGTTAGAGTTAGAGTTAGATAGTTAGAGATAGATAGACTGTTAGAGTTAGAGTTAGAGATAGATAGACTGTAAGAGTTAGAGTTAGAGTTAGATAGTTAGAGATAGATAGACTGTTAGAGTTAGATAGTTAGAGATAGATAGACTGTTAGAGTTAGAGATAGATAGACTAGAGTTAGAGATAGATAGACTGTTACAGTTAGATATAGATAGACTAGAGTTAGAGATAGATAGACTAGAGTTAGATATAGATAGACTGTTAGAGTTAGAGATAGATAGAATGTTAGAGGTGGAGATAGATAGACTGTTAGTTAGAGTTAGATAGTTAGAGATAGATAGACTGTTAGAGTTAGAGATAGATAGACTGTAAGAGTTAGAGTTAGATAGTTAGAGATAGATAGACTGTAAGAGTTAGAGTTAGAGATAGATAGACTAGAGTTAGAGATAGATAGACTAGAGTTAGACATAGATAGACTGTTAGAGTTAGAGATAGATAGAATGTTAGAGTTAGAGATATATAGACTGTCAGAGTTAGAGATAGATAGACTAGAGTTAGAGATAGATAGACTGTTACAGTTAGATATAGATAGACTAGAGTTAGAGATAGATAGACTAGAGTTAGATATAGATAGACTGTTAGAGTTAGAGATAGATAGAATGTTAGAGTTAGAGATAGATAGACTGTCAGAGTTAGAGATAGATAGACTAGAGTTAGAGATAGATAGACTGGAGTTAGAGATAGATAGACTGTTAGAGTTAGAGATAGATAGACTGTCAGAGTTAGAGATAGATAGACTAGAGTTAGAGATAGATAGACTGGAGTTAGAGATAGATAGACTGTTAGAGTTAGAGATAGATAGACTGTCAGAGTTAGAGATAGATAGACTGTTAGAGTTAGAGATAGATAGACTGTCAGAGTTAGAGATAGATAGACTGTTAGAGTTAGAGATAGATAGACTGTTAGAGTTAGAGATAGATAGACTAGAGTTAGAGATAGATAGACTGGAGTTAGAGATAGATAGACTGTCAGAGTTAGATATAGATAGACTGTTAGAGTTAGAGATAGATAGACTGTTAGAGTTAGATATAGATAGACTAGAGTTAGAGATAGATAGACTGTCCAAGTTAGAGATATATAGACTAGAGTTAGAGATAGATAGACTGTCCGAGTTAGAGATAGATAGACTAGAGTTAGAGATAGATAGATAGAGATAGATAGACTGGCAGGGAAAATATATATAGAGAAAAAGGTCACAAGACAAATCCAAGAACAAATCCAAAGTTTGTGTCCACACAAGATCTGTAACTCTGTAACCCCTCGATAAAACCAACAGGATCAAATCCCTGTCTGGTGATAGTCCTAATCCTGATAATCAAAGCAGCTGTCTCTCTGATGGCAGCACCACCGCCTTTACACAACAATTTCACACACAGCCATCTTATCCTATATCCTCAAAGAGCCATAGCTCTAGTGCAAAGGCTTTTACCTGTGTGTGTGTGTGTGTGTGTGTGTGTGTGTGTGTGTGTGTGTGTGTGTGTGTGTGTGTGTGTGTGTGTGTGTGTGTGTGTGTGTGTGTGTGTGTGTGTGCGTGTGCATGCGTGTGCATGTGTGTTTGCTCAACAAAGGCTTTTTACCGATCATCCTTTCCAGTGGCATTCATCATCTCGTTCAAAAAGGGCAAAAGGGTGTCTGTCTGTCTGTCTGTCTGTCTGTCTGTCTGTCTGTCTGTCTGTCTGTCTGTCTGTCTGTCTGTCTGTCTGTCTGTCTGTCTGTCCTGTCTGTCTGTCTGTCTGTCTGTCTGTCTGTCTGTCTGTCTGTCTGTCTGTCTGTCTGACTACCTGTGAGACTGTGATAGCCTTCAGATCCCATTCCACGGATGACATTTGAACAGCATAACACAGGAAATGGGGAACCACACATCAACTCCCACTTTTGTTTGTATTCGTTTTGGAGCGGTTGCTCAATTATGAAACATGAGGTTGGCCCCTTGCTTGATGTAAAGTAGCGGTTATAAGATAGCTATTAGAAGACAGAGAGGGAGAGGGAGAGGGAGAGGGGGGGGAGAGCAGAGAGAGAGAGGGATAGAGGGAGAGAAAGAGAGAGAGAGAGAGAGAGAGAGAGAGAGGGGGGGGGGCAGAGAGAGAAAGAGAGAGAGCGAGAGAGAGAGAGAGAGAGAGAGAGAGAGAGTGAGAGAGAGAGAGAGAGAGAGAGAGAGAGAGAGAGAGAGAGAGAGAGCGAGAGAGAGAGAGAGAGAGAGAGAGAGAGAGAGAGAGAGAGAGTGAGATGGGGGAGCAGAGAGAAAGAGAGAGAGAGAGAGAGAGAGAGAGAGAGAGAGGGACTATTGATTTGATCGCAGGCTGTCTGAATGAGCTAGAGGATCCAGTCTTACACAGTGATTTACTCTGCAAACAAGAGGCCACAAATAAAGCATTTTATTTATTCCCTCAACAAAAATATATACACTGGGGGCCAAATAAAGGCTTTTTCTTTATTTGCACTATTTTTTACATTGTAGAATAAAAGTGACGACATCAAAACTATGACATAACACATATAGAAAAAAGTGTTAAACAAATGTTGAACAGATTCTTCAAAGTAGCCACCCTTTGCCTTGATGACAGCTTTGCACATTCATGGCATTCTGTCAACCAGCTTCATAAGGACCGCCACAGGAACAGAAGACCCAGAAATACCTCTGATGCAGAGGATAAGTTCATTCGAGTTACCAGCCTCAGAAATTGCAGCCCAAATAAGTGCTTCACAGAGTTCAACAGACACATCTCAACATCAACTGTTCAGAGGAGACTGTGTGAATCAGGCCTTCATAGTCGAATTGCTGCAAGGAAACCACTACTAAAGGACACCAATAAGAAGAAGAGACTTCCTTGGGCCAAGAAACACGAGCAATGGACATTAGAGCAGTGCAAATTTGTCCTTTGGTCTGGAGTCCAAATTTGAGAATTTTGGTTCCAACCTCAACCAAATGTATATGGTTTGGGATGAGTCGGACCGCAGTGAAGGAAAAGCAGCCAGCAAGTGCTCAGCATGTGTGGGAACTCCTTCAAGACTGTTGGAAAAGCCATCCAGGTGAAGCTGGTTGAGAGAATGCTTAGAGTGTGCAAAGCTGTCATCAAGGCAAAGGGTGGCTATTTTAAGAATCTCAAATATCAAATATATTTTGATTTGTTTAACACCTTTTTGGTTACTACATGATTCCATATGTGTTATGTCATAGTTTTGATGTCTTCACTTTTATTCTACAATGTAAAACATTTTGCAAAAAAAGAAAAACCCTTGATTGAGTAATATTCCAAACTTTTGGCCCCCAGTGTATAATAATAATAATTGCAACATTTACTTGGAGCGAATAGCATTTGAAAAGTCATAGTCAATTGATCAATGATATAATAATACTCTTAGCAAAACAATTAATCTTTAATTTACAATCTGTAGAAAATATGAGAATAGAAAGGTTCAGAACTTTTGTGAAACATCACATCACAGTGGAATAATATATGGCAGCTAAAAATCAAAACTGGATGGTCTTCAGAAATAGATGGGAGGCTTGAGGGTAGCAAACAAAAGATATCTAATGTAAAATGTACTGTGTATGTCAAATGTATATAGAATATATGTATAAGCTGGAAGTAGAAGCCTAAGTGTTGTTGTCCATTAGTTTACTTAATTACTTAATTAGAGGAGGGGTGACGGGGGAAAAAAAAAAAAGGAAAAAAATTATAATATATATATATACTGTATATATTTAGAAAAATATAGATATGGTGGATTGGAAATTATGCAGACAATTACATTACATCCACAATCTATCAGAAATATTAAAGCTGATCATAATAAATAAATAAATAAATAATCTATATATTGTTTTATGACAATTTCACTTGACACCACCAGGACTCGTTTAACTGGTTACATTAGTCTGCCAGACAATGACCACAGGAGTTGTAAAGACAGACAGATACAGAGTTAGTATACCTGGGACCAGGCTAGGTTTACATGCATGTTGACCTGACCAATGAACGCATCAATATTTGGACTTCTGGTCCATTCAATAACTCACAATAGAATAAAAAAGCAATTTGTTAAGACAACGCAATATTACCGAGCAATGATTCTGGCAACTGTGCAATAGTCGTTATTGTCTAAACTGAAAGCAATGAGATGATGATAAGCCATGTTAATTAACAAATCAATTACAACAAGAAAGTGTTATCTGAACATAAAGTAGGCCTATCCTTTCCAACATATCACTGTCTCTCATTTTTATCCCCAACTTGTCCTTTACCCCTATCAGTCTGCCCATCCAGACTACCCATCCTATCAGTCTGCCCATCCAGTCTGCCCATCCTATCAGTCTGTCCATCTTGTCTGCCCATCCTATCAGTCTGCCCTGCTATCTTCCTCTATTTGTCTTGATCAACTTGTCTCAGTCCTCGGAGGCAGGCTGGAGTGTATGGAGGCAGGCTGGAGTGTATGGAGGCAGGCTGGAGTGTATGGAGGCAGGCTGGAGTGTTTGGAGGCAGGCTGGAGTGTATGGAGGCAGGCTGGAGTGTATGGAGGGAGGCTGGAATGTACGGAGGGAGGCTGGAGTGTAGATAGATAGATAGATAGATAGATAGGTACTTTATTGATCCCCCGGGGGGGAAATTTCATTATCAAGCAGCTACAACAAAAACACAGGGCAGGTGCAAAATGCCACAACGAAAGTACACAAAAGACAGATACACGGTACATGATACATAGAGCGGCAGTATGAAGAAGTATAGAAATACAGGATATCTGGAGTGCAAAAAAAAGCTATAAAAGGACATTGCATAGTATGAGTGGTTGGCTGAATATGTACACTATACATTGGTGGATGTTGGACGGTTAAATATACTATACAGGTTGATGGCAGAGAAATACTTCAGTAGCTAATGCGTATGATATGAGCGAGGGTAATAATAGTTTACTTAATAGACAGACTGGGTAAATGAACAGGTAAGTGAAAATTTTGCATGGTTAAATTAGCTGTACAGTTAGGTATACAGTTATATTTACAGATAAGTGAATACTTGCATGTTTACACAAACTGTACAGGTAAATGACAGGAAGAGATACTTTAATAGCTAAATGTGTGTATGATAACATTGGGGTAATAATAGTAATTCCCTCAAAATACAGTCCTTAGTGCGCAGGGCTTAATTACAGACAACTGCACTTATTGCACATTTGATATACTAAAAGCAATGAGAAAAGGTGCAACTGGCAGGATACTAATATGCATTCCTGAGTGAATGCCTACGTCCAATAATTACTTACAATATTGCATGTGATATAATATAACAACTGTACATGAGTATGTATATACAGACCTGTATGAATGAATAGGTCCTGAGTGGATGAGTGCTGACGGAACAGAGTTACTCACGGATGGATGCATAATTGTTAAACTAGGTCCTAGCACCCCAACAGTTCCAGATCTATGTTGCCGACGGCACGGCACCCCGGTGAGGCATTATATAGTCTCATAGCCGCCGGCAGGAAGGACCTCCTGTAGCGCTCTCTGGCACACCGTGGTGGGATCAGTCTGTGACTGAAAGAGCTCCTCTGCGTCATAACCATAGCGTGCAGAGGGTGGGTGACGTTGTCCATGATGGCCAGCAGTTTGGCCAGGATCCGTCTCTCCACCACCTCCTCTAGAGTGTCAAGGCTCATCCCCAGGACAGAGCTAGCCTTCCTGATCAGCTTATTTACCCGAGAAGCATCACCGGCTTTGATGTTTGCTCCCCAGCACACCACTGCAAAAAAGATGGCACTGGCCACCACAGACTGGTAGAAGGTATGCAGTAGTTTACTGCACACGTTGAAGGACCTGAGCCTCCTCAGAAAGTAGAGTCGGCTCTGGCCCTTTTTGTACAGGGCCCCGGTGTTACCAGCCCATTCCAGTCTGTTGTCCATATGGACACCCAGGAACTTGTATGACTCAACCATTTCCACATCCATCCCCTTTATAGGGACTGCAGTCAGTTGTGCCTTGGTTCTCCTGAAGTCCACCACCATCTCCTTAGTTTTGCTGATGTTGAGCTGAAGGTGGTTCTGCTCACACCACAACACAAAGTCACTGATTGTGCTCCTGTACTCCTCCTCCTGCCCACCCCTGATGCACCCTACAATAGCAGAGTCATCCGAGAACTTCTGTAGGTGGCATGTTTCAGAGTTATATCTGAAGTCTGAGGTGTAGAGGGTGAACAGGAAGGGGGACAGGACCGTACCCTGGGGGGCCCCTGTGTTGCTAACTGCCCGTTCTGACACACAGCTCTGTAGTCGCACAAATTGTGGCCTACCGGTCAGGTAGTCCGTGACCCAGGAGACTAAGGGTGCTTCCACTTTCATCCTCCTCATCTTCTCACCCAGTAGCAGGGGCTGAATGGTATTGAAGGCACTGGAGAAGTCAAAAAACATGACCCTCACAGTGCAACCTGCGTTGTCCAGGTGAGAGTAGGCCCTCTGCAGAAGGTAGATGATTGCATCATCCACCCCGATGTTGCGCTGGTATGCAAACTGCAGGGGGTCCATTGATGCACACACCAGGGGTCTGAGGTGAGCGAGGACTAACCTTTCCAGGGTCTTCATGATGTGGGATGTTAGCGCTACAGGTCTGAAGTCATTCAGGACAGTGGGGTGTGCCTTCTTGGGCACTGGGACGAGGCAGGATGTTTTCCACAGCACAGGGACCCTTTCTAGGCTCAGGCTAAGGTTGAAAAGACGCTGGAGTATTCCACACAGTTGGTCAGCACAGACCCTCAGCACCCTTGGGCTGATGCCATCAGGGCCCGCCGCTTTCCACTGGTGTAGTCTCTCCAGCTCTCTCTTCACTTGGTTGGTGGTGAAAGCCAGCCCAGGTAGGGAGGTGGGGGGAAGGGGGGTGTTGAGGATCAGTCCAGGGGGGGCAGGGGCGGAGGTGGGGTCACTGATTGTCTCAGCAGAGGTGCTGTGAGCAAAGTGGGGGTGGGATAGCCGTGAGGGTGTGTGGTCTGGGGAGCTGGAGGGGAGGTGGACAGGGCCAGTATCGAACCTGTTAAAAAATTGGTTCAGCTCATTGGCTCTGTCCTGGGTCCCCTCCGTCTGCCCACTGTTTGACTTTTTGAAGCCAGTGATATTTCTCATACCCTTCCACACCTCTCTCACCTGGCTCTGCCTCAGCTTGTCCTCCATCTTCTCCTTATACACTCTCTTCCCCTCAGCAATCCGCAACTTCAGCTCCCTCTGGACGCATTTCAATTTGTCCTTGTCCTTCTCCTTGAAGGCCCTCTTCTTCTCATTCAGCAGGGCCTTCAGGTCGCTGGTGACCCAGGGTTTATTGTTGGGGAAACAGCGTACCTTCCTGGTGGGTACAGTGTTGTCTACACAAAAATTAATATAGTCAGTTATGCAGTCAGTGAGTCCATCGATGTCCTCCCCATGAGCCTCACAGAGCACATCCCAGTCTGTTGTTTCAAAGCAGTCCTGTAGGGCCTCATTCGCCTCCGGGGACCATCTCCTAATAGTCCTGGTGGTTGCAGGCTGCTGTTGGACCATAGGCCTGTAGAGTGGGGTGAGGTGGACAAGGTTGTGATCCGATCTACCGAGGGGAGGGAGTGCAGTGGAGTTGTATGCATCCTTCACATTAGCATATAACAAGTCCAGAGTTTTATTATTCCTGGTTGGGCACTTCACGAACTGTTTGAACGTGGGCAGCGTTGAAGAGAGAGATGCATGGTTAAAATCCCCCGAAATTGCAAAGAAAGCACTGGGATGCGCTGTCTGTAACCTCGCGATAACAGAGTGGATGACGTCACACGCTGCGTTTGTGTCAGCAGAGGGCGGGATGTAAACAATAACAGCAATGGCCGCCGTGAATTCCCTAGGTAGATAGTAGGGTCTCAGGCTAACGGCTAGCAGTTCAATGTCCGGGCTACAAAACTTTTCCTTAAGAGTAATATGGTTCGGATGACACCATCTGTTGTTAACTAATAAAGCCAGCCCACCACCCTTACTCTTACCGGAAGAGACACGATCCCTGTCCGCTGTGATGGTCTGGAAACCGTCGATAGTGACGTTCTGTATGGGGATGTTATCGTTCAGCCAAGTCTCAGTAAAACACATTAGGCTAGCTTCCCGATAGATCCTTTGTCCACGAACAAGTCCCGCCAACTCATCCATCTTGTTATGTAGACACATCACATTGCCCATAATAATAGATGGTATAGCCGGCTTGTACTTGAACCTCCTCCGCTTTGCCTTACATTTCAATCCCGCCCTGCATCCACGGCGTCGTCTTTTCAATTCGTCCGGAATATCAAACTTTTCCCTGGGGAGCAGCAGCGCTGCGTGGGCTAAATCCAGGAGCTGGGCTCTGTTGTAAACAATAACAGTTGACGACTCCTGTCGACGTTCAGCTGCGATAAAATCCATAATCCTGAACTGTTATAGTTCGACTGTAGCAAAATAAAAAATAAAGCTAAAGAAAATAGATGAAAATAGACGAAAAAAAACGAACTAAAACAACAATTAATGCACGAACAACGGGAGCTGCTTAAAAGGCGACCACTCAGTGCGGCGCCAAATCATCACGGAGGTAGGCTGGAATGTACGGAGGTAGGCTGAAATGTATGGATGCAGGCTGGAGTGTACGGAGGCAAGCTGGAGTGTATGGAGGCAGGCTGGAGTGTATGGAGGAAGGCTGGAGTGTATGGAGGTAGGCTGGAATGTATGGAGGCAGGCTGGAGTGTACTGTGGCAGGCTGGAGTGTATGGAGGCAGGCTGGAGTGTTTGGAGGCAGGCTGGAGTGTATGGAGGCAGGCTGGAGTGTATGGAGGGAGGCTGGAATGTACGGAGGTAGGCTGGAGTGTACGGAGGTAGGCTGGAATGTACGGAGGTAGGCTGGAATGTATGGATGCAGGCTGGAGTGTACAGAGGCAAGCTGGAGTGTATGGAGGCAGGCTGGAGTGTATGGAGGAAGGCTGGAGTGTACGGAGGTAGGCTGGAATGTATGGAGGCAGGCTGGAGTGTACTGTGGCAGGCTGGAGTGTACTGTGGCAGGCTGGGGTGTACGGAGGTAGGCTGGAATGTATGGATGCAGGCTGGAGTGTACGGAGGAAGGACCGGAGTGTACTTTGGCAGGCTGGAATGTACGGAGGTAGGCTGGAGTGTACAGAGGTAGGCTGGAGTGTACGGAGGCAGGCTGGAGTGTACGGAGGCAGGCTGGAGTGTGGCTCAGAGCGGACAGCCAGCGCCATGCTAACAATGCCCAGGACCTGTCCAGAGGGAGCTGGGGCTGAGTCTGGGCCAAACGAAGGGCCTGGACCTGGAAACCAGCCAGGTCTCTCTCTCTCTCTCTCTCTCTCTCTCTCTCTCTCTCTCCCTCTCAAATTCAAATTCAAGCTGCTTTATTGGCATGAAAAACATTGCGTCAATATTGACAAAGCAACAGTGTATACCATATACATTGTATTAAAATAATGAAGAATAATAACATAAAATGGTAGTAAATAATAATAAAATATAAAATAAAAAAATAATATTCATCTCTCTCTCTCTCTCCTCATCCCTCCTCCGTGGCAGTATGAAGCCTTATTTCTGTCTGTCACTCTCAGGGAACAGGAAGTCTCCATGCTGCAGTGTGATTTATTTAACCAGGCCTATGAGCTGTTATTGCATCAGTGAATGCAATCTCACCACGCTATCGCTACGCTATCGCTGCGGCCATTTGTCATTATTTAAACCCCTAGTTGCCTCCAGAGGCACAGGCACCATGGGTCAGTCACACATTCACACACAGAGGCACACGCACATGCACACACACAAATGCACATGTACATACACATACACACGCACACAGGCTCACACACGCACACACAGAGGCACAAGCGCACACACACAAATGCACATCTACATACACATACACACACAGACACACTCATACACACTCTCCTCTCCTGCCAACAACAGTGGCCTTTAGGTCCTTCAGTAGGCTATTAGTCATATTTTACACTTAAGTTGAATTAATAGCACATTGCAGAAGGGAGGGAATATATCACAAACATAACAATTTATCTTGTTGTTGCTTCTCAAGTCCTACATCGAGTGAGTCATTGTACTTAATGATTCAGAATGTGGAGAAGAGATTGTAATGAATATTATTAAACCAGTTTGTAGCATATTTAGGTAATTATCATACAATAATGTTATGCCTTTTTGAGCTTATTCCCAATAGAAACACATGCAGTGTATATAAGTGGGGTCACTTAGAAATGTCCTTGTTTTTGAAAGAAAAGCACATTTTTTGTCCATTAAAATAACATGAAATTGATCAGAAATATAGTGTAAACATTGTTAATGTTGCAAATGACTATTGTTGCTGGAAATCTGTTTTATGGAATATCTACATAGGCGTACAGAGGCCCATTATCAGCAACCATCACTCCTGTGTTCCAATGGCACGTTGTGTTAGCTAATCCAAGTTTATCATTTTAAAAGGCTAATTGATCATTAGAAAACCCTTTTGCAATTATTTTATCACAGCTGAAAACTGTGCTGATTAAAGAAGCAATAAAACTGTCCTTCTTTATACTAGTTGAGTATCTGGAGCATCAGCATTTGTGGGTCCGATTACTGGCTCAAAACAAAGAACTTTCTTCTGAAACTCATCAGTTTATTCTTGTTCTGAGAAATGAAGGCTTTCCATGCGAGAAATTGCCAGGATCTAGTCTCAGTATCTCTTTGCATTAAAATCCAGCGTGCCAGTGGTCATCGAAGGTGAGCATTTTCCCACTGAAGTCTGTTACGACGCCTACGCTGTCCGGGTGGCACGTCTCAGACCATCCCACAGGTCAAGAATTAGGATGTGGAGGTCCTGGGCTGATGTGATTGTATGTGGTCTGCGGTTGTGAGGCCGGTTGGACATACTGCCAAATTCTCTAAAACGTCATTGGAGGAGGCTTATGGTCTAGAGAAATTAACATAAAATTCTCTGGCAACAGCTCTGGTGGACATTCCGCCAGTCAGCATTCCAATCGCATGCTCACTCAAAACTTGAGACATTTATGGCATTGTGTTGTGTGACAAAACTGCACTTTTTAGAGTGGCCTTTTATTGTCCACAGCACAATGTGCACCTGTGTAATGTTCATGCTGTTTAAATCACCTTATTGATATGCCACACCAGTTAGATGGATGGATTATCTTGGCAAAGGTGAAATGCTCAATAACAGGGATGCAAACACATTTTTGTTGCGTTTATATCTTTGTTCCGTATATCTCTATGACAAACAGTCTGTGGGGGCGTGGTTTGGCACACTTTCCCAGATCCACCGTGGCAGAGGCATGAGGCGGAGTGATACCTTCCAACCTGGCAGGGAGGAGGCAGGCAGGCAGAGTGATACCTTCCAACCTGGCAGGGAGGAGGCAGGTAGGTGGAGTGATACCTTCCAACCTGCAGGGAGGAGGCAGGCAGGCGGAGTGATACCTTCCAACCTGGCAGGGAGGAGGCAGGCAGGTGGAGTGATACCTTACTACCTGGCAGAGAGGAGGCAGGCAGGCAGAGTGATACCGTCCAACCTGGCAGGCAGGCAGAGTGATACCTTCCAACCTGGCAGCAGGGAGGAGGCAGGCAGAGTGATACCTTCCAACCTGGAAGCAGGTAGGAGGCAGGCAGAGTGATACCTTCCAACCTGGCAGTGACATGAGGTGGAGTGATACACCCCAACCTGGCAGCAGGGAGGAGGCAGGCAGAGTGATACCTTCCAACCTAGCAGAGACATGAGGCAGAGTGATATATCCCAACCTGGCAAGGAGGAGGCAGAGTGATCTGACTGAAGGCGCTACTTCTCAGGACTAATTACAGAACGGGGTTGCCAGGCAACAGCAGAAATCTAGGCCCTAGGGGTCCAGAGTGTGAGAGTCCACTCTGAGCCAGCTAGCGCCAGATGTTGGCTAAACCCCTCTGATGGATCTCAGCCTGTCGCCCCCCGCCCCCAAACTCAAGACAATTTATATATATATATATGTGTGTTTTATTGTCACGTACACCAGATAGGTGCAGTGTAATGTGTTGTTTTACAGGGTCAGTCATAATAGTACATCAACCCTGGAGGAAATTCGGGTTAAGTACCTTGTTCAAGGGCACATTGACAGATTTTTCACCTTGTCAGCTCAGGTATTCGAACCAGCAACCGTTCAGTTACTGACCCAATGCTCTAACCACTAGGCTACACTCACATAGACACACTCAGAGATGAAGGACACACACACCCCCATCCAAACATACGGACGGTCAACTGAGAGGCCTGCATGACGTCAGATCATCACTCCCCTGCCACATCGCTCAGCCAGTGACCTTGAGCCTTAGAACACAGATCATTGAGTTACAGTCATCTACAGGCTAAAATACCACACTCTATTTTATTTAAAACATCAGACCAACATTACATAATCATGCTAAATATGTCTACGGCCACAATCTATTTAGAATCAGACAAAGGTTGTGTCATCATACTAAATGGGCCTGTCTATGGGCAATTAACTACTTGCATTCCAAACTAGGTTTGACAATGGGTCTTTCCTTGGTCAAATAAAGATAAATAATACTGTTATACCATAACAAATTGAAGCAAAAATAGTCAAGGACAGGACAAGGTAATAGAGCTTACCTCCCTTTATCTAACAGATCACTGGAAAAGGAGCAACAATAACGCAAAACACTTTATGCAAATGTTTTTTCTCAAACCTTTCATTGAAGGCATGCCTCGGTGATACAGATCTGTTGTCAATGGAAGAACTAAATCCACTGATATACTGTATGTGCCATTAAAAACTAGCAGAGGACATATAACCCATAGATTTAGAACTGTATGAATTTATTTGTTGTTATTCTATTATATAACGCTTATGCAACTGTCAAGTCAGAGATGGCGCCTCTCTTGAAAACATTCAACGTTCTAGACACCCACATGATATAATTGCCTGACACAGTGCATTCTGAAGTGTATTTCCTTATTAAACTGAACACTCCACTCTCCCAATGCCACCTCAAAGACACCCACCATCCGAGAGACAGGGGAAGTAGGGGAGTGAATGCATTCTCAGTTTAATTCCACTTCATCTCTCTCTCTCTCTCTCTCTCTCTCTCTCTCTCTCTCTCTCTCTCTCTCTCTCTCTCTCTCTCTCTCTCTCTCTCTCTCTCTCTCTCTCTCTCTCTCTCTCTCTCTCTCTCTCTCTCTCTCTCTCTCTCTCTCTCTCTCTCTCTCTCTCTCTCTCTCTCTCTCTCTCTCTCTCTCTCTGTCTCTGTCTCTGTCTCTGTCTCTCTCTAAGTCTTGTATCAGACCCCTCTCTGAGTCCTTGCTATGGTAATTACTCAGCTGTTGTTTCTTCTCATGACAGCATGGACCCACCCAACACATGTTTTCCTCCCTCCCTCCCTCCCTCCCTCCCTCCCTCCCTCCCTCTATCCCCTTCACCCATCAAACTCTTCAACACACACACACACACACACACACACACACCACACACACACATATACACACACACGTCTCATCCCAGGATGAATTATGTTCCTGTTAGAGCTGAAAAGTTACAAATTACCAGACTACCGTCCTCAGGCTTTCTGTCTTTATAATTACACACACACACAAAAACACGTGCACGTACACACATACACACCAACACACACACACACAACAAGGCGCCCTCTTCATAATTACCAGCCCTGTTAGTGCCGCGGGGACACCATGGGGCTAATTACCCAGAAATAATCACATGTTTGTCAAGCCCCCTGTAAGCTAGTGTATGTAAACCACCACCTCATGTCGCTGCGAGAGACTGTGTGCGTGCGCGCGCATGTGTGTGTGTGCGCATGTGTGTGTGTGTGTAAACCACCATCTCCTGTCACTGTCGAGCAGCAACACAACGACCTCCTTCCTCCCTAATTACCTACACACAGTTCACTCAACAGTTTGTTCTAGACAGTTTAATAGGTTGAGAGTGATGAGGAAAAGTGTGGTTGGTTTGGTCAATGAATAAGGCCGTCCAACATATCAAATACATTAGACGTCATTCTTTTGATATTGGTATTAGATTAATGGCAGATGCTGAGTGATATCGGGGAAATGGGAGTGTGTGGGTGGGAAATGGGAGTGTGTGGGTGGGAAATGGGAGTGTGTGGGTGGGACATTGGAGTGTGTGTGTATGTGGTGTGTGTGTGTTGTCAAGGTGGGTGTAATGGCTATACAGAGTCTTATTCTGATGGCCAGCTTTCATTTTTTTGCTCACTTAAACACAAAACAAATGCAAAATCCAGTGCACACACACACACACAATTACACACACACACACACACACACACACACAAACACACACACACACACACACACACACACACACACTCACACACACACACACACACACAAAATAAAGATCAGGAAATGATTATGTTATTTCTTTACCTAAATGTAACTAATTTATTTGGCACTAAACTACCTCCATATGCAGCATGGAGATAGTTTTACTGGTACCTTGCTACCTTCAGACGAGTCCCGTGATGCTAGAGCATAATGGAGAACAATATTATTCTCCTACTACCAGTCACTTTCTCCTAATCCCCCGCCTACATGTAAATATCTATCTCAAACTACTCCAGTATCCCTGTACATTGTAACTTTTTTTTTTAATGTTTGCTAATTTCTGATTAACAAAGAAATTTCAGAAAACTGAAATATCAAAACTGAAATAAATATTGTTGAAGCACCTTTGGCAGTGACTACAGCCTCAAGTTTTATTGGGTATGATGCTACAAGCTTGGCACACCTGTATTTGGGGAGTTTCTCCCATTATTCTCTGCAGATCCTCTCAAGCTCTGTCAGGTTGGATGGAGAGCACTGATGCACAGCTATTTTCAGGTATCTTCAGAGATGTTCAATTTGGTTCAAGTCTAGGGTCTGGCTGGCCTCCTCAAGGACATTCAGAGACTTGTCCCGAAGCCACTCCTGCATTGTCTTCGCTGTGTGCTTAGGGTTGTTGCCCTAAGCACTCCTTAACCAAGACCATCTCCCCCGATTCCTCAGTTTGGCCAGGCGGCCAGCTCTTGGAAGAATCTTGGTGGTTACAAACTATTAAAACTATTTAAGAATGATGGAGGCCACTGTGTTCTTGGGGACCTTCAATGCTGCCCCAGATCTGTGCGTCGACACAATCCTGTCTCAGAGCTCTACGGACAATTCCTTCGACCTCATGGCTTTGTTTTTGCTGTGGCATGCACTGTCAACTGTGGGACCTTATATAGACTGGTGTGTGCCTTTCCAAATCATGTCAAATCAATTGAATTTACCACAGGTGGACTCCAATGAATTTGTAGAAGCATCTCAAGGATGATCAATGGAAACAGGATGCACCTGACCTCAATGTTGAGTCTCATAGCAAAGGGTTTGAATATTTTTTATACATTTTGTAAAATTCCTAAAACCTGTTTTCTTTTTTTAATCCATTTTATAATAAGTCAAGGGGTCAGAATACTTTCCGAAGGCACTGTATAATAAAGAAAACATGACAAATAATAATAATTATATTATTTTCTCTTGTATTTCTTATGTTTTCTTTATTATTTCTTTATTATTTGTTTAACTGGTCTGTTTTTAACTGTAAATCTAGATGAGTCCGGATTGGCCAATGTTTCAGAAGAATAACCAATCAAAGAGCAGACGTGACCGCTCCATAGGTGGTGAGATCACGGTTATACAGACCTACCTGCCTGCCTCCCTGCCTCTACAGAAGACCAGGCACTAGCTAACCCATTTTCCCAGCAACCTTGGACTAGACCTGCATGCTGCCCCCACACAAGACCAGCTACTAACCCAAGTAAGTCAACATCAATTAAATATTATAACTCTAGAATGGACATTGGGATCCTAGCAACATGCTTAAAAATCATCCATCTTGGTAAAGTAATACCTTGATCAAATGGAACCTAACGCCAACCACTAACCCACCAACCCATCACGGTGGATCATCTATATCACAAGGCCACACACACAGCCTGCAAACTAGGAGAATCAAGGAGTAGTTGGGAGCGAGACCGGATCAAAACTAGTATTGGAAACCTTAGTTACCATCAGTGGTGATTTTAGCATGTCAATCTTGGTGGGGCAAACAAAATAAAAAATTGGGGGATGCATGCCAGCAAAGCCACTACACAACACAACAATACATTAATTGCACTATAATGGTGACAAACGGTGCCCACAATCTGTCAGGGCCTACATAAAGCTGTCCCAACAGCAGAGCTATAATTTCAGCGCCATGGAATGAATGAATCCTTACCACTGCTACACCTGGCTACCAGCGGAGCCGTGTCTGGCTGCGAAAAAGTTAATTCAGCCTCATTTACTGCCTTTTAAAAAAACATAGCAGATATGGCTGACTTGCTTAAACAAATGTGGTTTCGACTGACAATTGAGATGTACAAACTATGGCATAAGCGGATGACAAGCGGATAAGAAGCAATCCGTAATTTCAATTAGGACATTAATGAGTGTTCTCCCTGTACACCAAGTCAGAACCGTAGGCTAAAAAAGGAGGCATATAAGCAGACAATGAAAACTCTTACAATATTCAATGATTACATTTCTCTAAAACAGGTTATAGGCTACATGTGCACCAACCTGGACTACGATGGGCCAATTGTGCGCCGCACTATGGGACTCCCAATCACAGCCGGATATGATGCAGCCTGGATTCGAACCAGGGACTCCTCTTATACTGAGGCGCAGTGCCTTAGACAGCTGCGCCACTCGGGAGCCCTAAACTGACAACTGGGAACTCTAAAAAAAAACAAGGTTGAATCATGATGACGTCAGCTCTAGAAGAGGCCAGAGTTCCCGATTTACAATTCCGAGTTGAATGACCGTTCAAAACTTATTTTCCTAGTCGGAGCTCGTTTTCACATACAAGTGTTTAGCAGATGTTATAGCGGGTGTAGCGAAACGCCCTCCTCCTCCTGTCTTCCCCCTTTGCTCTCTTCCCTCCTCTCCTCCTCCTCCTCCCCTCCTCCTCCTCTGCTGTCCCCCATCCCTCTTCTCCCTCAATCCCTCATTCCTAACCTCCTGAGTGACTGTGGTCCTTGTGGTTTACCCGACTGGTCATTAATAACGCTTCCTGCTCTGTTTTCTGCCGCCTCTCCCTGTCACCCAGCTACAAATTAATTCTGCTTATTTATCTCTGGAACCAAGGCCGGCCAGTACGAGGCACCCGGTAACAGGCATGTGTCCCAAATGGCACTCTATTCCCTATACATTGCACTATGTAGGGATTAGGGTGGCAGGTGTTGGCTGGAAAAACTGTTTATGTAATAAAAAGGACGGAGGTAGAATTATAGACGATATGCTCCTGTTGACAGGGCCATTCGTTTCGCATAAGCACGACTCGAGATAAAGTTCATAACAATCATTTTGATAACAAACCCCTTTGTCAACGGTTTTTATTTTTTACATCACTTCACCTTTATGCCACTCAGTATCTTATGTTTTTTTGTTTGTTGGTGTTTTTTAGGGCGAAGAGAGATAGTCGATTTATCTTCACATAGAGACAAGTCAATAAAACAGGTATTTGGCATCAGATCTAAATCAGTTCCTGCATGCAACATGTTTTCAATGACCAAGTGTCTGTGATGGCAGCTACCACTGACATTTAAGGACACAGGAAGACAAATAGAGCAACATTGTTCTTCACAGACTTTGCCTGGTTGTAAATTCTCCCTTTGCTATATCGTCTTCCCAAGAAAGCCATATGCAGACATTATAATATGCCTAATGATGAAAGTCACACACTCACAGACAGGCCTGTCTCACTTAACTGTATCACTTCCCATTTTAATCTTAATCTAAAATCTAATCCAATAAAATCTTATTTAACCTAATCTAATTTTAAAAGGTAAATATGTTTGCTACATAACATAACATTTCACATGATGTTACATACATACTGCCGTGAGGGAAGCACTTTAAAATCCCCAGCCCTTCAACAGACAGAAGATGTAGTGCAACATTTTAGCTCTATGTCTATAACATGCTCTTCTGGACTTTGTTAAGGCACTGGACCATACAGTAGGGCCTGTAGACCACTGAGAATAAGGACATCAACCCTTCTCTACTCTGTACTATACATCACTGTGGGACAGTACCTATATGCTGCCTCTCTGCCCGGAAGCCAACCCAGACCTATCCTCCAGACCCCATCTCAGGTCCCAAAGCAACGTCGTCTCTCGCACTCCCATCTAACCTCCACCAGATCCAGTGACAGTGACAAATGGTTTTAATAGCCAAGGAACAGTTTGTCAGCACTCACAAAACCACCATGTTCAAAAGACAGATACTTTATTTCTCTCTCAATACGATCCGCAGGGTTTTGCGAGAGGGAGGGGATGACTGGGAAATCAGAATTGAAAATCCCTGTGACAACATTTCATCTGCTGCTGGTTTTTAAACATAAAAACTTCTTCATTGTCTATTTATTCTGATGTCTCTTCGCAGAGAGAGATTTATTTGGTGCTGGGTTCAGCGCAGAGGCCTTAGTGAGATGTCAATGTCTTCCTAGACTTGATAATATAGTGATGAAAAATAATAAAGAAGAAATAAATGAAGGATGGGATTAAAAACAATAGATAACTATTGGAAAATACATTGCGTCCGTAAAATGTATATAGCATGTATACGTGGTAGGGTTATGGGGAAAAAATAAAGGAAAATATATTTACAAAAAAACATATGTAGGATCGGAAATGATGCCGACATTTACATTGATGGAAGCTACAATCTATCTGCAGTACTAATGCTGATCTCCCCCCCCAAAATATAAATAATAACATCGTACTTTTTTGGCATATTTATAAATCAAAGGCACTCTGGAATGTCTATACCATAGACATTCTACAACATTAAATAATACATCAGAGCATTTCTAAATCACAGATCTATGCTTGGGTTTACAGTACGTGCGATCGCTAATTCCATTCTACCTAAAAAAAAAAAAAACTATTCAACACAATTCATAGCATTATTATTACTAACCAGCTTCACTTTTGAAGCACCATTTAATTATGTTGTGAATCAGACTAAGTGGCAATAACACTACCTTGCCAAAAACCCTCAGACAGCCAGAGATAGGTCGCTCTAAAATAAGCATTTAGTTCAGTCTCAAATAGCACCCTATTCCCTATTTAGTGCCGTATGGGTCGAAAGTAGTGCACTGTAAAGGGAATAGGGTGCTATTTGGGAAGTAGCCATGTAATTTAACTACACCAAAGCAATTTAGCCCGTTCAGGCAAATGGAGATCGTCACTCACTATCACACAGAGACAGCACGAGGCAGAGAGACAGCTTGACTACGCAAACACGCACGCACACACACCACTCCAATTGAGACAGAATGCTTCAGATTTCAATTTCCCCAGCCCTGTTGCAATATCTTCTTCTCTAACTAATGGTTAATTAATTAATGTTTCAGGGGCTTGTTTTGAGTGGATTGGAATTATTTTATCAATGTCCTGCCTGCTCTATGTACCCAAGGCCCTCTCTGTCTGTCTGTCTGTCTGTCTGTCTGTCTGTCTGTCTGTCTGTCTGTCTGTCTGTCTGTCTGTCTGTCTGTCTGTCTGTCTGTCTGTCTGTCTGTCTGCTATTTATTTCTCTGCTACAAACAGATTTTGGAGGAGGAAGAGACAGAGAAAGAGAGACAAAGATAGAGAGAGAGACTCCCTTGCTTAACCCTGGGAATTGCCATGGCATAGCTGGCATTATTAAACAGTTGCCCTGAAATGTTTCTGGCTTATTTGAAAAAATAATTCAAGCTATTTGACATAGATAGCCAACAATTGTTATGTTCTGAGTATTGTAGTTTAAGAAAAATTGTATTGGATCATTAATCCAATTTCGAATACTTAGGTCCTTTTGTAACATATTCAACTCCTTATTTGACTGTAACATACTGTATGTACTTGGCTCTGTACTATCTCTGTGTATTATTGTAACAATTGCATTGTTAGTATGGGGTAGATGTTGTTGTCGTTACAGGGTTGTTCTGCCACTGATAATCGTGCAGAGCCTCTTTCTAGCCTCTCCAGGGAGACAAGAAAGAACTGTAGGCTGCTACCTAGCTCAAGGAAAGAAACAGAGCTTGTTATAACACTTAATGATGTGTGAGGGATTCAGAGAGCCCTTCCCATCTGCAGGGCTGAGTCCCAAATGGCACTGTATTCCCTGCATAGTGCACTACTTTTGACCAGAGACCTATGGGCAGTTCACTACGCAGGGAATAGGGTGCCAATTCGGACACATTCCAGACCTTATTTTGTTCTTGACACTGCCTGTAAATTGCAACAACATAGCCGGCTAAATGATTCATGCAGTAAGGATGAACATACTGTATATGTATACATATAGCATTCAGTAATCTATATATATCTGAGAGATAATCAATGTTGAATTTGCCCCATGTCGGATAAATCAGGTATTTTGAATTGGATATGATGAATATTTTTCACGTAATTCTGTCTAGAGATATATTACTTCAAAAATTCCTTAGATAAAAAAACAATTTCAATCCAAAGCCAAGGTTGCAGTCAGACAATGGTAATACATGTTTCAGTAGGATCTACCAATCATGTAGTATTGAAGACATACTGCACAATTCAATAGCTTCTTCTGTAAGATCTATAGCCCATAATAGTTTAGGTAGAATACTACACTCTACTGTAAATCTACCTACATGTACATATTACCTTCATTACCTCGACTAACCGGTGCCCTCGCACATTGACAAAATAAATAATAACAATTTTAATTTAACCTTTATTTAACTAGGCAAGTCAGTTAAGAACAAATTCTTATTTACAATGACGGCCTACCGGTACTCCTGTATATAGCCTCGCTATTGTTATTTTACTGCTGCTTTTTAATTATTATAATTAAAGCATTGTTGGTTAAGGGCTTGTATGTAAGCATTTCACTGTATGATCTACACCTGTTATATTCGGCGCATGTGATTTGAAATGTCCACATGTTGTTTGGTCTATCAGTTCAGTGTGCTACTTTTGCACTGAGAAGCTAGAAATCTGTCGTCCGTATAGAAAGAACAGGAAAATATTGGAGCAGCCTCCACCACAATACCATAGCTAGCCAGATGACGAGGGAAGGATGACTCATTCTCCACAGAATTATAGCTAGCCACACGAAGAGGGAAAAATTCATCGTTATCCACAGTACCATAGCTAGCCAGACGACGAGGGAAGGATGAATCATTCTCCACAGTACCATAGCTAGCCACACGATGAGGGAAGGATGAATCATTCTCCACAGTACCATAGCTAGCCACACGATGAGGGAAGGATGAATCATTCTCCACAGAATTATAGCTAGCCACATGAAGAGGGAAGGATTAATCATTCTCCACAGTACCATAGCTAGTCATACGACGAGGGAAGGAAGGACCATTCTCCATCTCTAGCTCTTGTTAACGTCGAGTGCCCACTTCTTTATGGTGTAATCGCTTTTCAATCAAACAAAGAGTCTGCAACACATAGGTGAAGCAGAGTGTATGGACTCATCGGGACCTCTATTGCTGCCCTGCATGATATCAGTGACATTTCCCCTCCTATCTGAGTCTGTAGGGACAGCGGGGTCAGTGACGCAGCTGTGTAAATGACAGTGGTTGGGTTGCAAATATTATTTGAATTCTTTCCCAAAAAAATAGCATTCGCTTTAGCCTGCTTGGCCTGCACTGCTAGTGGGGTTGGACATTTTGGGACCTTTCTATCAATGAAATTGCGCCAGGCAAGCACAATCAAGCACAGATAAAGTACTTGAAATGATTTGAAATAGTATTCCAACACAGGTTTTGCTGGCTGGTAGGATGGTGTGGCAGTGGATCAATAATCACAATCACACTCAATTAAAAGGTATTACATGCTACACTCAGTCACACGATGACATACTGTATGTGTTGCAACCATGACGACCCTGTCTGCCATGCTCTCCACAGAGGTATGACAGCAATGTGATTTGATTAGCATTAGCTAATGATTAGCATTAGTGAATTACAGCCGGAGACTATAGTGACTCATTTGTGTTTGAGATCAAACGCTATAATACTAGCACTAGTATAAGATAAATAATTTGACTCGATATGCAATGTAATTATCAACTATTAGAAGCTGGAGAGTGGAGACTAAAATGAGTGACCCATTCGCATTGAAATTCAAAGCAGGTTTTTTTTATATATACAAGATAAATACAGAGAGAATATAGAGCGCAGAGATATAATCTGTAGGCCTAATGGAGACGGTTTAATGTCAATGTTTTAAGGACAAGGCCTTTATAAAGACCAGTCTCTGGTATAAAACTGACTAGCCCTGAAGTCATTAGTCCACAATAGTCCATGTCACACTAATCAGGCTGTAGTGGAAACCAGTGTTGATGATTGTAACTGGCTGCCTGTCTGCTTGAAGAACAGTGTGGCATGTCAGTCTACATCAGGGTCCTCTGAGCTTTGTCTGATACTGTGACCTTCATCCGCTCACTGTAGTATAGCAGACTGGAATTCTCACTGGAACAGGCAATATTCAGTGTTTATTTAATGCTAGTACTGTGGAAATTCGTATGTAAATTCACAACAATTCTTAATTAATTGTGTACTAGACGTCTTATGACATCTCAAATGTTTTATGAATATCAGGGCATTGTATAAAAGTTACAATCTGTGGTGAATGTAATCGGCTTTAGACATTTACTGACTACGCCATAATATCTAGATTTGCGTATCTACATTGCATATGCACCATGCATGAACTGTAGCCTGCTGCTTCCATCCAAACTAATTTACTCAAGGCAGGCTATCCCCAGAATCCAGAATCCTCACCTCCATCGTCCACAAGGATTACCTGTCTCAGGAGGAGGACCCTAGCTGTAGCAACCCCATTACATTAACACAGGGCACGGAACCCACGAAACAGAACAGGGACTATGGAACCCTTTGACAGTTCTATTCTATGACCTTCATCAGAGCTCTGGGACGTATGAGCACCATGGGAATCGTGGCCTTTTGGAGGTAATATATTTAGAGTTCATAATTGTATTTTCCAATAGGCAAAACAGACAGAGGATGATTTAAGACTTCTAGCCTGGAACTCTAACGAGCGTACTGTATCGATGCACAGATTTTAAAAAAATGAGCTTTATGGACAAAAGTAATGTTCGCTGCAACAAATGGCCCATAACGTTT
>CM042387.1:26635856-26780856 GCA_023634145.1 Thymallus thymallus
GAGCTGAGGCTTCAAAAAGAGGCTATATTAAGAACACAGGAATAGGGAATAGAACAGTCCAGCCATGTTGATGCTGATAAAGGTTTAAAGTGTATTTCATCCTAATGCCAAAGACACAAATACCACCCACCAGACACTCATGGAGACACAACAAATCTCTCTCTCTGCACAATGACTGTGGGTGATGCCATGTTCAGAAGTTCATGCAAGGGAATAAGAGAAATGAGGAGAGAAGGATGAATAAGAAAGAGGTGGGAGGAGGAAGAGACAGAGAGGATGAGGAAGAGACTGAGGAGGAAGAGACTGAGAGGAGGAGGGAGAGACAGAGGAGGAGGAATAGACTGAGAGGAGGAGAAAGAGACAGAGGAGGAGGAAGAGACAGAGGAAGAGGAAGAGACTGAGAGGAGGAGGAAGAGACTGAGAGGAGGAGGAAGAGACAGAGGAGGAGGAATACACAGAGGAGGAGGAGGAGACAGAGGAGGAGGAAGACACAGAGGAGGAGGAAGAGACTGAGGAGGAGGAAGAGACTGAGAGGAGGAGGAAGAGACTGAGAGGAGGAGGAAGAGAAAGAGGAGGAGAAAGAGACAGAGGAGGAGGAAGAGACTGAGAGGAGGAGGAAGATACAGAGGAAGAGGAAGAGACTGAGGAGGAGGAAGAGACAGAGGAGGAGGAAGAGACAGAGGAGGAGGAAGAGACTGAGGAGGAGGAAGAGACAGAGGAAGAGGAAGAGACAGAGGAGGAGGAGGAGACTGAGGAGGAGGAAGAGACTGAGAGGAGGAGGAAGTGACAGAGGAGGAGGAAGAGACTGAGAGGAGGAGGAAGAGACTGAGAGGAGGAGGAAGCGACTGAGAGGAGGAAGAGACTGAGGAGGAGGAAGAGACTGAGAGGAGGAGGAAGAGACTGAGAGGAGGAGGAAGAGAAAGAGGAGGAGGAAGAGACAGAGGAGGAGGAAGAGACAGAGGAGGAGGAAGAGACTGAGAGGAGGAGGAAGAGACTGAGAGGAGGAGGAAGAGACTGAGAGGAGGAGGAAGAGAAAGAGGAGGAGGAAGAGACAGAGGAGGAGGAAGAGACTGAGAGGAGGAGGAAGATACAGAGGAGGAGGAAGAGACTGAGGAGGAGGAAGAGACAGAGGAGGAGGAAGAGACAGAGGAGGAGGAAGAGACTGAGGAGGAGGAAGAGACAGAGGAAGAGGAAGAGACAGAGGAGGAGGAAGAGACTGAGAGGAGGAGGAAGAGACTGAGGAGGAGGAAGAGACTGAGAGGAGGAGGAAGAGACTGAGGAGGAGGAAGAGACTGAGAGGAGGAGGAATAGACTGAGAGGAGGAGGAAGAGACTGAGAGGAGGAGGAAGCGACAGAGGAGGAAGAGACAGAGGAGGAGGAAGAGACTGAGAGGAGGAGGAAGAGACAGAGGAGGAGGTAGAGACAGAGAGGAGGAGGAAGAGAAAGACAGCTACTGCAGTGGGTGAAAAACACAATGTTGCCCGTTAGTTGCACAGATGTGGTGGAGGAGAGAGAGAAAATAGCTATGCTTGAAAAGCGAGGAGGCTTTAACTGTTAATCCTACATTTCATTTAAATAATTTCATTTAAATAATCTTCAGGCAAATATTATCACGTTGGTCAAACTAACCCCACCCCCTAACCCCCCCCACTACCAACAGGGAAATAAGCAACATGGATTACCTTTTTTTTTTTATGGGATCCTATTCAATTATATTTCATAAACCTAATGCCACTGTCTTCCATTATGAAATTCATCTGATGGTTGCCTCCCAAATGTCACCCCATTCCCTACAGAGTGTAGTATAGGCTCTGGTCAAAAGTAGTTCACTATATAAGAGAATAGGGTGCCATTTGGGACACACTGGTGTCACATTTCGCTGTGATTCATGACACTTTAAACCTGAGATGGAGAGGCATCAGTCTCTCCCCCACCACTGTATGTCTACCTGCGTCCCAAATGGTACCCTGTTCCCTATATAGTGCACCACTTTTGACCAGGGCACATAGGGACTCAGGCTCTGCCTGTCACTGTTGTAAACAGACACTTTGTCTGTGACTAAAGATGGGACGAGGCTATTTATAGAAGCAGGGATGGGATGATATCTGTAAAGAGGTTAGCGAGGATATGGTTTATTATGACAACACCAAGTGCTTAATTGTCTAGGTTGGGCTCTGTGTGTGTGGTGAGTGAGTCATATGCATATGAAAATATGAGTCATGGCCTTCATGTTTTGAACTTCGTGTTTTGAAACACTGTAGAGTTATTGTTCTGTTATGCAATTCATGATTCATGCGGTATGAATGATTTTTTAAGGTATGGAGATTTTAGCTGAAGAGGAAGTTGACAATAAAGAGAGGACTGTGGAAAAATAGTGAAAAATAAGGAGGGTAAAAGAAGGAGAGAGAGAGAGAGAAAGAGAGAGAAAGAGGGAAAGAGAGAGAGAGAGGAAGAGAGAGAGAGAGAGAGAGAGAGAGAGAGAGAGAGGGCAAGAGAGAGAGAGAGAGAGGAGAGAGAGAGAGAGAGAGAGAGAGAGAGAGGAAGAGAGTGAGAGAGAAAGAGAGAGAAAGAGAGAGAGAGAGAGAGAGAGAGAGAGAGAGAGAGAGAGAGAGAGAGAGAGAGAGAGAGAACGAGAGAGAGGGGGGGGAGGATGAGTGCCCCTTTTAAAGATTGAGAATAGGGTGCCATTTGGGACATACTGGTGTCACATTTCGCTGTGATTCATGACACTTTTAACCCGAGTCGGAGAGACATCAGTCTCTCCCCCACCACTGTATATCTACCTGGGTCCCAAATGGTACCCTGTTCCCTATATAGTACACCACTTTTGACCAGGCACATAGGGACAACAGACACTTTGTCTGTGACTAAAGATGGGACAAGGCTATTTATAGAAGCAGGGATGGGATGATATCTGTTAGAGGTTAGCGAGGATATGGTTTATTATGACAACACCAAGTGCTTAATTGTCTAGGTTGGGCTCTGCATCAAGAGGGGAGTGTGTGTGTGTGTGTGTGTGTGTGTGTGTGTGTGTGTGTGTGTGTGTGTGTGTGTGTGTGTGTGTGTGTGTGTGTGTGTGTGTGTGTGTGTGTGTGTGTGTGTGTCCATGCACGCGTGTATGCCTCTTTGGGTGTGTATGTATGCCTCCTGAGACAAATTGTCACTAACCAGGTGGATATTCAAGGGCAGGGAGACCAGATTGGAAATTGACTATTCCATTTTCTCACAGGGAGCCTCGCCATTTCCCTGCATGCCTCATTACAAACACATTCACTTTCTTGGCCTTTACAAAAAAAAAATAAACCTGATGAAATGATTTCTCAATATTAATGTCTAACTACTATCCAAACAACTGTTTACATGATCAGGCTATTCAAATTATAGTTTGAAATTATTTTGAAATTATAATGACAGGATAAAAACCCTTGAGTTGCCCTCGATATTCAAGGTGTCATGTATAGGTTTGATTTGTATTACATCATTGCAATGGCAAGAGCAAAGAGAGCAACATAAATATCTCTAAAAGCACAATTGGCACCTCTTCCTTGTGATTGGCACCTCGTGATTGGCACCTCTTCCTTGTGATTGGCACCTCTTCCTTGTGATTGGCACCTCTTCCTCGTGATTTGCAGCTCTTCCTTGTGATTGGCACCTCTTCCTTGTGATTGGCACCTCTTCCTTGTGATTGGCAGCTCTTCCTTGTGATTGGCACCTCATCCTTGTGATTACTTGTGGCAATTGTTTGTTTGTTTGTTTGTTTTCTTCCTACTGCTCATATGGCACAGTGAACCGCCAGGCCAAGAGTATGTCTTATATGGCACAGTGAACCGCCAGGCCAAGAGTATGTCTTATATGGCACAGTGAACCGCCAGGCCAAGAGTATGTCTTATATGGCACAGTGAACCGCCAGGCCAAGACTCATAGGTATTACTACTCTGAGAGTCATTCAGCATGAAATTAATCACACTCTACACATACTCTCTCAAGTTCATCTCTTTCTCTCTCTCTCTCTCTCTCTCTCTCTCTCTCTCTCTCACTCTCTCTCTCTCTCTCAAGTTCATCTCTTTCTCTCTCTCTCTCTCTCTCTCTCTCTCTCTCTCTCTCTCTCTCTCTCTCTCTCTCTCTCTCTCTCACTCTCTCTCTCTCTCTCAAGTTCATCTCTCTCTCCTCTCTCTCTCTCTGCAAGCAATTCCAATATCCAATTGACAGTCGCCCAACGATCATGAAATAAGACCTTGTAATGCACATTCTAAAAAATACCAGATTGTAGTTTTTCTTTATAGTCAAGGCACTCTTTCAACAGTTGAAAAGCCTGGAAGAAGGGATGGGAAGAAAGGAGAACATTTTAAATAAATAAATGAAGAGACATGCAGAAAGCATGGAGGGTGGATGATGGATACCTATCCTATCCTTAAAAAGTGTCTCTCTTTTATCGGTTTTCTGCTCAGATTCTTCATTCATTCCTTTATTTTCAGGCCAGTCTCACAGGTACGTCACAAATGGCGCCCTATTCTAATAGGGCTCTGGTCAAAAGTAGTGCACTATATAGGGCATAGGGTGCCATTTGGGATGCAGTCCAGCCATCGACCAGGAGTATTGATCCACACCAGATCTCCTTCCAGCCCTAGCTAGGGAGAGCCAGCCGAGCTGCTCTCATAACGATCCAACTCCAACCTTTTATTTATTTTGACCTCTCCCGTTTTTGTTCTCTCTCTCTCTCTCTCTCTCTCTCTCTCTCTCTCTCTCTCTCTCTCTCTCTCTCTCTCTCTCTTTTACATGCTTGTAATCTCCTTACAATACATATATTTTAAAAAGGGGGCATTCTAAAATAATGTGTGTGTGTGCATGCGAATGGCTGAATGGGAAAAGGAGTGATATGGATACATGTTACTACTTATCAGATAAAGAGATCTTGACAATCTGATCGAGGCTGCCACATTTGAACTGCAAAAAATTTAAAATAAGCCTCCTCTCTGCCTTTCCCTGCCTCCTCACTGCCTCCTCTCTGCCTCCCCCTGCCTCCTCTCTGCCTCCTCACTGCCTCCCCCTGCCTTCTCTCTGCCTCCTCTCTGCCTCCCCCTGCCCCCTCTCTGCCTCCTCACTGCCTCCCCCTGCCTTCTCTCAGCAGCAGAAGCTGTAATATTACGAATCTGTGGAGGCTGAGTGCCGATTTGTCAATCCACCGTGTCAGACACACAAATCTCTCTCCAGGTAATTACAGGGCCCTTTCTCTTTCAGCAGCTCTCTCTCTCTCTCTCTCTCTCTCTCTCTCTCTCCCTCTCTCTCCCCTCTCTCTCTCTCTCTCTCTCTCTCTCTCTCTAGAGGATAGTCTCTCTTCGCTCTCACTATCTCAACTGCAGTGTTTAACACCACCTCTGAATCCACCACTGTGACTTATCAAATAAAAATGCCTTGTTTGAGAGAAACACTGCTCTGGTTATGGAGCCTGCCTAGGCCAGGTAGTGGGAAGGCAGGCATCACATTGCTCAGACCTTCATTTCCTTCAGCATCTATGGGACTCATGGGGTTCAGGAACACTGATGACATCACACCTATCACACTTACAGTGGTCAAAATAAAGTCTGATACAGTTCGCTTTCAAAGAGAGAGAGAGAAAGAGAAAGAAAGAGAATGAGAGAGAGAGAGAGAGAGAGAGAATGAGAGAGAGAGAGAGAGAGAGAGAGAGAGAGAGAGAGAGAGAGAAAGAGAGAGAGAAAGAGAGAGAGAAAGAGAAATAGAAAGAGAAAGAAAGAGAATGAGAGAGAGAGAGAGAGAGAGAGAGAGAGAGAGAGAGAGAGAGAGAGAAAGAGAGAGAGAGAGAGAGAGAGAGAGAGAGAGAGAGAGAGAGAGAGAGAGAGAGAGAGAGAAAGAGAGAGAGAGAGAGAGAGAGAGAGAGAGAGAAAGAGTAATAGAAAGAGAGAGAGAAAGAAAGAGAGAGAGATCTTTTAATCTGTCAACAGGTGTAATATCTTAGGCGTAGTTTTACTATTGTTCTAACAATATGTGTCAACTACAATGCACATCATTAACATATATATATACAAAATAATCATACAATTAAAAATAAATGATCAAGTCCAGCACATTTTCTGCAATTCTACACATGTCCTGCTATTCTACACATTTTTCCATGGGGGTGAGAAAAAATAAGTTGAGTGTCTCAAACATTGTAACAAAATCAATGGGGGCCTAAGCCATGACATTTGGGGAATTTAAGATTCCCCCTGACTGTCTAGTTTTTATTTTGCTGATTGTTAGTTATCAAAGATGATCTTACTTTTCTACATACTTTATATCAGGTTTTAGTCATTTAGGTTTACACTGAAAACTTTTTATCATCCAGAAAATTATTTTCTTTGAATGGCGGCAACGATTTAGTGGAAACGATTTAGTGGCAACAATTTAGCAGTGGCGGCGCTCCCATCACTGCTAAATTAATATAGAAGAAACACCGAAGTCTTATAAAATAATCCATCTAAATCAGTTATTGATATCTCAGTTAACCTTAATGAGATCTGATCTATTGCTTGTTTTCCTTTGAAAGGGTTAAAACTTTGAGATTGATTGTTATCCATTGAGAGGCTGGGGCAGGGTCCTAAGAGGCCTGTCGACTGACAGTCTTTCAGGTTTCAAATATGAAAGTACAAAGGAGAGAGTAGTTGTCGATTCAGCTCATGTTGCACGGCACTGTGTTACCTGTCATATAGAGAACACAGCAACACCTTTGACGAGGGGCATGTTGACATGCTAGTCCGCATAATCCCTCCAGAACACGGAAGACTCGTTGTGGGTGTGGAGCTCCACCACTGTGCACGAGAGAGGTTCATGTGTCCTTCATACACACATGGGTAACTTCAGAGACATTTCGGCTTATAGAATCCATTGTGTGTGTCTCTGACATTGATCACTTGGGGGAATACAGTTTAAAAGTGTCAAGACCACTGCTGTTTTCAGCCAGAGCACTAAAAACTAACTCTCACTTCAGAGGGAAACTCTCCAGTTTCCACATTGCATACTATTTTGCACACTGTATCCTCTTCGACCTTAATAAGAAAAGGCAAGCCAAAGAAAATATGTGAGGTTTAAGGATTCTTCTGAGAGCATACAGCTACTGCAACAAGGACCTTCAAGAAGAAAGGGGATTTGAACGCATACTTAAACCAAGCCATGGTCCTTGATGACAAGTGTAATCCTTACCAGCAAGCCGCTGTGCAGAACCATATCATTGAAGCAAAGCTTTCGAACAAATTTCACAGTGTCTGAGTCCCAAATGACACACTATTTCCTATTTACTTTTGACCAGGTCACATAGGGCTCTGGTCAAATGTAGTGCACTACATAGGGAATAGGGTGCCATTTGGGACACCTACAGTAAAAAGTTGAGGGTTTTTGTTTAATCACTCCAACGGATTTTGACTCAAATGGACAGGTCGACTGAAAGGTTATAACTGCTAAATGCCTTTACTACAACAATGAGGTTATGAATATTCTGAAATATATAGTCAGTTAGTGTTTTCCATTTCATGTGCTCATGAACTGCATCGAATGTAAGAGCTCAGTCTCAAAACATAAGGGTGATATCAAGAAAGCCACATAATATAAAGGTTGGCAAAGTACGCAGTTCCTAGTTTCTCCAGTTAGGTTAATGTTAATGTATCCTGTTTCAGGCTCAATGCATAGACAATTTGAACCAATGAGAACTTGCCACATGTAGCTATGAGTCCTGGCCTAAAACCCCTACACAGATTCTAAACAGATGTTGAACTGAATTCATCATTAATCCCCTATTGACCTATAGTCCTGTATTGACCTATAGTCCTGTATTGACCACTAGTCCTCGATTGACCACTAGTCCTCTATTGACCACTAGTCCTCTATTGACCACTAGTCCTCGATTGACCACTAGTCCTCTATTGACAACTAGTCCTCGATTGACCACTAGTCCTCGATTGACCACTAGTCCTCTGCGTTGTGTATTCATCTTAAAATATTCTTACAATAGCCACATACACTGATTGTACAAAACTACTCTTTCCATGACATAGGCTGACCAAATGAGTCCTGGGCAGCTGGTAGCCTAGCGGTTAGGTGCGTTGGGCCAGTAACCGAAAGGCTGAAGGTTTGAATCCCTGTTCCCTTGAGCAAGGCACTTAAATGTAATTGCTCCTGTAAGTCGGGGGGGATGCAACTCAATATTTCCTAATGTTTTGTACACTCAGTGTATATCACATTGATATTGAATTCCAACAACATACCACCTTAAGCATAGACTCCATCTCCTCTTCTCTCTTTACAGTCAAGGCTTGCCTTTGAAAATAAGTTGTGAGTATTTAGATTAAGAGTGGAACATTAAAAAAAGAGAAATCTAAAAACGAAAGCAGTCTCAGCTAAATAAAAATAGGCTATCTGAGACTGAGATCAGAATTCTCTGTGTTGTTCGGGTTTCTATCTCTTTGTTCAGAATCTATTACAATGGCTGCCAGGCTCAAGAAACATCCCCAAGTTAAATCTTATCTACACCTGGCAACACGGTCTCATTAGAATACGTTAAAATAGTGACATTGTAGTTACAGTATATTTTACACACATGTAGGGTGTTAATGAAATAATCCTGCAGAAACAAGAAACCTGAATTATTATGTGGAATAATGGAAATTATTGAATCAACGTGATTTGATTTTCAAAAAGTCATCAACATAAGGGAATTTCTTATTTTTTTCACCCAAGGTTTAACCTAAATCCAATGGCAGGGTGATTTCACGTTGAATTCATGTTAGCTGACAACTCAACCAAGTGTAAATCATGAGTGGTCACTGAATGGTTTGATGAGCATGAAAACAATGTAAACCATATGCCATGGCCGTCTCAGTCACCAGATCTCAACCCAACAGAACACTTTTGGGAGATTCTGTAGTGGCGCCTGAGACAGTGTTTTCCACCACCATCAACAAAACACCAAATGATGGAATTGATTGTGGAAGGATGGTGTCACATCCCTCCAATAGAGTTCCAGACACTTGTAGAATCTATTCCAAGGCGCCTTGAAGCTGTTCTGGCTCGTGGTGTCCCAACGCCCTATTAAGACATTTGATGTTGGTGTTTCCTTTATTTTATACAGTTACCTGTATGTGGCTGACTATAAAAAATTGTGCTTGGATCTGATGCATCCAATTTGCATACAAACAAACAAAGACACCCAACATTTGAAATGTAATTGTCATGATGCGAGGTAGTGGAACGACAAGACATGTTCATTATGTAAAAAACTAAAGACAAAAACAAAGGACAGCAACATGAACTGGTTTGCACACAAGGAACACGCAAGAAACCACAACACAGGTAAATACACACGGAACATAAATATAATCCTCACTCAAGGCAGCTGCCTCTAATTGGGGATCAACAAACTCAGCATAGAGTTCACTAGAACTCTCCTGTCAGGTCCTGACTGTGGCCTCTCGACTCCCATAGAGAAGTCCAGAGGCCTGCCTTCAGTCAGAACCTGACAGTAATTTCCTCGATACAACCCAGTCATTCTTGGCACCAACAGAGAACTCAATCTCTGAGGATTTACCTTTCATAATTAAAAGAGGGGACATTTCCATTTTAAGAAAAAAAGAAAAAAAATCATAACCCTCAAAAGCAATTAGACTAAAAAGTATACTAATTTAGCAAAAGGCCCAGTAATACCTGTAAGCCTGTTATGTGTGTGAGCGTGGCCTGTCTGCCTGCAGGATTTTTTAAGCTTCACATGGCACTTGGCTGTGATGACAGCTTTTAAATACACTGTCTGTTGGCTGTAGGTGTGCCAGTGGTATTATGACTTATCCTCTTCTCTAGGCTGCGTTCCAATTGGTACTCTATTCAGTATATAGTGCAATACTTTTGATCAGGGTGCCATTTGGGACGCAGATAATGGAAATGAGATTCTCCGATTCTGAGACTCCAAGGGCAGCTTCACCGACAACGGCATCTTAATATATGCACATATTTACCTCACAAAGGACCTCAACATCTCAACAATCTATCAAGCTAAACCACACTACCAGAGTCAGAGTAATAGGACATTCTCAGAAGCTTTACAAAGTAAATTATTACAATGACCATTATAACTGCTAAAGTACCTGAACTGATAATGTAGGGATCTAGCTAAATGCTGTGCAAACATTTTGTACTAGTGTCATCCGTTTATATAAAACCAGATGTAAAAGCCGGATCTCTACAGTCACTGCTCTGCTGTATTGTAGCAGCAATTATATCTGGATCTACAAGGACCTTAACCTTTTACACTCGTGGGAATTGGCTTATACTGTATGGATAGGGCTAAATTGAAAGGTTTCTTACAGAGGAAATATTAAAAGCATTATAACCATGGTAGCAATTGAAAGGGAACCGTTTGGTGATAATGGGACAATTATTAGACCAATGGTGAGTACACAACAGTTAATATAAACTGGCATGGTCAAAACATATAGATTCAATGGTTATAAAGATGGGGAGAGGTCTGTCCGTGATAAAGAGATTCTTTTTGACAACACACTCCACAAAGAAAGTCCTGCAGGTTCTAGTTTTATCTTATCTGGATTATTGTCCAGTCATAGTCATGTGGCCAAGTGCTGCAAAGATGGACCTAGTTAAGCAGCAGCTGGACCAGAAAAGAGCAGCACATCTTGCTCTTCATTGTAATCAGAGGGCTAATATCAGTACTACGCATGCCAGTCTCTCTTGGCTAAGAGTTGAGGAAAGACTGACTGCATCACTTCTTTGTTTTTATAAGAAAAATGAATGTGTTAAAAATTCCAAATTGCTTGCATAGTCAAGTTACACACAAATTCAAGGAAACCTACAGTATTATACAGGACCTTGATTGCATAGAACAGCAAAACTGGTTTTAAAAAACAAATAAAGCGACACCTCACGGCACAACGCCTCTCCCCCATGTGATCTAGTTGTTGTGTGTATGTACTGACATGTATGTGTAACTGATAGATGCACACACACACATCCACACACACATGCATACTACATGTTAATGTTTTAAATGTACAGTATGTAAAAAGTATTTTGTCTGTAATGTCTTTTTCGGTATGTGTCAGACCCCAGTAAGACTAGCTGTCGCCATTGGCGTCGGCTAATGAGCAGCTTAATAAAATCTAAAAGACTGAATCCAAACATTACACTGTTGATTTTATGTGCATTTTACATTTACTGTACTTTTCACCGCATTTGTTGATAACGAAATCTGAAAATACTCTCGATACATTCAGCAACACTATAAGACTATTCCTGGAAAATGTGGGATAGGTGCAACATAAGACAATCTGGGTCAGGTGGGCATGATTTGAAAGCTTGTTCTATTGCAACATAACTAAGTTATAAAATACAATACTACAGTGTTAGGCTTTGACAAGGCAATTCAGAGAAACAGATAAAGGGGTCATAAGTGCATTCAGGTGTGTGTGCCCCACAAATTTTCTTCACAATAAACAAACATAGGCTTATTCTGTTCAGAACAACCCAGGGTATGATGCCATGTCATCTTGTAACTGTAAATCAAACATAGTTACATAAACATTGACACTGTATACAACATGAGTTTTATTATTTGGAAATGTGAAGTGCACATTGGACTCACAGGTGTTTGGCTTGCTGTATGACCATCAAAGCAGTATTGATTATAATCCTCAACGTCTCATATTTTAAAATACATAGAGTCATCTTAATTTACACCATGACGTCATGTGTAGCATGTTACTGTACAGCCACAACGATCCAATTTAGGAGTTTATTAGTGCCCAAATTTGCCATTTTCAACCCGTATACGGGTACGAGTGTAAAGGGCTACCGACATCTAAGTAGAAATCCAACGCCAGTAAGTAAAGGAGAAACAAGAGTGAATAAATAATACATTCTCAGAAGTTTTAGAAGCTGGTGAAAGTACATTAATAGGGCTTAAATGCTGTGCAAATGTTTTGTGCTGGTGTCATCAGATTAGATAAAACAAGACGTATAAGGGCTGGATTTTTTCACGGCCTCATAACCCTGTACGGTAGCAAATATCCTACGCCTGTTTGCACTCCCTATAGGAGACAGAGGACATCCTGCACGGTGAAGGCCCAGAATTAGACTCAGTATGTTGTGTTAGTTTTCTGCTACATCAACACTTCTCTCCATCTCTCCCCCCGTGGCTCGCCTTCTGCCACCTCTAGGCTGGAACTATGTGCATCCCAGATGGCACCCTATTCCCTACACTGTATATTCCCTATGGGCTCTGTAAAAATGTGTGGACTATAGAGAATCCAGTGTGATTTAAGGCTGGGCGATATATTGAATTAATTTGATTAATTCAAATGTTTTGCGCGATATTCCAAATGCCTGTAACGCAGAATTACGTTTTTTTGTTTATGTTCCTGTTTTCTTTTTGGTCTCGTCTCTTTTGCTCGTTCTGTGCTGAGCACCTTCACATTAACACCAGAGATCTGTATATAATGACGAGATGCTCATGTCTCCGCCCTAACAATGGGAGTCGTTGTCCCAAATACGGGAAGGCAGGTGACAAGCTTAGGTTTAAACTAAGCGCATAGATACGCATTGGGCTTATTTTGGACAGATTTTGGCGAGAGTAAAACCTCACTCTTCATCTCTTTCTCCGAAGCCCCTCCCTCTACCACTCACAACAACGAAGATGAGAGATCACTTCATCCTCTCTGACCAACGGTTTCAACTCGCTATCTGCATTTGAGGTTTGGTCCAACAGATTTGGTCGTATGGACACCGAAACACTTGGAGACATTATTATACTGTAATAGAGTAGAAGTTAACCTTTCCAAACATATCCAGTTTAAGTTTCAACTCCTCAAATTTTTAGCAGAGCAGACACTACTAAAACGGATGTACCAATGAACATTCATTCTAGAAAATGAATGCTCAGTTTGTTCCGTGTGCATTACGGTACCACATATCGCTGGCAGCATTTTAGTCAAATAAAGTTAGTTATACTAGCTGTTTAGTCTGTGTTTTATAAATGTGCAATAAGCATAAAACTATTATATAAGGAATTGGCAACTCGTTCTTATTCAGAGAAATAAGACATGCCACTTGATTTCAACATCTGAACAAAGTGGACAGGCTAGCATGCTGTTCAAACAGTTGAAGACGGACAGAAGGTTGTGTTCATAACAATTCAACAGTTTTGCCTTGTTAGCTGATTTCAGAGCTTGTGAAATTATACCTAGATCGTAGTTGGCTAAACGTGAAAAATAAATATTAGATGGCTACTCACTAGCACGTGGGCTTGTGCTTGAGAGATTGTTTATGGGACCTGTGTTCATTTTCTATTATTAGATAATGTGCATTATGCATGGTTCTGGTTACATTTGTAACAAAGAGGGCATTATTATAGACAGACCTGAAACCTAGATCACTGATTATTTTAAAAAAAAGCAGGTACAACTATTTTGATAAAATAATTTAAGTATTAGTGGGTCTTATGGTTGTGGAAGGCATTTATTTAGCCTAGGTATACCTTCACAAGCTCTGTATTCCTTAAATGCAGTGTATTTTACCTTTAATTGTACAACAAAGCTTATTTAGAGAAAACATTAAAAATAAAAAAAATATATATCTATATACATGAATCACCCATACGTTTGAAAAATAAAATGAGATATGAGTTTTAGGACATATCGCCCAGCCCTAGTGTCATTTGGGACTCAGTGGTGGTAGCATCTGCATTTGGCACGCAATATGCTGCCAAAGGACAGTGTCCAGAGAGCGTATACAGTACAGGTCAGTGACGACTCAACTAGTGTCCAGTTAGCCATGTGTATAGCCCACAGTACATGTCATACCCTGATGATTTCGGAAACATGCTCTACAGCCGTAGAGCTACACTATGCTTTTTGACATATCCTGAATAGATGGTCTGTATCTGCATAAAGGTGTCAAGACGCCAAGGTTCTGGTCTTACAAACATGTAATGGTATGTGTACCATTATCACATAAAAACACAATTGAAACACCTTCGACTTGGTTCATGTAAGCAGGACTGTGCTATTAAAACCAGACTTGAGAATTGGAAATTGTATCCCATCCCTAGTACAGCTCATCAAACTTTCTAAGTACCATTTCATTCAATGTGTACAGCCAAGAGGGATTCCAATCCTGCAGGACAAATAACATGTAGAACAGAATGTGTGCACGCAATTTCAGAAAATGCTAATTTGACCTAATCAATACCCATTGAAAAGATAAAAGACATAAAGGGTGAAAAAAGCGAATCATCCAACCTCTATGAATGGCCACACAACCTGAACCACCATTACCAAATAAGACCAAGTAAATAGCACTTACCTTAGTGAAGTGTAGTAGATGCTTGCACTGTTGCCCTCAGGTCAGAGTGATTAAAAGAAAGTAAAATGTGTGTACTCTCTGTGTGTTTTAGGATCTAAATCCTGTTCAATCATGGACCTAAATGTAAAATGGCAGTGACAAATATTTATGTACTGCAGGTAATGGATTTTATGAATTTATATTATTGTTAGTTGTGTCTGTGGATATTGTGTAGACTTACCTGTACAAACCAATTTGATTGACTTTCACTGTATCATGCTAATTTATTTTCACAAACACAGTCCTTACCTGGCTTACTTAGACAAAAATGCTACAGCATTACAGGTGATAACAGGAGAATAATCAATTGAGAATGCAAATGGAACACTGGAATGGAATTTCACAGTTTCACAATTCCTACAGAGTCAAAGGTCAAGCCTTCGAACAATGTAATTTTGCTCAAAAAAAATGTTCAGCCTAAAATAGACATGCAGTATCACTACAGATACTCATAACTTGTTGAATTATCATTCACGTTTTCCCCCGCATGAGACATCAACATTGTCTTTCATTGACGACTGAAGCCCCCGAGGCATGTCAGATAACATAATGTAACATAATATGTATGGATGAAACAAACAAATCAAATGTTGACTTTCTCTTTAGAACTGCTTGTCTTGGTATGATCCAGTGATCCAACTTTTAAGGAATCTAATTAACAAAGCAAAGCTGTTTACCTGGAATGCTCAGTAGGGACCTTCGAAGCCAACCTTCTCCTTCCCTCCGCCCTGGGTAGGAGAGGCAAACGGGCAAAGATCAGAGGTCCACTTACCCTCTGTGGAGAGCGGCACAGCAACACAGCCAGCCAGGATAAGGTGCTGCCCAGCCTATGGGGTGCCCAGCCCATTGCCCACTGCCCACGACACTCTGGTTGGTCAGACACTGGGGCCAGATATAGCCTTCCCCCCACCACACCACACTACCCACCAATTCGTTGAACAAGATAAAGCATTACCGGTGGGTAGGGCTGCACTGGCGTCAGGTACCAGAGGTGGTGAGTGGACATCACATGTCCCCCCCTTTATGAATGTCATTATGGTTTTCATGCATCAAGCACAAATGAAACAATCAACTCCTCATAGAAAGGTGTGAGCTGACCGCAAAGTAAGAGCAGCAACCTACCTTGGGTACCGTGACACAAATGCATTGTATATCGTAGCAACATAAAACAATGAAATAATGCCAATGACTTTATATACTTCAGCATATAAGGCCACAGCGGACAGCAGACTTGACACAGTCACATGAGTACATTGAGTTTGAGATTAAAAAAAGAAAAAAAAAGAAGAGTGGTAAGTACCTTTACTTTTACCTATGACATTTGATGGAATGTTCCATGGTAGGAAGTAGTTTCCAGACACAAAGTGGAGAAGAAGAGAAGGGAGAGAGGAAGGAAAGAAAGACACCCATAAGTGTCATGGTCACATGGACAGACAGGGAAGAACACAGAGTGGATTCATCTCAAATGGAACCCTATTTCATATAGGGCCCTGTTCAAACGTATAGGACTATACAGTATATAGGGAATAGGGTGCAATTTGAGACATACCCAGGAAAAACACAGAGAGAGGCATGATGGGATAAATATAATATTTGAGATGAGGTGAGAGATTGAAGAAAGGATAACATAATGGAATGCTGGTGTGGGTAAGAGGTTAAGAAGGGGTGGGGGGGGCAATATTTAATTTCCTGCTCTGACTGAGTGGTGCATGCTGGGAGTTGGGCATGAAGGAGATGAAGGAGATGTGTTTCCTAAATGGCACCCTATTCCCTATGTAGTGCACTACTTTTGACCAGGGCTGGTCAAAAGTAGTGCACTACATAGGGAATAGGGTGCCAGTTGGGACGCAGAAGGGACTGCCTTGGAAATGGAGAGAGGTTGTCAATCATCTAGCTAGCTCAAAGTGGCTCAGCACTACACGCTAGGGCAAAAAACAAAACATGCACCCAGGGGGCCCAGGACTGAGTTTGGGAAACTCTACTCTAGGTAACTGAAACACTACATCAGACACCCCTCTATATTACCCTTGCTGCTTGGATGCTTTAGCTGCCAGTAGATGAGCCACTTTGAGCTGATTCAAATAACCAACTCATCATCAAGCTTTGATTATTTGATTCAGTTGTGTAGTGCTAGAGCAAAAACCGGTGGGGGGAGGGGGGCGGGGGAAGGACTGAGTTTGGAAAACCCTGACGGAGTTGTACATCACAATCATGCATTATCTTCATCATGTTACGTTGGATTTTGACGACGATGATGAAACTGACGGCCGAATGAAAATGAAGATGGGTTCGAAACATACTGGCAAGAAAAGTAGGCCAGAAATGAACACAATTTGGTCGAGAAAAAATAAGGAAAATGGATGTGCTGATTTGAGGCGATGAGTCCAGAGAAGTGGGATGAAGACCAAAATGTGTGAAAATAAATAAAAAAAACAGCAAAGAAAGAAAGAACAGCCACTGCAAGGATGAACAAACCAAACCAAGTCATTCACGGTTGCAAAGCAGCTGAAATGAATGACAGGCCAGATCTGAAAAGCAGTTTTAATAGCCCTGAGTACCCCAGCCAGCAGCAAGAGAACGAGAAGCAGCGAAATAAGTCTTTGTATCGACCACAAAGGGAGAGGGGACGGAGGGGGGACAATGGAGGCAAGAGTGGAAAAGGAACCGAACCCATACCTTGGTCGCCCATCATCAAGTGCGCCAGACCTTAAAAGGGAAACAAGAGCACAGTCAGCAAAGAGACAGGGGATCACGGGAGAGGCTAAGGCTGCTTCCCAAATGGCACCCTATTCTCTTTATAGTGCACTACTTTTGACCAGAGCCAGTGCACTTTAAAGGGAATAGGGTTCCACTTGGGACGCTACCTAGGTCAAACTGACACACAGGCATCTGTGTCTGGTAGATGCCTGTGGTATTTTGGGAGGTGTTGGGGAGTTGGGGTAGGGGAGAAGGGAGACGGAGAGAGAGAAAGGGGTATAGTCAGACAAGGTTGGGTTAGGGTGATGAGCAGATTTTCAACCAAGAGAGAGGTTGCAATGCGTCATCAGTCAGACTTACTATACTTAAAGTAACAGTAATAATTGGAAGTTAGTTGAGGTTCCACTTGTCCAAGAGGGGGATCCTTTCAGAATGCTCAACCCAGTCCATATAATGTACCTACCAACCCCCAAAGCAATGGCCTCACTCCACGTTCAACAAGGTTTTGAGATGTGAATATCGGTCATTGGAATGACAATTCTCTCCATTCACTTTCAAAGATCCAATATTGTCAGAAAAATGTATACACATTTGATTGGGCAGGGTCTGGTCATTTTCCCCTCCTTCATGCAAAGATTAAGATACTATTGCAATAAATACATTATTTGGCTTTAAAAGTTGTTTTCAGTTGTTTACTCTGAAACTATGTCCTTCTTGTAAATTGGAACAGACTATTGCGTACTTCCCGCAGTTTTCAGAAACTATAAAATGTTTGTTCTATCCCTTCCAAACCATTAACCTGCAAAAAACGTTTTTTCAAACCAGCGGGAGATCCAAGGCACAGTTTGACAGTATAGTAGTAGCCTAAATACTTACCCACTTCTTAACATACATAGCTCAACTTTTGCCAGAACTTTCACTGATATTCATTGATATGTATCTATGAGAGATTTCAAGAATAATAACAACTGCAATACAGCACCAATTTATGCAAGTTTTCCACAATTTCTCAATAGGATGGTGATAATCAGAGTAGTTAACAACAGATTGTTTTTTTTCAGTCCATAATTTTCCAGTCCATAATTTCATTGTCCCAAACCACACAATGTTGCAAAAACATCTACCCAGAACGGCAAATGAGAAAAGATAGAGCCAACTTACCATTTCAGTAGCACATTTTAACAACTTTTCCCCATAACATATATGAGGAGTAATTTAAGCCATGAAAACCACAGCCTAGTTTTAGTGAGTTAAATCATGGAGCAAAGATGATAAAACCATGATAAAGACAAGAGAAAGTAGAATACCTACCTTCAACATGGTTGTCTTCTGCAAGCGGACGGACAGGTGGAAGGAGAGAGAGGAAAAGGAAGACATTCGTTAAGCAGCATGCAGACTGGTACAGGGCCGTTGCATGTCGTAACCATGCAAGGCATCACACATCACATGCAAAGTGCCCCCCTGCAGAGGGAAGGTATCGGTGTTGCAAAGCTCTACTATCTCTGTACAACACAACTGGCTGTGTTTCAATGCTGCAGAGGACTTCTAATCTGTTCAATTTCTGTTCAACTATCTGTTTTGGGGTTTTAGAAAAGCTCTACAAAAATCCCATTTATTATTATTATTAACATGACATTCAATTATACGTTCAGTCTTTGATCATATGCCTACCTGGGATACAGGACACAGCTTTATTTGTAAAAACTATAAGCTTGTTAAGATGAGTGGATTACTATGCCCCCTATGGATAGCATTATGTTTGCTTTGTTGTTATCTTGTCTGCTAGCTTGTTGTTAGCTTGTCTGCTAGCTTGCTGTTAGCTTGTCTGAGAGCTTGGCTGCTAGCTTGTTTTCTAGCTTGTTGTTAGCTTGTCTGCTAGTTTGTTGTTAGCTTGTCTCTTCGCTTGTTAGCTTGTCTGCTAGCTTAGCTGCTAGATTGTTGTTAGCTTGTCTCTTAGCTTGTCTAGCTTGTCTGTTAGCTTTTCTGCCAAGTGCCAACTGTGCATGTACTATTTCAATCCCATTTACTAGCCTGTCTAATGCAACAAATGATTGGTTATAGGAGTACATTCAACTGGGAGAAAACAAAGTGAGTTAGCAAATGTATCGGTGAAAGCTAGAAAAGGATATAAAATAAGGTGTGAAGTGGTGTAGACCAAGTAAAAGAGGTTTTGATAGGGCACATGCAGTGTTCAGTAACAGTGAAAGGGTATGTATGTATGTATGTATGTATGTATGTATGTATGTATGTATGTATGTATGTATGTATGTATGTATGTATGTATGTATGTATGTATGTATGTATGTATGTATGTATGTATGTATGTATGTATGTATGTATGTATGTATGTATGTATGTATGTATGTACTGTACTGTACTGTACTGCACTGTATGTATATATACATATATGTACACTACCTGTCAAAAGTTTGGAATATTACTCATTCAAGGGTTTTTCTTTATTTGCACTATTTTTTACATTGTAGAATAAAAGTGAAGACATCAAAACTATTACATAACACATAAGGAATAAAGTAGTTTTCCAAAAAAGTTTTAAACAAATCAAAATATATTTTATATTTGAGATTCTTCAAAGTAGCCACCCTTTGCCTTGACGAGCTTTGCACACTCTTGGCATTATCTTTACCAGCTTCATGAGGTAGTCACCTGGAATGCATTTCAATTAACAGGTGTGCCTTGTTTAACTTCTTAATGCGTTTGAGCCAATCAGCTCTGTTGTGACAAGGTAGGGGTGGTATATAGAATATAGCCCTATTTGGTAAAAGACCAAGTCCATATTATGGCAAGAACAGCTCAAATAAGCAAAGAGAAACAACAGTCCATCATTACTTTAAGACATGAAGGTCAGTCAATCCTGAAAATGTCAAAAACTTTTAAAGTTTCTTCAAGTGCAGTCACAAAAACCATCAAGCGCTATGGTGAAACTGGCTCTCATGAGGACCACCACAGGAATGGAAGACCCAGAGTTACCTATGCTACAAAGGATAAGTTCATTAGAGTTACCAGCCACAAAAATTGCAGGCCAAATAAATGCTTCACAGATTTTAAATAACAGACACATATCAACATCAACTGTTCAAAGGAGACTGTGTGAATAAGGCCTTCATGGTCGAATTGCTGCAAAGAAACCACTACTAAAGGACACCAATAAGAAGAAGAGACTTGCTTGGGCCAAGAAACACGAGCAATGGACATTAGACCGGTCGGTGGAAATCCATCCTTTGGTCTAATGAGTCCAAATTTTAGATGTGTCTTTCCAAATGCTGTCTTTGTGAGACTTTGTGTGGTTCCCACCGTGAAACATGGAGGAGGTGGTGTGATGGTGTGGGGGTGCTTTGCTAGTGACACTGTTGGTGATTTATTTCGAATTCAAGGCACACTTAACTAGCATGGCTAACACAGCATTCTGCAGCGATACGCCATCCCATCTGGTTTGTGCTTAGTGGGACTATCATTTGTTTTTCAACAAGACAATGACCCAACACACCTCCAGGCTGTGTAAGGGCTATTTGACCAAGAAGCAGTTTGATGGAGTGCTGCATCAGATGACTTGGCCTCCACAATCATCCAACATCAACCCAATTGAGATGGTTTGCGATGAGTTTGACCGCAGAGTGAAGGAAAAGCAGCCAACAACTGCTCAGCATATGTGGGAACTCTTTCAAGACTGTTGGACACGCATTTCAGGTGAAGCTGGTTGAGAGAATGCCAAGAGTGTGCAATGCTGTCATCAAAGTAATGGGTGGCTACTTTGAAGAATCTCAAATATATTTTGATTTGTGTAACACTTTTTTGGTTACTACATGATTCCATATGTATTATTTCATATTTGTGATGTCTTCACTATTATTCTACAATGTAGAAAATAGTAAAAATAAAGAATAACCCTTGAATGAGTAGGTGTTCTAAAACTTTTGACCGGTAGTGTATATGTTGAAATATCAATATTTAATTATTAACATTTTCTATATTTATTTTAAGCATGAACTGAAAATTGGCAAATGCAAAAATACATTTTTGCCAAGTGAAATAATTGTATGTGATGAGGGCTGCTGAGAGTGGAAATCATGCCTATTTCTGGACTTTCATTAAAGGGTAGAGAGAGGGTTGAGTCGCATAAGGTCTGGGCCCATATCCACAAAGCAGCTCAGAGTAGGAGTGCTGATCTAGGATCAGTTTAGCCTTTTAGATCATAATTAATACGATTTTATGGACAGATCCCAGATCAGCACTCATAAATAATTAGTAGTGAGCAGAGATGAACTGCTTAAAGGGGAAATCACCTCACAGTCAAAGTGAAATTTGTGACACGGTGATAAGGAATATAAAGTCAAATTAATGTGAGGTCTATCAACACTACCGGAGACTCACAAATTCGTCATGTCTGTTGCCAAAATGATGGCAAAGTAGGTGCCCATTATGTCATGCCATTCCCTCTAGTGGGGAACATTACATTTGGAGAAAGTATGTGTTACAATAAAGCATGCAATAAACATTGAAAGGACGATAGGATGTAAAGGCCTCCTAAAACAGAACAACACATAGGTCAGTCAACATTTTTTATCAACATTTAGTTACATAAGTATTATAAGTGTTAAATTAGTAAATAAGTGAAAATGCTGCCTGTTAAAGATAACAGATATATAATTAAATTCAGAAAGGTGACTGTAGAAATATTTATCACATGAACTTTACAGAAGTGAACACTGGTTGGTTTTTACACTAGTTAAGTCCATTTGCATTACATCTGTAATATGTTTTAATCTGATTTATGAATTTAAAGGAGAAATCATAAGTCAGGAGAATGTAAACTTCTAAGATTAGATAAATAATGGCATGCACTCTGATTCTATAGCTTAAGATGTATATAAGTGAATATAAGTTATGTGATAACTATAGAATGAGTGATTTCTTCATCTGAAAGTACCGTGTCATCATGTAGGTATACCTACACATTGGACGTTGGGCCACACAGCCTAGCTCCTAGCTCCCATCAGATGAAACAAGTATCCTACCTCTCCTCAATGGTTTCAGGCCCCCGATTCAAGCGGTTTATTGACCAAGAAACTTACCAGCACATCAGCTCCCCTTCCAAATCAGACACCATGCGCCACAACCAACCAACCAATAAAAGTGTGAGAGCAGCAGCATTTTGTGAACAAAATAGGATGCAAGTACTGTAATAATGAGTACTTCGTTATGGTAATAAGAGGAAATGTTAGAAATGTTTGTAATTTCTTCAAGTGTGCTGTAGGCTACATATACAGTACATATCTGTCTGCTTTGTTGGAATGGGCATATAAGGAAATATTGGATATTGGGCACTTTGTTCATAGCTGTGGGAAGTAGGGGTGTACTTGAAAAAAAAGGTTTAAAAAAAAAAAGGTTTTAAAAAAAGTGATGTAGTGCATTGGGCCTTTAATAGTCCTGTATTAGCGGTCCAATATAGCCGTCTGGAAGCACTCCCCCCCCCCCCCCCCCCCCGCCCATCAGCTAAAAAAAATCACCCCCACCCCCAAACTACTTCCCGCGGCTATGACTTTGTTCACAAAAGGATAGCTTGATAATGAGAAGCACGCTTCCTATTCAAAAAGCATTCTGGGGTGGCAACAAGCTTTGAGCTGGCATGGTGATGTGACAACAGTAGCGATGAGAAGAGAAAAATAAGAAAGCAAGGACTGTTTGCTGATATATCTATACCTCCAAGAAGAGCTCTTAGTTATCATTGCCACGGGAACACAAAAGCATTTTAAACATTCCAAACATTCACCGCGGTGAGAGTGTTCTCTGGATTGTGACTGTATTTTGACAAGGATAGTGTTGATCGTTTTAGCTATGAATGTGTCATTTTAATCAAATGGGTTTTGATGCACAATCTGCCCAATGGTTTTATCAACGTTTCATTATTCTGTTTCTAGTGTTTCCCTTCCTCTTATATTAGTCATTTTGAAACAAAATTTAATTTTCAAAATAAGAATATCACATCAAATGGAATCTGCTTTACCGTAATTTAAGCTTGAAAAAAAAAAAAGTTTCTTTCATCCATCTGTGTAGTTCTATACACTGTTAAAAATCTATACATCCATCAAACAAATAGAAAAGCAGGGTCAACGAAAGGGGACACATCTCTACGGCAACCTAAGACAACGTCTAAGACCATCCAAGAAGTAAAAGCCTAGACATATAACCTTAATTCAGAATTCTACACAGAATGACTTGACTAAAGCCAACAGTAGTTCAAATCAGGTTTCTACACTACCCAGCTATGTGCGTTCAAACCTGTTGAACATACATGTAGTTTAATTTCCTGACCATATGAATGCGTCATATGAAGACACATCTGTGTAGTGCCTAGTACCTTTTATCTTACAACCTCTCCTCAAACTAGGGTTCATGACAGATATCACCATGACGCACAACAGGACACTACCCTTCCCAAATCTACCCAGGCTACTATCTTATTGACACATATATAAGTGAGTCACTTTAGTGTAAAACCTTTCTAACAGCGATTAAACTAGGGTTCATGTTCATGTTATGACAGATACCATTTACACCAACCCCCCACCCATCCATCACACACAGACACACACATCAAATAATAATATAATCATTACTTTTGGATTACATTTGCGATTACATTTAGTTACATTTAACTCGTTTTAACACACACACACAAACACACGCACACACATACGCACACACACACACACACACACACACACATATGCACACACACTACTCCCTCCATTCCCAAATCTCCCCAGCTGGTTGATAATCCTGGCAGAGGAATAAACCTGCCTAATCCCCTTGACGAAGCAGCGATCCCATTGCCATTGTGCTGCTAATACCACACAACAATACAATGCACTTCACTCCACTTAGCTCCACTCCCATGCAGAAAACACTACATACATATTGGTATATGACATAGTGCCATGTAGAGCTCATGATTATAGTCAAACACTACACATGCAGTAAATATAGCCGAAAACTCTGCATAACATTGCCTCTCACAGTCATAGGCATACTACTCATTTCATCTGCATTCAACATCTGTATCCAAACAGTAACACTTTTACTCTTATTTAGCAGGTAATTGGTTAGAAATCAAGCCTCTAACTAGCTGCCATTCAGTCAACACATACAGATTTAACATCGAACCTCCCACCTTAAGACTGCAACCTTAGTGGAGAAATCCACCTCCCATATACAAACACATAGATTTAACATTGAACCTTCCCCTCTCAAATTGCTGTCTCTCTCCTCTCACTGTGGCCTTAAAACAGTGAAGTCTGACTCTGATTAGCATAGAAGTGACAAGGGCAGCGGAGAAAAGATGCCAAGATAGCAGCCACCCACAATTCACTATCAGAGACCATGGTTGCATCCCAAATGGTACCCTATTCCCTACATACTGCCTTACTTTTGACCAAAGCCCTCTGGTCAGAAGTAGTGCACTATGGAAATAGGGTGCCATTTGGGACTCAGCCCTTAACTGATACTGTACTGTAATGTACTGTATTATCAGAGAGATTAACAAAAGACTGCTACGACACGCTTCCCACTGGGCACAGACGTCCGTTCAACATCTAGTTTTGATTTACCTTTGGTTGAGTTGTCAACTAATGTGAATTCAATGTCAACAAAAAATGTCACAATGTCATTGGATTTAGGTTAAAAGAGCGTATGCATGTGTTGGAGAGGGAAGGGTATGACATTTGTTTTCACAATATAAAACACGTGATACTCATTGTACTGCAGACTGGGTTACTATGAAGGGCTGACTTACTTAGATCATACTGGAGCATCAAACTCTACTTTGTTCACCAACTGTCAAATATAGTCAGTTTGAGTTACTATCATCAAAATCCTTTGCTCTGTGAATGTCCCTCTGAATATCTGTGTAGACTACATACATTGTGTCCTAATCTTTGTAGAGAACTAAAAGCTAAGCATTGGTACTTTTTAGGACCAAAGAAAGTGTGTAGGCCTGGCAGCTCCTAACTTTGAACACCACTTAGGACAATTCAGAAGAGTGCTTCTCCCTACACTTTATCAAATTGGGGTAGTCCATTTTATTTAGTCAATTGAGGATAGCCAATTCCAGAACATGGGGAGAGTCAATACAAAATACCCTAACCCTCGCACGCTATTCTCTCTACACATAAACGGCACCCTTCTGTTTGGTTTGGAATTAGACTATGCATGACATTTCTCCCGCTAGATTGTGGGCCACATTTGTATTCACCAGAGGTTATGGCCAATGGGGAGGTCCTTAATATACCTGTACTGTATGTAGGCAATGCTCTGTAATGTTTGCCAGTGTTGGAAAGGGGAAGCTGGCCAGATTCTGGTAGACCACACCTGTGCCAACTAAGTTATTTTGGCAGGAATACCTGCTTAGACCTATTGTTTTTCTTTTATATTTGTGTTTTGTTTTGTTTGTTTTGTCCGTATAGTTTGGCAAACCTACATTTTAGAGCTCCTATCAGTGGTGTGTATCGATGGATGCCAAGAGAAGCCAGGCTTCCCAAAATATTTGACATATAAAAATAAAAATAATAATTTATCTTTCGTTTCTCCCTCTGTGTTTACAAAATGTTCTGTCAATTTGTAAGTGGCTGAATCTGGTTGCTGGAATAGCGGAGGCAGTGCTCCTGTTGTCTTTGTGCTGACTTCTGGTAACTCTGTGGTTCAAACCAGTTGTTTTTTTTGTAAACTGTCGAAAACATTTACTTGCTTGACCATGCTGCAGGTGATATAACTGTTTGTTACATGCAATATTTGCTTTGTGAATTTTACCGGACAGATGTTGCTCTCCGGCTCTGTGATGAAACAAACGTATAGTTGAATTTATTCCGTCACTGTGTGACTGTCTTTTTGTTGTCATGGTCTTATTGTATATCACAGTGGCGTATGAACGGGTTATAGAGCAAACAACGCAATTATCACAACAGAGGTTGTAATATGGCTTTTTTACTGGCTTGGCTTGGCTTCCTCAGTGACTTGGGGTGGCAGGTAGCCTTGTGGTTAAGAGCGTTGGTTCAGTAAGCGAAAGGTTGCTGGTTTCAATCCCCAAGCTAACTAGGTAAAAAATCTGTTGATGTGCCCTTGTACAAGGCACTTAACCATGATTACTCTGGATAAGAGCGTCTGCTAAAATTACAAAAAATAATTACATTTTACCAACACACCGCTACTGGCACATATAATTTAATAACGCCTGCTAAATTAATTACAACATTTCCTCCAGCTGCGTCATGCCCTGAGACACATTGTCCGTTTCACACAACTAGCATAGCGCATGTTTGCCCATTTTTGCTATAAAGATAATTCTCTACAATGTGAAAATAACATAACAGCGCTTTCAAATTCAGTGCCGCGGCTGCCGCCTGTGCCTATCCTAACGACATGAAGTAAACGAGTGTCATTTGAGAAATCCTTTCTGCTCCATGTTGAGAACGAAGCAGGCTTAATTTGCTGTGTAATACACCATTCACAATGATTAACAAATCAATTGGCCCACTTTCTCCCAGAGCACTTTCAAAGATCAACTTTACTTTTCAACACCATGGTTTTAAATGTGGTAATTACTCTGAAACTCTTAAAGGTAGACTATGAACTTGTTATACTCAAATGTACAGTTTAAGTCGGAAGTTTAAATACACCTTAGCCAAATACATTAAAACTCCGTTTTTCACAATTCCTGACATCCTAGTAAAGATTCCCTGTCTTAGGTCAGTTGGGATCACCACTTTATTTTAAGAATGTGAAATGTCAGAATAATAGTAGAGAGAATGATTTATTTCAGCTTTTATTTCTTTCATCACATTCCCAGTGGATCAGAAGTTTACATACACTCAATTAGTATTTGGTAGCATTGCCTTTAAATTGTTTAACTTGGGTCAAACGTTTCAGGTAGCCTTCCACAAGCTTCCCACAACAAGTTGGGTGAATTTTGGCACATTCCTCCTGACAGAACTGGTGTAACTGAGTCAGGTTTGTAGGCCTCCTTGCTCGCACATGCTTTTTCAGTTCTGCCCACAAATGTTCTATAGGATTGAGGTCAGGGCTTTGTGATGGCCACCCCAATACCTTGACTTTGCTGTCCTTAAGCCATTTTGCCACAACTTTGGAAGTATGCTTGGGCTCATTGTCCATTTGGAAGATCCATTTGCGACCAAGCTTTAACTTCCTGACTGATGTCTTGAGATGTTGCTTCAATATATCCACATCATTTTCCTTCCTCATGAATCAATCTATTTTGTGAAGTGTACCAGTCCCTCCTGCAGCAAAGCACCCCCACAACATGATGCTGCCACCCCCGTGCTTCACGGTTGGTATGGTGTTCTTCGGCTTGCAAGCATCCCCCTTTTTCCTCCAAACATAACGATGGTCATTATGGCCAAAAAGTTCTATTTTTGTTTCATCAGACCAGAGGACATTTCTCCAAAAAGTATGATCTTGGGGGGATTTTGGAGCAGTGGCTTCTTCCTTGCTGAGCGGCCTTTCAGGCTATGTCAATTTAGGACTCGTTTTACTGTGGATATAGATACTAGTACCTGTTTCCTCCAGCATCTTCACAAGGTATTTTGCTGTTGTTCTAGGATTGATTTGCACTTTTTGCACCAAAGTACGTTCATCTCTAGGATACAGACCTTCCTGAACGTTATGACGGTTGCGTGGTCCCATGGTGTTTATACTTGCGTACTATTGTTTGTACAGATGGTACCTTCAGGCGTTTGGAAATTGCTCCCAAGGATGAAACAGACTTGTGGAGGTCTACAATTTTTTTTCGGAGGGTTTTTCTGCTGATTTCTTTTGATTTTCCCATGATGTCGAACAAAGAGGCACTGAGTTTGAAGGTAGGCCTTGAAATACATCCACAGGTACACCTCCAATTGACTCAAATTATGTAGATTAGCCTGTCAGAAGCTTCTACAGCCATGACATAATTTTCTGGAATTTTCCAAGCTGTTTAAAGGCACAGTCAACTTAAAGGCAATGTAAACGTTTGACCCAGATGAAATCTGTGGAGTGGTTGAAAAATTTGTTTTAATGACTTCAACCTAAGTGTATGTTAAATTCCGACTTTAACTGTATGTGTGTGTACTGCAAGGATGTAAAAGATTGTATTATATAAATACATCTGACAAACATTCTCATTGAGCACTGTTTAAATGTTTCATTTCAAATAGACATAGCTCTTCTTGACTAATTAAATCAAGGGAGTAGATCAGCTTTACTATTCCAGATAGATTGTGGCTTCTATCAATGTAATTGTCTGCATCATTTCCAATGCCCCCAATATATACTGTATATATTACAAAGCATGCAGTATGTATTTTAATATATGTCCCTTCTTTATAATTTTCCCCTAACACTACCACCCCTCCCCTAATTGGACTAAACTAATGGACAACAATACTTATGTTTCTACATCCAGCTTATACATACATACTATATAAAGTACATTCGGAAAGTATTCAGACCCCTTGACTTTTTCCACATTTGATTACATTACAGCCTTATTCAAAAATGTGCCTGTCAGAGTGACCATCGGGTTCTTGGTCACCTCCCTGACCAAGGCCCTTCTCCCCCGATTGTTCAGTTTGGCCGGGCGGCCAGCTCTAGGAAGAGTCTTGGGGGTTCCAAACTTCTTCTATTTAAGAATGATGGAGACCACTGTGTTCTTGGGGACCTTCAATGCTGCAGACATTTTTTGGTAACCTTCCCCAGATCTGTGCCTCAACACAATCCTGTCTCGGAGCTCTACAGACAATTCCTTCATCCTCATGGCTTGGTTTTTGCTCTGACATGCACTGTCAACAGGGGGACCTTATAGACAGGTGTGTGCCTTTCCAAATCATGTCCAATCAATTGAATTTACCACAGGTGGACTCCAATCAAGTGGTAGAAACATCTCAAGGATGATCAATGGAAACAGGATGCACCTGAGCTCAATTTCAAGTATCATAGCAAAGCGTCTGAATCCTTATGTAAATATGGCATTTCTGTTTTTTACTTTTAATACATTTGCAAAAATGTTTTTGCTTTGTCATTATGGGGTATTGTGTGTAGATTAAAATACATATTTTTGTAGAATAAGGCTGTAACGTAACACAATGTGGAAAAAGGGAAGGGGTCTGAATACTTTCCTAATGAAATGTAAGTGATAAAACAATGGTGCTGCTTCTTAACCAAACTAGTAACCAAACATGCATTGGTTGATATTTACAGTATACTCCTACAAAAAAAAGGGATCATTGTTTCGGGATCTATAAAGATATTATTTTCTAAGAGTGTACAGTAAAGGTTTAGTACATTCTGGGTCTATATATTATTTATATAGCACTATAGGCAGTTAGCAGTCATCTTGTCCATTTTTGTCCCTAGGTTTTTATATAATGCAGGCTAGAATACATTGTAAATCTCTACTTCAATGAATTCTTCCACCCACATATGAATTATATGTCCTACGCCCCAATACTTCTGCGCAACGAACAAAGTAGCAGAAAACCTGAAACAAACCACATACGCATCAAGGGAGAACAATAGAAGCAGCCTCAAAGGTCAATGCCACCCATTCTACCGATTCAGAGAAAGTGAATGGATCAATGTATTGTTAAATTACAATTTAGGCCAAATCAAGAGTAATGAGCGTGTGTGTGGCTCATCACTCAGCTGTGCAGTTTGGTCTGATCTCCACACACACACACACACACACACACACACACACACACACACACACACACACACACACACACACACACACACCCTAATGCATCACACAAGACCAAAGGAGGGTTATAGTGGCATCTCTTACAACCATCACCATATTCCTCATTAACCTCCACAGACCACAGTTAGTGGTGAGAGAGAAAGAGGGGGATATGGGTGGGGAAGGTGAAGTGGGGGGGGGGTGGAGAAAGTGGGTGAGAGAGAGAGAGGAAGAGACAAAGAGAGATAGAGAAAGAAAGCTAGAGCAGTTAGTGAGACAGAGAGAGCGAGAGAGAGAAAAAGAGAGAGGGGCAATGGAGGGATAAAGAGAAAAGGAAAGCATGAGAGAGAGAGAGAGAGAGAGAGAGAGAGAGAGAGAGAGAGAGAGAGAGAGAGAGAGAGAGAGAAGAAAAGATGGGGGACAAGTGACCAGCCACTCTTGATGAAAATCGATAAGACCCGCAGCCAGCTGCAGCTGGAAGCTCGAGGCACAGTGCAGGGTTGCAGGGTTACATTCCAAATGGCACCCTATCCCAACCCCTATACAGTGAACACTATGGGGTTTGGTCAAAAGTAGTGCACTATATAGGGAATAGGTTGCCATTTGGAACACACAGAGTATTTGCACTCACCAGCTGGAACTTTAATGCATTCAGACCAAGCACAATCTGGGCTTTATGTAGCCTATCATTAGCCCATGTGTCATCCCTCTATTGATCTGATGCTGAGCTAGCATGGCTAGATAGCTATCAGACCAGTGCATTGAAATCTGAGCTAGCATGGCTAAGTAACAAGTGATCTAGTGGTTGAGAGGGTAGCCTATTCCTCTGTTGTACATTTGTTACATTGCGAAATGTTGATGTGATTTTATGGCATCCCTCTGGCTGCAACAAGAGATGGAAAGGCTTTACATATAGGCCTGTGGTACATTATTAGTCTTTAAAAAATACATTATAAAAGCAATGGGAAACTGGAAAGCCTCAGTGGAAATAGCAACAGCAATTCTACATGTGCCATACACATGTACCAACAACCACATGATCCATTTCCTGCTGACAGCTTCTCCAATTCCAAAACATACAGTAGGAAATATGATACTCCCTATTGAATACCGCCAGTGCGTATGTAGCCTACAAACTTGCTACTGCTAAACGAGCTATGCCAGTATAGCCTCTCAATCCCCATTCCCAATACACTGTGATTGTATTGTATACTGTATAGTGCACTGCCAGCTATGCCACTATCTGGATTCCAATCCCCAATACACTGTGCTACTTTAATAAAGTTGATACGTAGACAATGAGAGCCCATCCGCCTGTCCGGCTTTTTCCACAGTCGTCCTTTACTCCTTTATCTGTTATGATAGTGAGAATAAACAGATGCCCAGAAGAACTCTCTATTCTTTGACATCTTTTGGGTCGTCCGACCGCCTGCCTGATCCAAAGGGATAATCATAAACAGACTAGCTTACAGTTCTAATAACCTTAATCCGAGGGATTGACAATATCTGCGATAGTGTTACAGATGTGGAGTTTCTTTTTGGCATGCCATAGATAATAGTCTAAACAGTGATGTGATGTTGCCTTGTTGCAATGGTATTAAGGAGACAATACAAGATTGAGTATCGTAAATGTGGCTTTTTCTGCATATTTCAAAGATATCATAAAACACAAGCTATAAATAATTTGCAGCATGCTGCTCATGAAATTAGAGCAACTGGCTTTTCTCTTTTTAAACCACTCAGGCTAATTCACGCAATATGATCTTACTATGTGAAGTTCTTCATAATAGTCTTGTAATTCCACTAGCAGAAATATAACCCTATGGGTATAGTCATTATTGCAATATGCAAGGAGAAATTACCACATATCAGTTGGATGCCAAGACTACGGGAAAAAGGGAATTTCATCATGGGTACAGTGTAAAAGAATCTATCATTATAACTACTGATTGTTTTTATAGTGGGCCTGCTGCGTCTAGTATAAAATCCTCTATTAACTCTTTCACTGCACACACTACTCCAACACTCGGTCATAAAGAGTGGCTTCCAACCAGCAGCATCAAAGAGCAAAATATTTTTCTGAAACCCAAGAGGCTACACACACACACACACACACACACACACACACACACACCAGGCCAGGATCTAAGGATCTAGTAATCCTCCTCCTCTTCGTGGAGGATCTCTTTCCTCGTCTCTCATTATGTGGAGTTCAATTGAATCAGATTCAGATTGCTAAGTGTTACATGGAGATATAATTACACACGGCTAAAAGAGCAATATTATTAAAGTTTGTTAAACATATGGCTACAAACTGAATAATTATTTGAACGTTTGTTTGTAGGTGTATACATTTTTGTTGAAATTGACACAGCTATCCTTGCAGTCTCTCTCTCTCTCTTTCTCTCTCTGACAGTCAAGTGCAGTTGTATTTAATAAAACAAGGCAAAGAAAATCCTCAGGGAAAATCCCTCTAATCTTTCGAATCCAATATCATGTAGTATGTGGATGGATATACAGTAAATCTCCCTGAGAGATAGGGAGAATGAAAGAGAGTATGTCGAGAGACAAGAGAGAGAGAGAGGGGGAAAAGAGAGAGACAGAGAAAGAGAGAGAGAGTAGTGGTAGTGTTTAGGTGGAGGGAACAGCAGGAAGCAGCTTCCAGACAGACAGAATGACACTTTCAGATCCACAGGGACACTAGACAGACTGACACACTATCTATCTGCTTCTGCAACCTCACAGTGGAGCCCAGGCTTAATGATTGGATAGGCTTTGACTCTTAGGCTACATTCACAATTTGGACTTGAAACGAGACACTCAACTTTAATAATGTCAATTTTGCTAACTTGTTTTCACATGTTGCTTTCAATTACAATTTATTAGGTACCCCCATTTAATACCGGGTCGGACCCCCCTTTGCCTCCAGAACAGCCTGACTTCTTTGGGGCATTCTACAAGGTGTCGGAAACATTCCACAGGGATGTTGGTCCATACTGACGCGATGGCATCACGCAGTTGCTGCAGATCGGATGGCGGTATATTCATGCTGCGAACAGCCAGTTCCATCTCATCCGAAATATGCTCTTTTGGGTTGAAGTCTGGGGACGGCGCAGGCAACTCAAATAAACTGAACTTGCGGTCATGATCCAGGCATTGTTTTTCCACTCCTCAATTGTCCAGTGTTGGTGACCGCTTGCCCACTGGAGCTGCTTCTTCTGGTTTTTATCTGATAGGAGTGGAACCCAGTGTGGTCATTTGCTGCAATAATAGCCCATCCGTGACAAGGCCCGACGAGTTGTGCGTACCAAGATGCTGTTCTGCACACCACTGTTGTACTGCGCCATTATTTGTCTGTTTGTGGCCCGCATGTTAGCTTGCATGATTCTTGACAGTCACTCTCCTTCGACCTCTCTCATCAACAAGCTGTTTTCGCCAACAGGACTGCATGCTTTTTGTTTGTTGCACCAAGACATTATCGTGCGTGAAAAGTCCAGGCCGTTTCTGATATACTGGATCCGGCGCGCCTGTTACCGACGATCAAACCCACGCTCAAAGTTACTTAGGTCAGTGGTTTTGCCCATTCTAATGTTTAATCGAACAGTAACTGAATGCCTCAATGCCTGTCTGCCTGTTTATATAGCAAGCCACGGAGCGATCCATCTTCGTGTAGCATCCAAGAAAAGCGATGTATCATACAGTGAATTGAATTGCTACTATACAATTCAAATACAAATACAAATACTAGACAGAGCTCTCCTCGTTTAAAAATGGGTAGTATGCATAGTCGCACACAGACAAAGCATCCCAAATGGCACCCTATTCTCTATATAGTGCACTACTGTTAACCAGAGCCCTATTAGCCCTGGTCAAAAGTAGTGCGCTATAAAAGGGAATAAGGTTGAAAGAACCAACGCTGGAAATGAGAAGCAGTTACGGGGAGTTTAACATTTAATTGCACAGACATAGAACAAGACAGCAACAGCGTCAGAACCGGGCAAACAAGCAGAGGGGAACAGAGCTGGGGAACAAACAGATATAGGGAAGGTAATGACATGTGATTGAGTCCAGGTGAGTCCAACAATCGCTGATGCGCGTGACGAGGGATGCAGGTGTGCGTAATGATGGTGGCAGGAGTGCGTAGTGCAGGGCAGCCTGGCGCCCTCGAGCACCAGGGAGGGAGAGTGGGAGCAGGTGTGACAACGGTGGGACACAGAAAACAATACAGTAGTGGGATGTTGTTTGATGTTTAGTTGTCCTACTTTCACCCGGCCTGTTAAATGATTTGCAAATGTACGATGACAAACACATTGATTCTATTTCATTATGATGGAATATGGTGTTGTGTAGTCCAAGGATGCATCCAAAATGGCACCCTATTCCCTTTCTAGTGCACTACCTACGGGCCTTGGTCAAACGTTGTGCGCTATAAAGGGAATAGTAGTGTGTCATTTGGGACGCAACAATAGTGCATCCATGTGATTTCTCTAATGAACAATGGAAGGGCTAAATCTGAGAACTTATCTTTGGGGCAGGATATAGACCAGTGCATTTAAATAATTGTTCCACCGACAGACCAAACAAAAGAGATTTGTGTGTGTGTGTGTGTGTGTGTGTGCGTGTGCGTGTGCGTGTGCGTGTGCGTGTGCGTGTGTGTGTGTGTGTGTGTGTGTGTGTGTGTGTGTGTGTGTTTCTGTGACGCAGTTTAGCCAAATCCTGTAATCCTTTCATCTGATCAAAGTAATAGAAAAGCTTTTAAATTATTTAACAGAAAGGTATACATTTAGGATTTCTAAACTCTAGCCAATTGTGGAGACAATGTCTTTTTCTGTAATGTCAACATACAAGGAAACGATCTCCAGTGTCTTCTTGTTAGAAGCATGAAGCACAGTAGAAGGCAGACTTCACTGCTAGATCAGTATTCCATTAGCCTAGAATTCAAACTGATCCATTTGATATTGTGACAGTGCTGCGGTTCAATCCCCCATTCCGCCAGTCACTTTCTCTCCGGTATCCCTCTCCTTTATCTCCCCTTTTCATATTCTGATTCATATTATCTCTGTCATTGCAAAACTTTAATATACCCTAAAACGTATATTTACAGTGAAACAATGGTGTAACAGAGATTATCATTTTGAAATCCAGTCACAGCTCTATTTCTTAATGAATGTGATATAAAGCCACATTATGTAATACATTTTGTGAACATACGGCCCTTTGGACATAAATGGGACCCCAAAAAATCACCATCATATTACAGCTTAACTTGGATTGGATGCATTGTTGATAGCTAGAAGCGTAATAAATGAGAATAGCCTCTGTGTGGCCAATAATAATTTGGCACAGACAGTCTGTTCTAACATCCCTCCCTCCCTCCCTTTCACTCTCCTTTCAAGCCCCAACTGGATTTAATCCATCTATGTACTATTTCAAGAGTTACTTCCATCTTTGGGACAAAAGCATTTGTCAAAATTTAAATCTGTCCAAAAACAAATCAGTTCACAGAGCACCTTGGGAACCACTATTTGCTAACAGCTCTCTTAAGCTAACAGTGCCATCTGTTTAGCTAACAGTACCATCTGTTTAGCTAACAGTACCATCTCTTTAGCTAACAGTTCCATATCTTTAGCTAACAGTTCCATATCTTTAGCTCACAGTACCATTTGTTCAGCTAAAAGTACCATCTCACATTAAGCTAACAGTACCATCTCACGTTTAGCTAACAGTTCCATATCTTTAGCTAACAGTACCATCTGTTTAGCTAACAGTACCATCTCACGTTTAGCTAACAGTACCATCTCACGTTTAGCTAACAGTTCCATCTCTTTAGCTAGCAGTACCATCTCACGTTTAGCTAACAGTACCCTCTCACGTTTAGCTAACAGTACCATCTTTTTAGCTAACAGTACCATCTGTTTAGCTAACAGTACCATCTCACGTTTAGCTAACAGTACCATCTCACGTTTAGCTAACAGTTCCATCTCTTTAGCTAGCAGTACCATCTCACGTTTAGCTAACAGTACCATCTGTTTAGCTAACAGTACCATTACGAAAAACAGGATGTTAAAATTTGATGGGCTAGCTTCATATAATTCTCACAGAAAGACAAGGTCAGTCAACATCACTGACAAAGCACAACTGTCTATTAAAGATGCAGTCCGGGATCTTAAGCATTTACAAATTCATAACATATTCTATGAAATGGAATTCGTAACATATCAAACGGACCCGAGGACAACTAGACCCATTCCGTATAGACCTGGTCGGATCCAGACCCGGTCCGATCCGATCTGAAGGGAAGCGGCAGAAAAAGAGGAAGGAAAGAGAGGTGCCGCTCTAGCAGGCGGGGGAGGGGCCGTACTGTGAGTGAGTGACACTGTGAGTGAATGCCAAGAGTGTGCAAAGCTGTCATGACGGCAAAGGGTGGCTATTTGAAGAATCTCAAATATAAAATATATTTTTATTTGTTTAACACTTTTTTGGTTACTACATGATTCCATATGTGTTATGTCATAGGTTGGATGTCTTCACTTTTATTTTACAATGTAAAACATTTTGCAAATAAAGAAAAACCCTTGAATGAGTAATATTCCAAACTTTTGGTCCCCAGTGTATATATACTGTATATGACAGTAATATATGGAGGATAAATGTAAATTTTGTTTGCACACCTTTTTAATGTGTAGCATTTTCGCACATATACTGTAGCTCTAAATGTCATGTTAGCATATACACTGTCTGCCACTATCATCATCTTGATAGTTCTTTGGCCTTTTTGACACCTTGTTTACGACATGCATCTTTGTTAATTTGAGTATTTTTATAGCTTTATTTGTCTTGACAAGTTGTTGAAAGCCAACTACTTTTTGCCAAAGTCACACGGACTAAATATAGTCCCAGAAAGCTACTCCACCCCCCTCCTTCTTCCTTCTGTCTCTCCCAAACCCCGCCCCACTTATTTTTTCTGTTCCCCCTCTCCTCTCCTCCCTTTTCTTTATCCTCTATCTCTCTCTCTCTCTCCCTCTCTCCCTCCCGTCTCCCCTCCCCTCTCCTTCTCTACTCTCCTCTCCCTTTACTGTCTCCAACTCCTCTCTTCACTGTAGGGAAGTACGTCACCACACCTAGGTTGGACAGAATTGGGTTACCACGTGGACAAGCTGCTGTGCTGCTTCAGAAAGAAAGCATAAACCACAGCATACTGTCTAATGAATAACTGCAGAGGAAAGATTTCGTTGTGGCAAAACATGTTGTAGGCAACCTTAAAACAGATTGCATTATGCTAATATGACATTGCATTACTCTAATATGACATGTCAAATCATCAGTCTTTTCTCCTATGAAAGGTCAATGGTTTGTGCACGATCCCAAAAAGTCACGAAAGCTGTGTATTTTTTTCAGCCAGTCTGTATTATGGCCATGCGCTATCCTTGTGGATTTCAATATAATGAAGTACAGTATCTGCCTATATTATATCACATCCTATCAATGAGGTAGCTAACCAAAATTAGACGTGTACCCGATCTTACGAAAACCTAGAGTTTATGGCCCCAAAGAGACAGCAAACCAAGATTTGGGTTGAGATTCAACCTTGCGGATCTTGCGTCAATTATACTGTGAAACTGTGAAAATTATGATAATTCCCTTTTAGTGTAAGAGCTGTTTGAAAAGACTGCCTGAAATGTCAGCCTGTTGTGGTGGAATGGAGTTTTGGCATTTCATGGTGACATCACCAGGCGGTAAATTGGTTAATAGACCAATAAGAAATAGAGTTCCAAACCTCTCTGCCAATAACAGCTGGTTTCCAGTTTTCCCCCAGACCACTCCCAGACAGCCCTAGCAAAATTATTCCTTGAGAAATGTATCTTTGCTAACAATTAAGTTACCTTACTGTGATTGCTTTCAATAAAAATTGTCAAAAAGAAACAAAAATAGCGTCTTAGTAAATAGACATTTCTCAAGCACTAATTTAGCTTGGACTGTCTTTGGAGTGGTTTGAGTGGGAAGGAGAATGTTGAATCAAGCCGTTATATTGGTCTGTTAACTAATTCTGGGAGTGGTTTGAGTGGGAAGGAGAATGTTGAATCAAGCCGTTATATTGGTCTGTTAACTTATTCTGGGAGTGGTCTGAGTGGGGAGGAGAATGTTGATACAAGCTGTTATATTGGTCTGTTAACTTATTCTGGGAGTGGTCTGAGTGGGAAGGAGAATGTTTAAACAAGCTATTATATTGGTCTATTAACTAATTCTGGGAGTGGTCTGAGTGGGGAGGAGAATGTTGAAACGAGCTGTTGGTATAGAAAACACAGTGAGGTGTTAAAGTAACACGGATTGGCAGGTCATTTTAGTAATTCAACATCTGTCATTCAATGTATATATATGAAATGTTCTACTGTAGAATACACCATTATGGGTGTATCAGCATAAACCATCTCCCAAAACCAATAGAAGGGTCTTCCAAAGTTGCGTCTGAGAGAAGGTTTCTGTTTGGGTTCTCACCCTGTGACATGTTCTAAATAAGATCATGTTGGCTACTATGGAGCTACATGTACAAGACAATCAAATGTACAAAATTGTATATATCATAATGGGAGCATCAGCATAAACTGTTCCCCCGAACAAAAGGAGCCCCTAAGAGATGGTTCCTATTTGTATTTCCACCCTGTGAGAGACTGCTCTCGTCAGGGGTAATATTAATCTCAGGCTACATTCCTCCAGGAGTCACTTTCATATTTATGTTCGAGCCCACATAATAAATACCACCAATGGAATACAGTGTTTGCTCTGAGAATAACTGAAGAGAGGAATATAACTAACGTGGCATGAAGTAGCAGGTGTCTCACTGCAGGGGAAGTTAAGATTAGGTGTGGGTCCCTATGGGCCCTGGTTAAAAGTAGTGTGCTATGTAGGGAATAGGGTGCCATTTAGGACGTAACCTAGAAATAACGTTGTCTTTACTTCATCAACAAAGCCATCAACAATGCAACAAGGAAATGACAAATGACAAATAATGATAGGAAATAGACAGAGCATGTCCAAACAGTAACACCTTCTCAATGATAGGAAATAGACAGACCATGTCCAAACAGTAACACCTTCTCAATGATAGGAAATAGACAGACCATGTCCAAACAGTAACACCTTCTCAATGATAGGAAATAGACAGACCATGTCCAAACAGTAACACCTTCTCAATGATAGGAAATAGACAGACCATGTCCAAACAGTAACACCTTCTCAATGATAGGAAATAGACAGACCATGTCCAAACAGTAACACCTTCTCAATGATTGGAAATAGACAGACCATGTCCAAACAGTAACACCTTCTCAATGATAGGAAATCAATGGGATCGATTGAAACGATTCACATTTCCAACCTCTGCCTTCAAATCACAGGAGAATATGGTCCAACATCGCACCAACATCTATAGGCCAAGATCCAGCCATAACAGCACCTGAGAAATGTCAGAAGTCCACTATCTTCTCTGAAATGCTAACTTTGAAATCAAGCAAAATGTCACCAAGAAAAGGTTTCTGTTGTATTTCATAAAAAATACTTAATTTAGAATGCTTAGATGATGCTATTCAAATCACTCACAAAAGATTGACAGATCAAGATTGAGTTGGAAGAAATGAATACAGGTGGCATACCTAACAAGGCCTCTAGTCTTGGCTACATGGTATTATGCAATACACATTATACTGCATACAGCACAGGAGGTTGTGGCACCTTAATTGGGGAGAACAGGCTTGTGTTAATTACTGGGGCAGAATAGGTGGAATGGTATCAAATACATCAAAACCATGGTTTCCAGGTGTTTGATGCCATTCCATTTGCTCCGTTCTAGACATTATTATGAGCCATTCTCCCCTCAGCAGCCGCCTGTGACATACAGGTAGTGCAGATATTATACACATATGTGCCTATTGTAGTTTCTCCATCTATTTTCTTTGCGTGTGCAAAGCATTTCATCTTCTTCCAAATGCATATTGTTTTTTTATGACTGGAAACTTTCAGAAGGAGGTAAAGCCATTGGAGATGAAAAAACGTCATAGGTCAACCATTCCCTGGTGACCTCTTCCAGGTAAAGGCAAGACACCTTAGAGGATGAGGAACACCTGCATGTTGGGCTAATGAGCCCTTGCAGGAGCACAACCACTCATTAACAATCTAACAAACAACTATGACAACATTTGTAGAAGAAAAATGGTATAATGATGAACCTATTTTGCACTGGAGGGTAGGTTACTTTAAATTATTGAACGTGCCTACTAGATAGGGCCGACAGAACCTATAGAACCTATAGGCCTGTTGGAATATCCTGGTCTAGAGGAAGGGAAGACCTGCATTTTCTGTTAACTGTAGGGCTACTATTACCTCTTGAGATTATGGAAAACAATAAATAATCATGTTGTGTTGATGTTTTGATAAAGGGGAGCTGTTAGGCACTGTTAGTAAGACAAACAACGGCCCAAAAGAGAATCCAGATATCTTACCTTCGCTGCAGTCTTTGCCCTGGTAGTCAGTCTGCGAGCAGTCGCACGTGGGTTCATCGTTAATGACATTGCAGACCCCTCCATTTAAACACATGTTGGCTGCTGCACCGCAGAGGTCGTTAATGACCCCCGCGCTGTTTAAGGGCGCCGATTCCGTATTGTTGACCTTTATGTCCGTTATCCATCCGGTAAAAGGCACCTGGTCCTTGACCACAGATGATGTTAACCTTAAAGCCACAGATCGTAATTCCGGTGGTATTCCCCCAAGAAACAGGTGGCTGAAGACAGTCATATCCCTTCTTTTCGACTTCACTTCGACCCACTTCATTTCGTTGTCCACCATTAGAGTTGTGTTTTTAAAGTTTCTCCGTATTGTCACAGCGTGCCACTGGCTGTCATTGACCGCTGTGTTGGTTAGAACCGTTGCAGGCTCAGCGCAGAAGATGGAGAATCGAAGACTGAGTTTACCGTTGTGTATTAGGAGTTCTAAAAAGTCGCAGAATCCCTCGTCATCGAAGTACACTAACAGTCCGTGGGAACTCTTGGTTTTCATGTTGAAGCTCATTTCACTCTCACAACATGCATTCCACATTGGAAACCTGGCCCACTGGCCCTCTGCGCCTGTAAACTCCATAGAGGCGCCCATGTCTACCATGCAGCAAAAGAGAAGGCCTACCCATAATAGATGGGCGCCATGCCGCATTGCAAGCACCATGATGTGACCAAAGTGTTCTTTAGGCCTAGGCTACAATACCGCTGAATCAGTTTTCAGACGGAATTATATTTTATCAAACTAGATTAAATTAGGGCTAAGTGGGATGTAATACGATGACTGACCACTAAGAATTGTGGATGTGAACTGAAACATTGTAAACCTAAATCATTTATTTCGTTGTCATAGCCTACCAGCAAGCTACACTAGTCTCCCGAAGAAAATACCATATTTGCGTATAGGACCACTTCTCTGTCGCGCTTAAATCCCAACTTCTCAGTCCTATTTTTTTATTCTGTCAATATCTTCTGTCTCACTATTTGCTTTATATTATAATCCAGATTCTCTTCCAAAAACAGGCAATGGTGAGTCAGAATCCAATTTCCATTAGGCCTTTTATTTTTCTTGATTTGGGATTTGTTCTTATTTTCGGTGCCAGGCAGCTAGAGCGCACCAGTCGGTTCTACTGCTGTTGAAACGGCGTCAATAACCATCCTATTCACACCAGCGAGATGTGGCGGGCATCCAGAGTCATTGCTTTTGGCTTCTCACTCTGCATCCTCCGCCAAACAGAACTATTGTTATTGTTTGATTGATAATCGCATGGAGCTTTTCTTTTTTTTCCCAAGGCCAGTCTCAGATCCAAAAACCTTAGGCTTACAACATAATGAGAAGACGATCTGTAAAAAAAAAAAAATAAGAAAAATAAGAACGGACAGTTCATTGTGTTTTAGAAACATTTTGGCTATTAATTTGTCATATCATGTTAGCCATCTGACATAGTTATGATATATTCAGTAGAGAATGAACGGAGACCACAATGAATTTTGGCGAGATGCGGTCGCGAGTCGATTGAAAGCACAGGAACCTTGGGGTCTAGACTTAGTATGGCCAGGCAAATTATGTATTTTCGTTGCAAAGTGAGCACATTCGCACAAGGCGGTTGCCTGTCCAACAAATCTCAGGGAAAGCTAACATAAGTAAGCATTTCATTGTTAGTCTACACCTGTTGTTTACGAAGCATGTGTTGAATACAATTTGAATCGATTAGATGTTCATGTAGGCTATTTATTTATGAATGTTTCACTGCAATTAGAAGCAACTTTCTCAAAGCAAACCGAATCAGCTCACAACTACATATACATCAACTAGCAATATCCACCACTACTAGGCCTACATAATTTAATTCAAATAAATGTGTAACCTTTATTTAACTAGACAAGTCAGTTAAGAACAAATTCTTATTTACAATGACGGCCTACACCGGTCAAACTCGGATGACGCTGGGCCAAATGTGCGCCGCCCTATGGGACTCCCAATCACGGCCGGATGTGATACAGTCTGGATTCGAATCAGGTTGTCTGTAGTGACGCCTCTAGCACTGAGATGCAGTGTCATAGACCACTGCGCCACTTGGGAGCCATAAATAAAAAATAATCTAGAGAAAAACAATCTAGAGAGATCATTTAGAATTGTAAATAGCTTATTCGAAAAAGTCGATGAAAGTAAGTCTACAGCAGTAGCCTGTGTTATCTAACACACTTCTTTCTCCCCATAGCTATCCCGGGGGGAGACGATAGTTTAACCTCCCTCTATCAACCCTAATCGGTCGCTACAGGTGACAGTATTATATGGCTCACAAAATGCCCCGCATCCAAGCAGCAGCATCCACAATCCTCTCGGCACAGGAACATTCCATGAACTCTGTCATTCCATAAGTGGATCGCATTCTAAATGTTGCGTTAGATAGGACTAAGTATTTTTGATATTCCAGAGAATGTGTAAGTCATGAAACTGCTGGAATTTGAATATAGGTTTCCTTATTATTTCATTTAACTCAGACATTCCAGTAGAATTAAGACAAGTACATGAATTCAGAATGTTCAAAGGGGACGAGTAGTCTACCAGACCTCGGTTCAAATACCATTTTAACTATTTCAGTTACTTTTACATACATTTCGAAATAAATATTTGCACACATATTCACAAAGTAGTAGCCTACATTTGGAAAGTATTGGCATGTATGGCATGTATTTTTATAGAAAATTATTTGAAAACAGGCCTACACTACTTTCAAATACTTCAAATCGAAGTTGTTGATTTCGGCCACATTGTTTGAATAGGCTTATACTAAAATACCCAGAAAATAAGTAGCCTATGTAATTGAACCCAGGTCTAGACAGGACAGACAGAAAATGACCTTTCAATCAAACCTAAAAGAAAATAATTCCATCAAAATAAGCTATACGGTTTGCTAGAAGCCATAATAGACGGGGAATCGGGACTGGAAAGGAGTTACGGAGATTCAACCCATATGAAGTCCAATATACCATAATATAACGATATAATGACATGAAGATAAACATGAGATTCCATAGTTGGTCCCATTACACTGGCTGTCTCACTCTCAACACATCAGATCATATTAAATAGATCTGTGCATTCTACAGCAAAGCACTTGCCAACATCCCTTTAATCTTGCTAACAATAACGAAATAAAATCTGGCGATTACAATTTCCAAAAGATTGTGCATTTCTTAATAAGTTTTCATCAGCTATTTCGTTGCCAGTCTAACAGCTCAACCTATTAGAGAAAAATAAAATCATACATGAAAAAACAAGGTCTCTTTTACCTGCATCTAGAACTCGATCATGCATAGATATCCAGGACCGACCCAAATCAGAACCCAAGTCCTCTTTTTCTCTTGTTTCGAACACCGCTACTCACCAAATAACATCACCATGCAGTGATCTCCGACTCAAACTACCCCTTACGGATCCACACTAAAAACCCTCAGCCTCACACTATTTTAGAAAACTGTGAATCACCGCATCATTGAGCGTCAGAGACCGAAAAAAGAAATGGGTTCTCTCTCCTATGTTCTAAAACTTACAAACACCTTTATAACGATTGAAAGAAGTCATCTCATAAATGTACTTTACCTAAGCCTATTCCCCCTTTTCGATCCTCAGAAAATGAAACAAATGTAGATAAACAGAGTTGCGGGAAAATCCTATAATTTTGATGAGGGAAAAACGTAGCAAACGGTGCAATCTGCCTCCCTGCTGCGCTCTGCCACAGACTGTCAGAAGGCAGAGACAGCGAACGGGTCACGTGTCTCTCTCTCTCTCTCTCTCTCTCTCTCTCTCTCTCTCTCTCTCTCTCTGTAGCTGCCTGGCTGCCGTCTTCTGGGGAGGGGGGGGGGGGCGAATGCTGCAGCACCTTGGACAGCGCCGTGTGCCGCTGCGCAGGTTGACGTTTATTGTCATGAATCTTGCCCTGGAGGCAGAACTGAGAGATTTCCGCTAGATGGGGCCGCTACAATGTCAAAATTGGTTATATAATGTAAACAAAAATTATTATTTTTAAGGTTAGGGTTTGGCATTAGGGTTAGCAGTGTGGTTAAGTTTAGGGGTAAGGTTAGGGTTAGGTTTCAAATTAGATGTTATGACTTTGTGACTGTGACAGCTAGTGACCACTCTGCAGAGCTGCCTCCAGGGCAAGATTCACGACAGTATATGCCAACCTGCCGCCGCTGCTGCCGAACGAATAGAATACATATTCATCCACATTCACCAACCGACACCAACCGTCGCCTCGGCAGACCTACGTGATGTCACATTTCGTTACAAAACATGCACGAATTATATATCGATTAATTAGAGAGACAGGTGAAAAGAAAGAAGGGTGCGGTGCAGGGAAAATTAGTATTCTGTCGGCAACGGGGATGGAAAACCGAAGAGGGAGAGGGGAGCGAGAAGCGATGCAACGTAACAGCATCAGGCTGCGCAGCGAATTGATGTGGCGACGTTTGAGGCTGGCAGGGAGTTCTCTTGATAATGGGATTTTTCTTACCATGAGCACATACTGTTAGTTGAAGTAGTGTAGGCTAAACAACATTATTGATTCCCTCGGGCAAATGTAACACAGCGAATTAAAGTGGACTCTGTCGTTTAGCAAGTCTCATAACAATCAGGCCAACAAGACCATATAGGCTACTGCTCTGTAAAATGATCAGCTCTACTACAGTTAAGGGATATGATCATAATAGCCTTCTTTGGGAGTGGTGATATTTTAATATGTTTGATATGACACAGTATATAGGAGGCTAATTAACAATCTACAACACAATTCGGCTTACCTAATGTTTCCATTTCTCTGTTGGTTATAGCTTGGCAAACGACCCCGCTACACATTTAATTGTCTCATTCCAGCCCTCATTCAGAACGTATCCCCATGACCAATGAGTGAGTCCGGTATTTCATGGCATAAATAAAAGCCAAATAGCGGAACATTTGACCCACTGAAGGACCCTCACGATAACTATTCTAGATTGGTGTCTGAAGGCATCGAGGTCCAATCAATCGTTCGATTCAGCAAGGAGGGATGAACCAAACGGATTTGATGTGACCATTGACCCCGCCCGAGCTGTTCTAAAACGTGATCAAAGCGAGATGATTGTTGTCAAAGACAATATAATTGAAAGTTACAGAGACAATCCGTTACGTTTAAAGTATTTAGGCTCAGTGTCTCTTCACACTTCCTTTTTCCAATTCAATACTACTGGAACATTGTGCTATTAATGCGTGTGTGTGTGTGTGTGTGTGTGTGTGTGTGTGTGTGTGTGTGTGTAATAATACAAATAATACTAATAAAGTGTGTGTGTTATTGCTATGAAGGCATGGTGATGGGTAATGTTTGGCTACAGACACAGCCAGTTAGAACATTCATGATCAAAGGAGGACACAGACTAAGAAAATCGTCATGGGAAAAAGTAAAGAAAATGTTTTTCTTTATTGAACCCCCTCTAGTTGTTTGCCACATATAATGTTTAATGGGACATACCTTTACCATATGTGCAGATAATTTAGTTTGGTTCTAAACTTAGTGCACTACCATAGGGCTCTGGTCAAAAGTAATGCACTATGCAGGGAAAATTGTGTTATTTGGGATTCACTCGTACTTTTTAAGAATACAGTTCTGACACAGAAAGGGTGTGGATATTACAAGGTCTTTTCACAGTAATATTATATATATGTTTTACTTTCAAAGCCTTTTGGGATTAGCTATGGTTGTATCACCATGACGAGAGTGAACACAGAGATAGTGAACACAGAGCTAGTGAAAACAGAGCTAGTGAAAACAGAGCTAGTGAACACAGAGCTAGTGAACACAGAGATGGTGAACACAGAGCTAGTGAACACAGAGATGGTGAACACAGAGCTAGTGAACGCAGAGATGGTGAACACAGAGATGGTGAACACAGAGCTAGTGAACACAGATATAGTGAACACAGATATAGTGAACACAGAGCTAGTGAACAGATAGATAATGAACACAGAGCTAGTGAACACAGAGATAGGGCACTTTATATTATTGTGGGGCTTCAGATTTCCTCTCTATATGTTCATGCAAGGAAAAGACAGTCAGTGCTGTTCCATGTCTGAGAAGCTGACTTTGCTTCTTATAGCACTCTAATGGTTATAAGAATGAACTGTGCTATGCACTCCTACATACTTTGACTCTATGCATTAATATTGTATAGCTACTCATGTGTGGATACAAAGACATTGATTTTGTGCACTTGATTTGTCAAGCGTGTTAGTGCACTGGAACTAAGCATGGTGTAGAAAAACACAGTGCAACAATGTTTCTGGTTCCTTCAGCACCAGCAGTAACTCTAGTACACTTGGTTCAGGACCATGGACAGGGCACCAGTGGTAACTCCAGTAGACCTGCATATAATCTAGTCGGGTTCCAAATGTAGTGCACTACTTTTGATCAGGGCCCATAGTACACTATTTTGGGAAAATTGTGTTAATTGGGATGCAGTCATACTTTTTATGAAAATAGAGAAAGGGTGTTGAAAGGACAAGGTCTTTTCACAATAATATAATATGTATAAACTACCGGTCAAAAGTTTTAGAACACCTATTCATTCAAGGATTTTTCTAGATTTTTACTGTTTTGTACTTTGTAAAATAATAGTGAAGACATAAAAACCATGAAATAACACATATGGAATCATGTAGTAACCAAAAAATATTTGAGATTCTTCAAATAGCCGCCCTTTGCCTTGATGACATCTCTGCACACACTTGGCATTCTCTCAACCAGCTTCACCCGGAATGCTTTTCCAACAGTCTTGAAGGAGTTCCCACACATGCTGAGCACTTGTTGGCTGCTTTTCCTTCACTCTGCGGTCCGACTCATCCCAAACCATATACATTTAGTTGAGGTCAGGGGATTGTGGAGGCCAGGTCATCTGATGCAGCACTCGCTGCAGAATGCTGTGGTAGCCATGCTGTTTATGTGTGCCTTGAATTCTAAATAAATCACAGACATTGTCACCAGCAAAGCACCCCCACACCATAACACCTCCTCCTCCATGCTCTATACATGCAGAGATCATCTGTTCACCCACACTGCGTCTCACAAAGAGACAGGGGTTGGAACCAAAAATCTCAAATTTGGACTCAAGACAAAAGGACACATTTCTACCAGTCTAATGTCCATTGCTCGTGTTTCTTGGCCCAAGCAAGTCTCTTCTTCTTATTGGTGTGCTTTGATGTTGAGTTGTGTCAGTTACTTAAACTCTGTGAAGCATTTATTTGGGCTGCAATTTCTTTGAGATGTTCTTGCCATAATGTTTTTTTTTAACCAAATATTACTATCTTCTGTATACGCCCCCACCTTGTCACAACACAACTGATTGGCTCAAACGCATTAAGAAGGAAATAAATTCCACAAATTAACTTTTAAGAAGGCACACCTGTTAATTGAAATGCATTCCAAGTGACTACCTCATGAAGCTGGTTTAGAGAATGCCAAGAGTGTACAAAGCTGTCATCAAGGCAAAGGGTGGCTATGTGAAGAATCTCAAATGTAAAATGTATTTTGATTTGTTTAACACTTTTTTGGTTACTAGATGATTACATAAATGTAATTTTGTGCTAAAAATAGTAATATTCAAACACATATCACACTACACATGTACAATGCATTTAAAACTTTAAACTGTCATGTGACTTCACTACTACAAATTGACTTATGCAATGAAAGGACACCAAAGCACACCATGGAATGTGAAGCTAACTGAAGCTAGCCATCTTCAGAAAAGCCTGAGTACTAGTACTAGTTTGATTCATAGTATACCACTCAGCAGTACAGGACCATGGACAGGGCACCAGCAAAACCCCCAGTACACTTGATACAGAACCATGGACAGAGCACATGGCATTGCTGCTCATTCCGCACCAACGTTCATATATGTCAGCACCATGGACAGCTCCCACACGTTTCCCTCTGAATTGGTGAAGGACCTCTAAAGATAACTCCAGTAGACCTGGTAGGACCATGGACAGCACCACACACGCTCTCATACTCAGCAGACCTTGGACAGTTCCATATACCATCTTAAATTGTCTAAAATGTAATGGCTAGCTAAATTAAGCTACTTTAAGATGATTTGGAAATGAAGTGCAAAAAATGCAAATCTTGTGGATATTGACTTGCATTGGTGAGCGTTCGGAGGCAGTGGCCAGGTAAACAAAACAGAAGCTTGGATTGCTGTCTTATTGTGCGGGAAACAATTAATGAATGAGCTGACGGTTAATATTTCAAAAGTTAGTAATAAATTACTTTATAATTCTATTAAAATGCACTTTATTTAGCGGACCTTGAAAACGAAGTACTGAAAAAGTTTCATAAACCAAATGCTTGTGTGAGAGCACTAAGAAAGACAATGAAATCAAGCAAACACAGGTGCAAATTGGTGAATCAAGCTCTGCATAGCTTCAAACACTACAGCAGCGACTATATTAGTTAGGACATGACTTTGGTTATGTTAGAAATCAGATTAAACTGGCTGGTTCGAGCCCTGAATGCTGATTGGCTGACAGCTGTGGTATACCACGGGTATGACAAAATATTTATTTTTACTGCTCTAACTACGTTGGTAACCAGTTTATAATAGCAATAATGCACCTTCGGGGAGGTTTGTGGTATATGGCCAATATACCATGGCTAAGGGCTGTTTTGCGTCTTTGCCTAAGAACAGCCCTTAGCCATGGTATATTGGCCATATACCACATAACCTCGGGCCTTATTGCTTAAGTATCCTAGAGCCTAATATGTAACATTTAAGAATAAACTCGACAGCAGGTGGAGAGCCAAATTAATGCAGTAAGGGGGGATAGAAGGGCAAGAGACCATGGCATGTGCAGGTCTTCTTGTCTTTCTATCATCAAATTATTCCCACACAACTGAAACAAATGTCCACACTGTCTGTGCGAGACTGAGGTTAAAGCAGTAGGACCACCTTAAAGATATAACATGTAAAGTACAGAAGGCTATAAAGGCCATTATGTTATAGCTGCTTATATCAGAGATGCAAGCATTACGAGACCAGCTGGATTCAAGGTTACTAGTTAGCTAGACCCAGATACACACTGGATGAAGCCTGAGACAAGAGAGTCAACTGGCCTTTATTGCAGACGTAGGTACAATATAGGAATGCTGATAGGAGAGAGAACTTGGTCAAATTAACAACAGCTAAAATAGCTCAATATTAATGTGTATTAAATGTTCTTAACCAATAATCAATGCACTTGAATGCAATAGTTTAACTACAATGACTTTGTGTTGAATGACTTTAGGCCAGAGAATCCTAACACGTTTATATTGTGTAAATCTCCCATTGAAATCTCACCCTGAAAGTGTAAATTATCATCTCAGGCAAAAGATGCTTATCTCCAACCTGGTGTCTGTATCTGTGTGTGTGTGTGTCTATCTGTGTGTGTGTGTGTGTGTGTGTGTGTGTGTGTGTGTGTGTGTCTGTGGAAACAACCCTGCATGCTTGTAAGGCCTGGCTGGGGAAGATCCATTGACATTGCATTGTGTTTGTGTAGCTGAAGGAGAAGCAGCATAGCATCTTATCATCTCTCCCATATTGCTGCTTTCTATAAACTGTAACAGTATAAGCAATGCACTAATCAGATGGGACTGAGATCCCTCATTGGCTGCTGCATAGACACACACATGCACACGCACACATGCAGACACAGGCACGGAGACACATAAACACACATGCATGTACGGATGTAATGCACGCATACACATACATCATGTGTGTGTGCGTGTGTGTGTTTCTGTTCACCTGTGAGCCTGTGTGTTTGTGTGTGCATGTATTAATATGTGTATGTGTACCTACATGTGCATGAGTGTGCCATGGCCCGTAGTTCCTTCAGCAGAGAGCGGGTCCATTTCACACCTCTCCAATAGAATCACTCACAACATTCAGAGGGTCTTTGGAAGTGTGGTTTGCAGTGTGTGTGTGTGTGTGTCGTGGTAAGTTGGGGTCAAGAGGTTGTGGTTGATTTAAATGATGGGATGTTTGGTGTGATGAAGCTTCGAGACAGACGGACAGACAGACATCATGGTGATATTTGCATAAAATGGCCCCTGTTCAATGACTGAACTTTGTGTTATAGTTGATGTCATCTCATTTAGTCTCTGTCTCTCTGCAGTGGACAGATGGTGCTGGAGGTGCTGGAGGATCCTGTCTGCAGTATCTGTCTGTACCCAACAAATGTGACCCTGGGTGAGGAGGGAGTGAGGGAGGGATAGAGGGAAGGGGAGGAGAGGAGAAGAAAGAGAGGGGAGGAGAGGAGAGGAGAGGAGAGGAGAGGAGAGGAGAGGAGAGGAGAGGAGAGGAGAGGAGAGGAGAGGAGAGGAGAGGAGAGGAGAGGAGAGGAGAGGAGAGGAGAGGAGAGGAGAGGAGAGGAGAGGAGAGGAGAGGAAACAGAGGGGAGGAAACGGAGGGTAGGAGAGGAGAGAAGAAGGAAGGGGTGGAGAGGAGAGAGGAGTAAAAACACCTTTTATCCTACCAGAGAAGGGGAGGGAGATGAGAGAGGGAGGAGGGAGTGAGGAGGGAAGCAAGGGAGCAGATAAAAGAGGAGGATAGTCAGAGGTGGGATGGAAGGGAGGGGTGGGGACTGGACAGTGCCAAACCCAGCTCAGCAAAATGCGTCTACACTGTTTGGTCAGCTTGTCAAACAGAGGCCTCACCAACAGGCCCTTTGAAATGGTTCGATTTTGAAGACTCCATCCCAAATGGCACCCTATTCCCTACATAGGGAATAGGGTGGCATTTGAGATGCAACCTTAGTTTCAGTTTCTCCTCCACCCAGCCAGTCAACCAGCTGGGATAGTTTTTCTATTGCTCTCCCCATTGTGAACTTCTGTCTCCTCTAGATTAGAACTGATTGGATTTAGGGAATCTGCATCATTACAGTTATTAGATTTGAAGAGAGCGAAGAGGAGTTCGCAAACTCTGAGATTTAATTCAGGGAAATTAATGAAATTGGGTAGTGTGAGGTGGGGAGGGTGAGGGTGTGGGGGTGGGGGTTAGTGGGTGTGTGTGTGTGCCTGCCTGTGTCTGTTTAAAGAAAGTGTGTGTCTGTGTATGTCTGTGTGTAACTAAATGAGACATCCTTGCTCCAGAGCGCTGTAACAAAATGTGGAAAAGGTCAACACAAAGGAGGAGAGCACAGAAAACAGAGGAGACCAAGTATACTTTCTGAATGCTCTGTATAGAAAACAGAAGAGACCAAGTATACTTTCTTAACGCTCTGTATAGAAAACAGAGGAGGCCAGGTATACTTTCTGAATGCTCTGTATATAAAACAGAGGAGGCCAAGTATACTTTCTTAATGCTCTGTATAGAAAACAGAGGAGGCCAGGTATACTTTCTGAATGCTCTGTATAGAAAACAGAGGAGGCCAGGTATACTTTCTGAATGCTCTGTATAGAAAACAGAGGAGGCCAGGTATACTTTCTTAACGCTCTGTATAGAAAACAGAGGAGGCCAAGTATACTTTCTTAATGCTCTGTATAGAAAACAGAGGAGGCCAGGTATACTTTCTGAATGCTCTGTATAGAAAACAGAGGAGGCCAGGTATACTTTCTGAATGCTCTGTATAGAAAACAGAGGAGGCCAGGTATACTTTCTGAATGCAGTGTATAGAAAACAGAGGAGGCCAGGTATACTTTCTGAATGCAGTGTATAGAAAACAGAGGAGGCCAGGTATACTTTCTGAATGCTCTGTATAGAAAACAGAGGAGGCCAGGTATACTTTCTGAATGCTCTGTATAGAAAACAGAGGAGGCCAGGTATACTTTCTGAATGCTCTGTATAGAAAACAGAGGAGGCCAGGTATACTTTCTGAATGCAGTGTATAGAAAACAGAGGAGGCCAGGTATACTTTCTGAATGCTCTGTATAGAAAACAGAGGAGGCCAGGTATACTTTCGGAATGCAGTGTATAGAAAACAGAGGAGGCCAGGTATACTTTCTGAATGCAGTGTATAGAAAACAGAGGAGGCCAGGTATACTTTCTGAATGCTCTGTATAGAAAACAGAGGAGGCCAGGTATACTTTCGGAATGCAGTGTATAGAAAACAGAGGAGGCCAGGTATACTTTCGGAATGCAGTGTATAGAAAACAGAGGAGGCCAGGTATACTTTTTCAGTTTGTTTTCAGTTTGTGAAATTTTTTGATTTTAGCAAATGCTCTTATGTAGAGAAACTTACAGGAGCAACTAGTGATAAATAACTTGCTCAGCTCAGGAATTTGAACCAGCAACCATTAGGTTTCTGACCCAACGCACTTAACCTCTAGGCTACCTGCCACCCATGATGATATTCATAGCTACTTAAGCAGACATTAAGGCAATTGTCATAATGCGTACACTTGTGTTTTTGTAGACTCTTCACTAATTGTCTGTATTATTTTATTAATGACATGACATCCAATCAAAAACCAGATGAATACTCAATTGTGGATATGTAATATTACGTTGATTCTCCCTTTCTACAGTATCCCTATGGGTCTACTAAGTACCAAACGTGTAGTTGAGATGTGCACCCTATCTACTATGTCACTGTGATTCTCTGGTACATGTACGGTAGGTAGTAGCAGCCTCTCTCAGTAGTGAGGGTCCTATGTCAGTCCATGTCCCTTAGAATGTGTTGTTGAACAGTGAATAGATGTATGTCTCCCAAGCCAGATACCAAATAGCCTAAACATTATGTATCTGTGTTAGAGGGGTAGGTAGCATCCTTTACCTCAGTAATAGAGTTTCTCTACCGGTTCTGTCTCCACGGGTAGATACTGGTACCAGCCGCTAATAAGGGTCCTTTGACTGTGAGTGTCCCCTTTAATATTTTGTCGGACAGAACAGTGAACACAACTCTCACATGGAAGGGTTTCTGTATTTATATATTGTATGTAATATTAGGCCTTTTTCCATCTCCATCCAAGCAAGGCAAGGCTTCTCTGGTGGGGCATGTTCCCCCATGAACCCCCCCTTTCGATGGGCATGTTCCCCCAACCATGAACACTCTCTCCTCCCCATAGCCATCCAGGCTACACAACAACAGATGCTGTCCTTGGATACCTCTTGACCTATGTCCCCTTCTCTCTCCTCTTCAGGCCAGTCTAGTGGTCCCAGCAGACTTCCCTCCCAAAACAGGAGAAATACCTCTTAGATTGAAGACGCAGGCAAGTGAAGACACAGACACACACAGACACAGACACACACACACACACTGGGTCAGTAGATCAGGAGAGATCATCTTAGGCAATACAATGGGGTCACTCTCAGAAACACTAAAGATTGGTTCCCCCTCTCTTCTCCCTTTCACTCTCCTCTGCACTATTCATGAGAGTCTTGGGCCGCCTCCCAAATGGCACCCTTTTCCTATAGGGCCCTGGTCCAAAGTAGTGCACTAAACAAGAAATATGGAGTCATTTGGGAGAGAACCTTGCATGTGAGTTGTTGCCTTGAGGGACTCCCTCACCACTATGTGTAACGCAAGGACCTAACTGGTGTGTGTATGCGTGTGTGTTTGTGTAATTGGGCTCTTAATGAATAATGTATTTTTTTACAGGAATCGTGGTTGGTATTAAGTCTTACCTTGATCTTGGTAATGTCATGCAGGAAACACACATTACATGCCATTTAGACATGCTGGACCCATCCTTATGAGCAGTCTGAAATGGCACCCTATTCCCTGTATACTTGTGTGTGTGTCAACTTGAGAGGATACTATTTACTAATGAAATGTGCTTAGCTTAAATTGCTCACCTTGAGTTTGCTTATATGCAGAGTGGCCCTGAATATGCATTGTATTGTTCAATTAAAAATAACATTTTATAAAAGTGAGAAAAATACTGTTCACCTGAAACCAACATCTTGAGTTAAAGCACACAAGGCGTCTCTGTCCCTTACAGTGACGCGTAGGCGACCTTACAATAGAGCTATGCCAGAGAGACATGTCAGGGAAATAGCCTTGATATGCATCATGTTAACCCTTTGTTGCTATGCAGTTATGCAATACAGCTGTTTATGTAAGGAACATTCAAAGAATAGAGAAAACATTGAACACAGTGGTAACTACTGCACACTGTATACAGTAATTGCACTAGTGCAATAGTGTGTGTTTGTGTGTGTGTGTGTGTGTATCTGTGTGTGTGCCAAGCAGCCGTCCTGTATGGGTGATGAATGACTATCAGGGTTTACTGTTCAGGCGCTGATAGATTTCTTGTCTTTCACTTCATTAAACAGTTTGATCAAGGGTTTTCCAGCAGAGTAGGGCTGCATCCCAAATGGTACCTTTCTCCCTATTTAGTGCACTATAGTGTATTGGGAAAAGACTAGAGAAGGACGGGGTGAGGCTGCGTGAATACAGTGAGGGGGATTTGAAAAGAAGGGGGAGAGAGGGAGGGAGGGAGGGTGAGATCAAGTGAGAGACAGAGAGGAGGGAGGTGAGATACAAGATACAGTTTTGTGGCCCTTCATTTATCAAGTAGCTCAGAGCAGTTTAGAACACAGCAGTGTGGTTGGAGCAGTGACCCATGGGAGAATCTAATCAGTCTCTCATCTGGCCTAAAGGCACGAGCCACTCACCCACTCTTACTTCCTGCAGTGCTGTGTTAGAGGAAACAAAACACATAAAACTTTGACCCTCCCCTAAATGATGGCCAAGACTTAGCATGAGAGCCTAAAAAGGATGTATTTGAACTGCCTCAAAATCGCTAATTTTAAACAACAATAACACATTGAAAGTAATCTGACAAGCTCTCTGTGGTAATAACGTTACACATATGTGTTATCAGGTACTCTGAAACAAATATTGAATTGAACATACAGAGATACAGAATAGTATGTATTGTTATGTCCCAAACAGTGAGCTACCAGATCACTGGAGGAGGAATTTAACCCAATCAAATAGCAACCATATAATCTATTACTACAGACCAGATGATGCTTTCATCCCAAATGACACCCTATTCCCTATATAGTGCAGTACTTTTGACCAGGGCCCATAGGGTCCCATTAGGGATGCGGACAATATGTTTGGATTTTACTGGAGATCAAATTATAAAACCAGTTCTTTTTTATTTGTCATAACTTAGTGGGCCACTGCCACCAAATCAAGTAATTTGATATCTGTCTGAGTGCTTGAGTGTGGCGCCATAGTGGAGAAAAGCATCAATGGAGAACTGTGTCAACGGAGTTTCTGCAAGGAGAGAGATATATTTGAACTACAGACATTTCATTTGTGATGAAACACATACAGTATGTTCATAAATGTCTCATAAAGGCATGTAGAAATGTATGCCCACAAATGCACACACGCATACTTGGGATTTTGATCAGAGCTTTTGCAATGTAAGAACTAAATTGTGAATATACACATAGCAAATAACCATTAAACTTGAAATGGACACACCCACACACACACACACACACACACACACGAACACAATTCCAAAGTAGCTACTATTCACATCCCATTATTTCCTAAATAATATAAAATGGTCGTGTTTTCATTCATGGCATTGGAGTCTTATTTATACTCCTAATTATCACTGCTTCTCTTACCCAATTTACTGGCCAATATCACCGTATTGAGATTAACAGGGCTCCTGTGAAATTTAATCCATTTCAACTCTGGCGACGTTTCAAACAGCACTTTATTCCCTATATTGTGCACTAACTTTGACCAGGGCCAATAGGGGCTTGGGTCAAAAGTGGTGCACTATATAGAAAATAGGATGTCATTTGAGACGCAGCCTCTGTGATTCCCTAAACTGTTCCTTTAAGGCCCAACCAATCCCCTGACCTGAGAAGGAAATTGCTTTTCCCATTTTTGTGAACCTGACAAAGAAAGGATTTCAAGTGCTCCCCATGTCACAAACATTAAAGGTTCCATTTGTGTGAAGGAAAGTGTGTGTGTGTGTGTGCTCGTGTGTGGACAGTAACTAGGCAATGTGACTGAGCTTCATTCCTCCTGAGATTCTTCCTTCAAAACACAGCTTGTTTTTACCTACCGTAGTTGAACGCACTGACTGTACGTCGTTCTGCATAAGAGCGTCTGCTAAATTAAAATATAAACTGTCCTCAGAGATGTCATCCTCCACAGGCTAAGACCATAACGCGATCATATGGAAAGCAAGTGTTTCCCAGATCTGCAGGGATAATCTTTTTTTTATTGGTAATGTAATTCACACACATGGAGATGCACACACACACACACACACACACACACACACACACACACACACACACACACACACACACACACACACACACACACACACACACACACACACACACACACACACACACACACACATACTTGGCAAGGCAGCAGAGTTGAGATAGGGTGCAGATCTGTTTTCAGTCTGGTTGTATATTATAGTGATAGTAGATAGAAACTGAAGCATCAGCAGAAATATGAGAACAAGAATGAGGCTTCCCTAGTTGTGGGTCCACTTGTTGTGATTTAAGTTGTGGGTCCACTTGTTGTGATTTAAGTTGTGGGTCTGCTTGTTGTGATTAAAGTTGTGGGTCTGCTTGTTGTGATTAAAGTTGTGAGTCTTGTCTAACCATGTCCATTCTAACCATGTCTATCCATGTTCATTCTAACCATGTCTATCCATGTTCATTCTAACCATGTCTAACCATGTCCATTCTAACCATGTCTAACCATGTCCATTCTAACCATGTCTAACCATGTTCATTCTAACCATTTCTATCCATGTTCATTCTAACCATGTCTAACCATGTCCATTCTAACCATGTCTAACCATGTCCATTCTAACCATGTCTATCCATGTTCATTCTAACCTTGTCTATCCATGTTCATTCTAACCATGTCTATCCATGTTCATTCTAACCATGTCTAACCATGTCCATTCTAACCATGTCTATTCTAACCTTGTCTATCCATGTTCATTCTAACCTTGTCTAACCATGTCCATTCTAACCTTGTCTTGGCATGTCCATTCTAACCTTGTCTTGGCATGTCCATTCTAACCATGTCTAACCATGACCATTCTAACCATGTCTAACCATGACCATTCTAACCATGTCTAACCATGACCATTCTAACCATGTACCTATGTCCCGGTTTGTTCCGGAGATTTGTAGGACTTTCTTGGGATGTTGTGTCATGGTCACCTGAAGGTCCCATGGGGAACGTTCTTGGGATGTTGTGGCATTGTCCAGTGGAGGTTTTTGTCTAGTTCCCGGTTTATACCGTGGACGTCACCAGCAAAAAAGTTCTCCCCACCCTGGGCATACACACCCTTGTTTCATTACTTATCACCCCTTGTTACTGTTGCCAAGCCCATCTAGGCCCTGATTGGTGAACCACTAATCCAGTCAGAGCTCTTTATCTTTTGGCAATGCCAGGGACACCGACATACAGATTTTCAACCTGCCTTTAAGAGAGTCATACCTCCGCCGTTTACCCGCGCTTCATTGAATTTCTTCACTTTGACATAAGGAGCACCAGCAAAACGGGGTTTGTCTCCTTTGAATATCAGCCATTTGCCATTCAGTTGATCCGCGTGGCGGGTGACCCTTTTCAGACTTACAGACTGGCCGTCAGTCACTTTCTTTACCGTGCCCTCCCTTGTTTACTCTCTAAGGCACCCATGCTGTGACGACAGCATTCTTATCCACTCTATCCACCATGAGGGTAATTCTTACCCACCAAGTCCCGGAACATAGAACCCATCATTAGACAGTATGTTTTTAAGCAGAGGCTAGTGGCTAAGCAGGGTTGGGGAGGTTACTCTCCTTCTCCCCGCCCGCCCTTAGCCAGAGCGATAGGCCACAGGTCACGATAAGGTTTGAGGTTAAAACGAAAACTTCCGGGTGCTCCACCGCTGCCATCACCAGGAGGGAGGGGAGACATTAAACCTCCGCCTGTGCCGGGGCGCAGAGCATTTGGCTCGGTACCCGGACCCAAGCGCTTCATATTGGAGACCGAGGCCGGAAGACCCAGTTCACCGGCAACCCCCAATCCCCTAAGGACGTGGCCATGCCTAATGGGGAAAGGGGGTGTGTAGCCAGGCGGGCGCAACCCAGGCGACATGGAGATGCGGGGAATCGAAGCCACCATCCCCGCCCTGAACCCCATGCTGAGTCCTCAGCGAGTCATAGATTCTCCCGCCGTTTACCCACACTTCATTGGTATATTTCGCTCGCTGGCCCTCTGGTTGCATTTGTTAGATGGCCCTCCGACCTGCAACCGTTTGCTACGGTGATGTATGTGTTCCCTTTCTTGCAGTGTATCTTATTTCTTGTAGTGTATCTTATATATTGTAGCGTATCTTATTTCTTGTAGTGTATCTTATTTCTTGTAGCGTATCTTATTTCTTCTAGTGTATCTTATTTCTTGTAGCACATCTTATTTCTTCTAGCGTATCTTATTTCTTGTAGTGTATCTTATTTCTTCTAGCGTATCTTATTTCTTGTAGTGTATCTTATTTATTGTAGTGTATCTTATTTCTTGTAGCGTATCTTATTTCTTGTAGCGTACCTTATTTCTTGTAGCGTATCTTATTTCTTCTAGTGTATCTTATTTCCGCTTTTTACCATCATCCTGGGCTAGATCAGCCCCGCTTCGCACCCCAGGCGACTTCCCTTACCTACGTTGTTCTATCATAACAGAGGCTGTTCACCTTGGAAATTATGTATGTTTATCTAAACATATATTATTATGAAACATTTCCTCACCTGGGATTTGTACTCACAGCCTCTTGGTTCACAGCATTGCGATCTTCCTGCTACACCATCATGTCTGTATCAATGACTGATTTCACCTGAAGGACCATTCCTACACTTTGCACTTCAAAGTAAATCTCAGCTCTGTTAAAAATACACTGAAGAAAAACTATCATTTTTATTATCGTTTTTCAGGAGTAACATTAAAACAGAATAATATGCCCCACCAACATTAGACAACTATACAGAAAACCCTCAATTTGCTGAAATAAGTAAATCAATGAGAGAAGAGTCAGATTGACTGATAACTAAGATAGCACCACAGATTGCACTCTTTTGCTAAGTGCAGAGATGTATTATAGGTAATGGATGTGTAGGAGACTTCTGAAATTCTACATACTTTGTGGTGCAGCATAAACATCAGCATACCCCAACTCCAAGCTGGGGTCATATTGAAAAGGCAGTACTAGGTGATCATGTCACATATTGTCATTGATTGAACTAGACAAAACCTCCAGGGTACCTTCTGGGAACGTCCTAAAAACTTTAAAAAGATCCCCCAGAGAACGTTCCCTTGGGACCATCACGCAACGTCCTATGGACTAGTAAAATGAAATTAAGTCCTAAAAAGGTTCTCAGTGACATCCTGGGAACATACATGGAACTAGACAAATGTCCCTCAGAGAACGTTCCCTTGGGACCATCAAGCAATGTTCTTAGAACGTTCTCAGAACCTCAGTGGGATAATGTCGCACTGAAACCCTTAAGGGACCTAATGGGAACATCGCTGAATGTCCTCAGGACGTCCCCTGTTTTCTGGGTGGTGGTCTCCAACATTAATAAGTTAACAGGATACTGAAAACCTCTTCTATACAATAGGCTAGAGCCTGTTGAGTTATAATCGATACAGACCACCATCAGATCTAATGGACTGCAATTGAAAATGAAAAGACAGTTATAGGATGTGTCCCAAATGGCATACAATTCCCTATATAGTGCACTACCTTTGACCAGGGCCCATAGGAAATAGGGTGTTATTTGGGACACAGACATAGTTACACGACAGGCTCCTGCACAGGCTTTTTAAACCGTACTTCTATGTGAGTTATCAGTGAACCCCATTCTTCAGTTTTACGCTTGGCAGAGGTACCTAAGACTACTTTCAAATGATTCACTTATTCCCATAAAGTAAATTATCCAGTGTTGAATCAGTTAAGTGCTGTTATGCTTACTGTACTGTATATTGAGGGTTCCTACCCTCCTGCATCCACAGTGAGTGTTTGAGATATTGTCCCTCTTAGAAGCAGTGATGTTGCCTGGAATAGCCTTCGAACTCTGCAGGGAAGCATTTGAAATCCGTCAGGCAGGCAGGCGAGGCATACATGCCTTAGGCCATATTTTCCTCATTAGGTAGCATGGTCCCCTTAGGGTTCTCTAGGAATGGAATGGCCCTGCACTCTCCTTGACTAAGCTGCCTCTCCTAGATGGTTCCAGGAACTGTTGTCTAGGGACCATCCTCTGCCTACTGCCTCTGCTTCTACTTTTTCCCTCTGCCTTTCTGTGTCTCTGTCTCTATTCTCTTTCTGTCTCTACCTCTATCCCTCTGCCTCTATTCTCTCCCTGTCTCTACCTCTACCCCTCTGCCTCTATTCTCTCCCTGTCTCTACCTCTATCCCTCTGCCTCTATTCTCTCTCTGTCTCTACCTCTATCCCTCTGCCTCTATTCTCTCCCTGTCTCTACCTCTATCCCTCTGCCTCTATTCTCTCCCTGTCTCTACCTATATCCCTCTATTCTCTCCCTGTCTCTACCTCTACCCCTCTAGTCTCTCTCTGTCTCTACCTCTATCCCTCTGCCTCTAATCTCTCTCTGTTTCTACCCCTCTGCCTCTATTCTCTCTCTGTCTCTACCTCTATCCCTCTATTCTCTCTCTCTCTCTCTCTCTCTCTCTCTCTCTCTCTCTCTCTCTCTCTCTCTCTCTGTCTCTACCTCTACCCCTCTGCCTCTATTCTCTCTCTGTTTCTACCCCTCTGCCTCTATTCTCTCTCTGTCTCTACCTCTACCCCTCTAGTCTCTCTCTGTCTCTACCTCTACCCCTCTGCCTCTATTCTCTCTCTGTCTCTACCTCTAACCCTCTGACTCTATCCCTCTTTTCTCTCCCTGTCTCTACCTCTACCTCTCTGCCTCTATTCTCTCTCTGACTCTACCTCTATACCTCTGTTCTCTCTCTGACTCTACCTCTATACCTCTGTTCTCTCTCTGTCTCTACCTCAATCCCTTTGCCTCTATTCTCTCTTCGTCTCTACCTCTATCCCTCTATTCTCTCTCTGACTCTACCTTTATCCCTCTATTCTCTCTCTGTCTCTACCTCAATCCCTTTGCCTCTATTCTCTCTTCGTCTCTACCTCTATCCCTCTGCCTCTATTCTCTCTCTGTCTCTACCTCTATCCCTCTGTTCTCTCTCTGACTCTACCTCTATCCTCTATTCTCTCTCTGTCTCTACCTCTATCCCTCTGTTCTCTCTCCGTCTCTACCTCTATCCCTCTGCCTCTATTCACTCTCTGTCTCTACCTCTATCCCTCTGTTCTCTCTCTGACTCTACCTCTATCCCTCTATTCTCTCTCTGTCTCTACCTCTATCCCACTGCCTCTATTCTCTCTCTACCTCTATCTCTCTGTCTCTATTCTTTCAATTTCAATTTCAATTAAAAGGGCTTTATTGGCATGGGAAAGCAAGTGAAATAGATAATAAACAAAAGTGAAATGAACAATAAACATTACACAAATAATAAAGACATTTCAAGTGTCCTATTCTGTCTATGTACAGTGTTGTAATGATGTGCAAATTGTTCAAGTACAAAAGCAAAAATAAATAAACGTAAATATAGGTTGTGTTTACAATGGTGTTTGTTCTTCACTGGTTGCCCTTTTCTTGTGGCAACAGGTCACAAATCTTGCTGCTGTGATGGAACACTGTGGTATTTCACACAATAGATAAGGGAGTTTATCAAAATTGGATTTGTTTTCGAATTCTTTGTGGGTCTGTGTAATCTGAGGGAAATACATATATTCTAATAAGGTCATACATTTGGCAGGAGGTTAGGAAGTGCAGCTCAGTTTCCACCTCATTTTGTGGGCAGCGTGCAAATACCACCTCTATCATCTATCTCTCTATCTCTGCTTGTACTTATACCATCCACCTTTCTGCCTCTGTTCTCCTGTGTCTCTTTCTTCTGCCTCACTCTGCTGCCTGCTGCCACTCCATCTAAACAGCCTTCACAGGAGCCCCATATCAAGCTATTCTATATACAGTGGGGAGAACAAGTATTTGATACACTGTCAATTTTGCAGGTTTTCCCACTTACAAAGCATGTAGAAGTCTGTAATTTTTATCATAGGTACTCTTCAACTGTGAGTGACGGAATCTAAAACAAAAATCCATAAAATCACATTGTATGATTTTTAAGTAATTAATTTGCATTTTATTGCATGACATAAGTATTTGATACATCAGAAAAGCAGAACTTCATATTTGGTACAGAAACCTTTGTTTGCAATTACAGAGATCATACGTTTCCTGTAGTTCTTGACCAGGTTTGCACACACTGCAGCAGGGATTTTGGCCCACTCCTCCATACAGATCCTTCAGGTTTCGGGGCTGTCGCTGGGCAATACGGACTTTCAGCTCCCTCCAAAGATTTTCTATTGGGTTCAGGTCTGGAGACTGGCTAGGCCACTCCAGGACCTTGAGATGCTTCTTACGGAGCCACTCCTTAGTTGCCCTGGCTGTGTGTTTCGGGTCGTTGTCATGCTGGAAGACCCAGACATGACCCATCTTCAATGATCTTACTGAGGGAAGGAGGTTGTTGGCCAAGATCTCGCGATACATGGCCCCATCCATCCTCCCCTCAATACGGTGCAGTCGTCCTGTCCCCTTTGCAGAAAAGCATCCCCAAAGAATGATGTTTCCACCTCCATGCTTCACGTTTGGGATGGTGTTCTTGGGGTTGTACTCATCCTTCTTCTTCCTCCAAACACGGCGAGTGGAGTTTAGACCAAAAAGTTTTTGTCTCATCAGACCACATGACCTTCTCCCATTCCTCCTCTGGATCATCCAGATGGTCATTGGCAAACTTCAGACGGGCCTGGACATGCGTTGGCTTGAGCAGGGGGACCTTGCGTGCGCTGCAGGATTTTAATCCATGACGGCGTAGTGTGTTACTAATGGTTTTCTTTGAGACTGTGGTCCCAGCTCTCTTCGGGTCATTGACCAGGTCCTGCCGTGTAGTTCTGGGCTGATCCCTCACCTTCCTCATGATCATTGATGCCCCACGAGGTGAGATCTTGCATGGTGCCCCAGACCGAGGGAGATTGACCGTCATCTTGAACTTCTTCCATTTTCTAATAATTGCGCCAACAGTTGTTGCCTTCTCACCAAGCTGCTTGCCTATTGTCCTGTAGCCCATCCCAGCCTTGTGCAGGTCTACAATTTTATCCCTGATGTCCTTACACAGCTCTCTGGTCTTGGCCATTGTGGAGAGGTTGGAGTCTGTTTGATTGAGTGTGTGGACAGGTGTCTTTTATACAGGTAACGAGTTCAAACAGGTGCAGTTAATACAGGTAATGAGTGGAGAACAGGAGGGCTTCTTAAAGAAAAACTAACAGGTCTGTGAGAGCCGGAATTCTTACTGGTTGGTAGGTGATCAAATACTTATGTCATGCAATAAAATGCAAATTAATTATTTAAAAATCATATAATGTGATTTTCTTTATTTTTGTTTTAGATTCCGTCTCTCACAGTTGAAGTGTACCTATGATAAAAATTACAGACCTCTACATGCTTTGTAAGTAGGAAAACCTGCAAAATCGTCAGTGTATCAAACTTGTTCTCCCCACTGTATATAGGCAAAACATTTGTTTTTAAAGGGGCACGTCTGTTGTATAACTGGGACAATACAATATAAGGACAACATGTTAATATACATTAATGTTAATGTTGATGCATGTTAATACAAGACGCTGGATGTAAAATATGTCTTTTTGAATGCTACAACAAACAGCTAGCCTGGTACCAGATCTAGTTGTGCTTTTTATTGGTTGTCAGACAGATCAGGAACCAGGCTAACAATAAGTTGAGGTGAAAGTAAGCAGGGTAAAGGTGAAGTGACCTGGAACTGGTTGGTCTCTGACACGCCTATGGGAGAGAAAGGCCAAACAGATGCAATACATAGAAATGTCCACGTTTTCCAGCTATGTTGAATGTGCCACACACACACACACACACACACACACACACACACACACACACACACACACACACACACACACACACACACACACACACACACACACACACACACACACACACATATACACTCACACACGCACACACACACTCACAACCATACACTGAACACTAATAGGGTTGCATGACTGTTTATATCAAGTAGCACAAAGCTTCGATTGAAGACACAGGCAGTGTTCCAAATGGCACGCTATTTCCTATTTAGCGCACTACATTTTTAGCAGGGCTCATAGGGCTCTGTTCAAAAGCAGTGCACTATATGTGGAATAGGGTGCCATTTAGGACTGAGACAATTCCCTGTTAAAAAGGGCCCTTTGGCTACAGTGTTGTTGTGACTGACCCTTTTTCTGTCTTTTTATCTCCTTTTTTTATTTTCCTTTATTTACTCCTTTGTTCATTTGGTCCAAATGTTCCCTCCCTCCCTCGCTTTCAGCCAGTGACACAATTACAATGAGATTATGGTAATTTCTATGTTATCTGAATATTACTCTATTGATTAGAATGAGATGATGGTAATTTCTATGTTATCTGAATATTACTCTGTTGTATGTAGTAATCCTGTTTATTATCAACAGGATCATTTTCTAAGGTAGTGTTGTATGTAGTAATCCCGTTTAGATTACTACATACATAGATAGATAGGTACTTTATTGAAATTTCATTTATTATCAACAGGATAGTATAGACTATGCTAGTGTTGTATGTAGTAATCCTGTTTATTATCAACAGGATAGTATAGACTATGCTAGTGTTGTATGTATTAATCACGTTTATTATCAACAGGATAGTATAGACTATGCTAGTGTTGTATGTATTAATCACGTTTATTATCAACAGGATAGTATAGACTATGCTAGTGTTGTATGTAGTAATCTTGTTTATTATCAACAGGATAGTATAGACTATGCTAGTGTTGTATGTATTAATCACGTTTATTATCAATATGTTCAATGTCAATGGTTCCAGTGTTGTACATGAATAGTTTGTGAATAATCCATTTAGATGGTTACAACAGTAGTGGGGAAACATCAAGCACACTCAGTTCCCCCATTTTTAAGTCATGATCTCTAGTACTTTACCACTGTTGTGCCACTCTTGCCCAGTCCTTCTGTTTCGAGTGGGAATAATGCTGGATTTTTTTGTGTAAAAACATTTATTGGTTTCTAGAATGCACTTGCTATACCAAAATTCTGGCCTGAAATATGTCAAATGTAAATGACTTCTCAGATTATTTAAATCAGGTAAAGCACTTGAACATGGGTGGGGGCTTGTATCCACTTGTCTTCCAACCAAACAAGTATTCACTTGTTTATCAGAAACCAAACAATTCCCCCCTTGCATCTGTTCTCATTCCACTGACTACACAGGAGCACCAAATACACTTAGAACACTGCTTTATCACCCCCTTCTATTGATTAGATGGGACTTTTTCAGTTAGTGTTCATTCTGACTGAGCCAACAGCAAGAGAGGAAGGACATAGTGTCATTTCAGAAAGGCAAGTAACGCAATCCTCAACATGAGGACCACAACACAGCCTATTTTCAGCTCTAATAACCCAGGTCTAAAGAAGTAATGAAGATCATGAAGATCAGTGATGAAGACTAGAGCAAAAAGTCACAATCAGCTAAATCTAAACATTATTGGCGTGACATACTCACTTTTGGAGGCATGAAGCAACGTTATGGTAACTGGCAAAAAAATATAGGGCGAGGTCTTACTTACTTCTAACTTGGCTAACTGGGGGGTGAAGCAGATCACATATTAACAATTCATTATCTATCACACTTTCTCTTTTTGCTACAAACCATAACACTGAAGTGGCTCCAGTAATTATGTTTTTGACATATCCACTTTCCAAGCTCATTGGTAGAGACGTTACTGTTCAGTTATTCATTATTTCGACCCCTTTGGTTTAAGTTCATATACTCGCCCAATTATTTATCTAGTTTTCTGTCATCTCATAGACCCATGGTGTAGAGGAGATGCAATGCAAGCACCTTCTGTCCAAGGTCAGTCAGGGTGGGCCATGCCCAGAGACCACTGTCTGCAGTGCGGTGGGCCAATTAACCAAACAGACTGTGTGGCCAATAGACCCTGGATTTAGTGCTGTCGCTAGTTCTTATCATCTCACACTTCTTTTCTGTTCAGGATTAATGGAGAAATTTATTTTACACGCCTCAGTAACCCAACGTATTAGCACAGAGACTTAACAAAAAATATTTATCTTTCTGTTGTAACCACTGTCTCTCTCACTATCTCTCTCTCTCTCTCTCTCTCTCTCTCTCTCTCTCTCTTTCTTTTGTAGCTGGGCAGCCAGGTTCAGTAAAGCACTAACTAATGATGTAGAGAGGAAGCAAGCAGAGTGAATTGGGGGGACTTCTCCAGTGGTGTAAAGTATTTCCTTAGTAAAGTATTACCTAAGTAGTTTCTGGTGGTATCTGTACTTTACTCTTTATATTTTTGACAACTTTTACTTTTACTCCACCACATTAAGAGAACATCCCTGGTCATCCCTACTGTCATCCCTACTGTCATCCCTACTGTCATCCCTACTGTCTCGGATGTCTGAGTGTTGGAGTGTGCCCCTTGCTATCTGTAAAATAGTACAACAAGAAAATTGTGCGATCTGTTTTGCTTAAAATAAGGAATGGGAAATTATTTATATACTTTCTTTTACTTTTGATACTTTATATATTTTAGCAATTACAAATACTTGTAGACTATTATTCAAGTAGTATTTTACTGGGTGACTTTAAAAAAATTTTTTAAAGATTGAAGGAGCAGTTGAACCAACGGGAGCCACAGTGAGCCACTTGGAAATTACAGTCATAGCATAAAAATAGGATAAGAATTTCCACTCTAATATTTCTGGTATTTCAATGGTAGACTAAATGCCGAAGCTAAGTAGCCTTCAGAAGAGAAGGGGAGAGATTGAGGATGGCAACAATTAAAAGACTGAAACAGCTGACAGTGTAAGGCTGCCTGCCGCCCTTCTGGCCCTGACAGGAGAGAGGGCAGAGACACAGTCGTCTCCTTCCTCCATACTTTCTTCTGCATGCTGGGAAGTGGAGGGGAGGAGGGGAACGCCCCCGTAGCAGCTCTGCTCCTTGGCTTCGTCAAACTGCCAACCAGGGCAAAGGCAGGCAGGAAGTAACACACTTCATTAACCAATCTGATGGCAGATGTCAGGCAGGGCTTTTTGCTCAAAGTGCACACGTGCACACACTCACGCACGCACACATGCTGGCACGCACGCTGCATGCGCACACACACACACACACACACACACACACACACACACACACACACACACACACACACACACACACACACACACACACACACACACACACAGTAAGCCTTGAAAAAGCAGCCTGGCTTTTTGCTCCAAGCCCACATTTGATTCCAGTGAATGGTCACGTCAATCCCCCTACCAGGTTCATTTCCTTTGGAGTGTGTGCTCGTGGAGTGTGTGGTTGAGCCAATCAAAGTTAATGAGATGAGAAACCATGGCCCTTATTAATCAGCCTCCTTTACTCAGGCTGTTTCATCACCAGCCCGTCAGTCTTCATACCTCACACACACATCCATCAAACACACACACACACACACACACACACACACACACACACACCCACGCAAGCATGCACACAAACACACACACACACACACACACACACACACACACACACACGCACACACATGTAACTACCTATGCATAGATCAATGGAAGCAATTTCAAAAATCTGTCTTTAATTGATTATTGATTCATTGATGGATCAATTTAGCTTGATGAACTACAATGCTTTTTTTTCAGTAATGGTATAATGTGTTAGCCATCCATGTGACACAACCATTGTCTCATTTGTCTTATAGCAGGTCATTACTTGCTGCTAAACTATTGATGCAACAGTAATCGCTCTTGGACAGATGCACGTAACATACATGGTAGTAGCTTCTGTTGACAGATTGTGGGATGACACGACTAATAAGGGACTTTTTTTGCGGTACGCTGATTTTTCGTCAATGATCATTTGGACCAATCATGATTGCGCAGGGGAGGGGATATTTGGCCCATAGACTTGAAACTGGCTGAGAGTTTCCGTTAAGAGTGGTGGAGACCTTTCAAACATGTCTCCCTTCAGAACTCAATCGAGCATCTGACGCAATTACATGAGACTTTAGTTCTATGTGTTCTAGATTAATAATGCACCAGAATTGACATGCATCTAACTAAGACTGATGTTGCCATAAAGCAGTAATCACAGTGACTGATAGAACAACGTAGCGACATGTTGTGTAACTCTTTCCACACAATTTAAGTGCCTCAAAGGACAGTTGAATGTATTTCATTAGCAAAGGATTGGCTATTTTACTGTCTTAATAAGCTAATAAGGCACAGGCATGGCCATTCCCCACCCTCTCTCTCTCTCTCTCTCTCTCTCTCTCTCTCTCTCTCTATCTCTCCATCTGCCAGTATGATGGAAAGATATAATTACCCTATTCATATGTACCTAGTCCCCTGTTACTGTTGTAACCTTTTCTCTCTGTTTCTGTCTCTTTTTCATTCTCCATCTCTCTGTCTCTCTTGGAGCTATATAGTTACAAACCTCCATTCGATGCCAGCTTGTCTATACTAAATACTATAGTTGTTTTTGGCAAGATCTCCATGTTTACTCACTGTACCAGCTGACATCGTCAACCTACATGACTTTTTACCATTGGCCCAGATAGTATTGAGTGGATTAGTCAGTCAAACAAGTAAGATCAATATGACAACATGAGATCCATCCATCCATGCTAGAATTCTAGTCATTGCGCTAGTTAGCAATGGCTCCGGAAAATACCTTCAACTCAATGAAGGTCAACTCTCTATTACCCCATCAACAAAGCCTGTCTGTTATTCTACTTTAATAACGATGGGGTCCAGCTTAGTGAACATGGAGTCCGTATGAATCCCAAGGTCACAACACTGTATATTACAGTGCCTTCAGAAAGTATTCATACCCCTTGACTTATTCCTTCTTTTTTTGTGTGTTAAAGCCTGAATAAAAAATGGATTACATTATTTTGTAACTCACCAATCTACACACACTAGCCTATAATGACAAAGTGAAAACATGTTTTTAGAAATCTTTGCCAATTTATTGAAAATTAAATATCTAATTTACATAAGTATTCACACCCCTTTGGCAGCGATTACAGCTGTGAGCTTTGCACACCTGGATTATGCAATATTAGCACATTATTATTTATTTTTATGAATCAAGTTGGTCAAGTTGGTTGTTGATGATCGCTAGGCAACCATTTTAAAGTCTTGCCGATTTAAGTCAAAACTGTAACTAGGCCACTCAAGAACATTCAATGTCGTCTTGGTAAGCAACTCCAGTGTATATTTGGCCTTGTGTTTTAGGTTATTGAATTTGTCTCCCAGTGTCTGTTGGAAAGCAGACTGGACCAGGTTTTCCTTTTGCCTGTGCTAAGATCTATTCCATTTATTTTTATCCTGAAAAACGTCCTAGTCCTTGTTGATTACAAGCATACCCATAATGCAGCCAGCACCATGCTTGAAAATATGAAGAATGGTACTCAGTGATGTATTGTGTTGGATTTGCCCCAAACATAACGCTTTGTATTCAGGACATAAAGTTCATTTCTTTGCCACATTTTTTTGCAGTTTTACTTTAATGCAAACAGGATGCATGTTTTGGAATATTTTTACTCTGTACAGGCTTCTTCTTTTCACTCTGCCATTCAGGTTAGTATTGTGGAGTAACCACAATGTTGTTGATCTATCCTCAGTTTCCTCCTATCACAGCCATTCAACTCTGTTTTAAAGTCACCATTGGCCTCATGGTGAAATCCAACGGTTTTCTTCCTCTCTGGCAACTGAGTTAGGAAGGACTCCTTCAAAAAAGCAGACATTGAATAGTCAATGTCTGCTTTTCCCCCCCCCCCATCTACCAATAGGTGCCCTGGTCTTTGTTGTGGAATCTCTGCTTGAAATTCACTGCTCAGCTGAGGGACATTAAAGATATGTGGGGTACAGAGATGAGGTAGGCCTTCAGAAATCCTGGCAAACATTATTTTTGGCCCACCTAGTATAATTATAATATCGTTTGAATAGACTTATGATATAGCTTGGATAGACTTAGAATATAGCTTGGATAGATGTATAATATAGCTTGGGTAGACTTATAATATAGCTTGGGTAGACTTATAATATAGCTTGGATAGACTTATAATATAGCTTGGATAGACTTATAATATGGCTTGGATAGACTTATAATATAGCTTGGATAGACTTATCATATAGCTTGGATAGACTTATAATATAGCTTGGATATACTTATAATACTTCTTACATAGACATATAATATAGCTTGGATAGACTTAGAATATAGCTTGGATAGACGTATCATATAGCTTGGATAGACTTAGAATGTAGCTTGGATAGACTTAGAATATAGCTTGGATAGACTTAGAATATAGCTTGGATAGACTTAGAATATAGCTTGGATAGACTTAGAATATAGCTTGGATAGACTTATAATATAGCTTGGATAGACCAAACCCAGACGAAGCTGGGCCAATTGTGTGCCGCGCTACGGGACTCCCAATCACGGCCGGATTGTGATACAGCCTGGAATCGAACCAGGGTCTGTAGTGACGCCTCTAGCACTGAGATGCAGTGCCTTAGACCACTGCGCCAGCCACTCTGGAGCCTTCAGGATAGAGAGGAGAGAAAAGGGATAGTTGGCGGAAAAACAGAAAGAAAAGGAAAAGAGACAGATGAGAAATGTAAATGTTTGCCCCTCCATTCGGTCCCTCCCTGCCTCCCTCTATTCCTCCCTTCCCTATATCACTCCCTCCCACCCAATGTCTATAATAATATCTTAAATATTCAGTTTCTCATTATTTTAATCAAGACTTGGTGATAATGGGTGTCTGTCAAACAGTGGGCAGACAGAGAGAGAGAGGGGGTGAGAGAGAGGGGGGGAAGAGGGAGAGAGAAGGGAAGAGGGAGGGGGAGTGTAAGGGGGAGAGAGAGAGAGAGAGAGAGAGAGAGAGAGAGAGAGAGAGAGAGAGAGAGAGAGAGAGAGAGAGAGAGAGAGAGAGAGAGAGAGAGAGAGAGAGAGAGAGAGAGAGAGAGAGAGAGAGAGAGAGAGAGAGCTGTCAAGTAGTGGGCTGAAATAATTAATACCCGTGTGATGGAAAGATTTGGGGGGGGACAGGAAAAATACTGATATTACTTAATTTGAAGCCTGGAGGTATAATGATTTATTACAGTAGCATGAGCTGCATGCTTATGGCATTAAAACAGCATCATAATGCATTATACCAGCATCATTTAAGTATAGTGTTACCAAAATACCTCAGCCAAGCTTGACACACACCAACACACAGGGGAAAATAGAGGGATAAAACAGACAGACGTCAGACAGACGTATCAAATGCCTGTAGACTGATCAGACATACATTTATATGTGTGATCCTACGAACAAACATACAAATAGGATAAATCAAGCAAGGAGTCACAGTAGACAATACCAACAAAAATAAAGATTGCGTCACAAATGGCACTCTATTACCTATTTAGTGTAGGATAGAGAGAGATGATAGAGAGGAGAGGAGAGAGGAGAGAGAGAGGAGAGAGAGGAGAGAAGAGAAAATAGAGGAGAGAGTGAAGAGAAGGAGAGGATAAGGAAGAGGAGAGAGAAGAGGAGAGAGAGAGAGAGGAGAGGATAGAAGAGAGGTTTGAGGGGAGGAAAGGAGAGAGGAAAGAGGAGAGGATAGAGGGAAAATGAGAAGAGAGAGGAAGAAGGAGAGGAGAAAGGAGAGGAGAGAGGGGAGGAGAGAATAAGAGGTGAGGGGACGACAAGAAGAGAGGAGAGGAAAAGAGGAGAGGAGAGGAGAGGAGAGGAGAGGAGAGGAGAGGAGAGGAGAGGAGAGGAGAGGAGAGGAGAGGAGAGGAGAGGAGAGGAGAGGAGAGGAGAGGAATAAAATGCCTAAAATTACAGCCCTGTTGTGGGAGATAAAAACACACTGATATTCATTTGAATTCAGGTAGTTGGAGAATGGTGAGGAATATGAAAACCCCCTCCACCTTCTCCTCCAGTTGACTTAATGCAATCCTAGCTCTACCAGGCCTACCTGATTATCATACCCATCCATACACAGATGTGTGTCAGATATTGGAGTGGAAAGTATCATAGCAGTTGGGGGTGCCATTTTAAATCAATCTCTCAGAGCACGCTTTTCTACTATAACCATTGGAACCTTTGCTTCTTTCTTTTATGGGGGGAAAATACAATATATGAGATAAAATATTCATTGTTTTTTGACAGCTTTTGTAAGGGTTTATCTTTATTTGATTCAATACATTATTTGGCCACTAATCATGAAAATAAACCCCAGGGAAATGTTCTGCTTGATTTTCCCGGAAAGATATTTGATTCAATTTCCCAGAAACTGGTTTCCTCATCTGTCATATTTCCACGTGTGATTTAATTATGATCTGATCAGGAAAGGGCAGTGCTGGTGCCACTCTCCTTAGACACGTTTCTCTCTCTCTCTTGCTCTCTCATGACACAATTGTTGCTGCTGTGATTGCGGTATTTCGCCTAACAGATATGAACAGATATGGGAGTTTATTAATGTTTTATTTGTTTTCAAATTCTTTGTGGGTCTGTGGGAAATATGCATCTCTAATGTGGTTATACATTTGGCAGGAGGTTAGGAAGTGCAGCTCAGTTTCCACCTCATTTTGTGGGCAGTGGCCCATAGCCTGTCTTTTCTCGAGAGCCAGGTCTGACTATGGCACTCTCTCTCAAAAGCAAGGCTATGCTCACTGAGTCTGTACATAGTCAGGACTTTTTTTAATGTTGGGTCAGTCACAGTGATCAGGTATTCTGCCACTGTGTATTCTCTCTTTAGGATTGCTCCGTTTTTTTTTGGTTGATTCTTTCCAGTGTGTCAAATTGTTCTCTTTTTGCTTTCTCATAATTTGTTTGGGTCTAAATGTGTTGCTGTCCTGAGGCTCTGTGGGGTCTGTTTGTGTTTGTGAACATAGTGCTAGAACCAGCTGGATGAGGGGACTCTTCTCTAGGTTAATCTCTCTGTAGGTGAAGGCTTTGTGGTGGAATGTGTGGGCATCGTCTATCTATCTATCTATCTATCTATCTATCTATCTATCTATCTATCTATCTATCTATCTATCTATCTATCTATCTATCTATCTATCTATCTATCTATCTATCTATCTATCTATCTATCTATCTATCTATCTATCTATCTATCTATCTATCTATCTATCTATCTATCTATCTATCTATCTATCTATCTATCTATCTATCTATCTATCTATCTATCTATCTATCTATCTATCTATCTATCTATCTATCTATCTATCTATCTATCTATCTATCTATCTATCTATCTATCTATCTATCTATCTATCTATCTATCTACAAAAAATAAACGCAACATGTATAGTGTTTGTCCCATTTTTCATGAGCTGAAATTAAAAAAATCCCAGAAATATTCCATACTTCAAAAAAGCATATTTTGTGCACACATTTGTTAGTGAGCATTTCTCCTTTGTCAAGATGATCCATCCACCTGGCAGGTGTGGCATACCAAGAAGCTGAAGTAAACATGTATATCATTACACAGGTGGACCTTGTGCTGGTGAATTTAAAAGGCCACAGTAAAATGTGCAGTTTTGTCACACAACACAATGCCACAGATGTGGTAAGGTTTTAGGGAGCGTGTAATTGGCATGCTGACTGCAGGAATGTCCAACAGAGCTGTTACCAGATAATTGAATGTTAATTTCTCAACCATAAGCCGCCTCCAAATTCCTTTTAGAGAATTTTGCAGTACACCCTGAGGATAATTTCTGTCTGTAATAATGCCCTTTTGTGGGGGAAAATTCCTTCTATGACTGTAACTCAGTAAAATATTTAAAATTCTTGCATGTTGTGTTTATAGTTTTGTTTAGCATATATTGATTATATCGCTGCGTCCCAAATGGCAGCTTATTCCCTATATAGTGCACTACTTTTGAGACGCAACTTCTGATTCAGGGGTGAAGGAATTCTAGCCAATGTCTTATTTAGAATAAAATGCTAAAAAAAAGTGAAAAAATTAAGAAAAGGAATTGCTCTAAGATACTATTTGGTTTGACAACACTTCTGTCACTAACCAAGGTGAAAATCCTTGAATAAATATCAGGGAACATGCTTGATTGACAGTGTGTGAGTAACACCATGATCCTTCTTTAAAGGGTAACATCTTCATTCTATTTACCAAACCCATTATACACTCACACACATGAAAGCAAGCACACATCCACACACACACACACACACACACACACACACACACACATACACGGACACCCAGTGAGTGATGACGTACTTTGGAGATACTGGAAAAACATTTCTATGTTTATCCAACGTGGAATCTATATTTATCTATATCTAATGGTTTCTCATAGGATTGTAGCTGAAAGTAATATATAGCCGGAGAAAAATAACTCAAAGATAACTTCAGATAAAGAACTAAGACTCTAATGATCCACTTAAAAATATTACCACTGGTAACTTGTATTATTCATACCGGCAACCTTTCGATTATTCGGGGTGACAGGTAGCCTAGCAGTTAAGTGTGTTGGGCTGGTAACCGAAAGGGCTCTGTTTCGAATCCCAGAGCTGGCAAGGTAGACAAATCTGCTGTTCTGCCCTTGAGCAAGGCAATTAACTCCCAACAACTGTTCCATGGGCACTGATGAGCATCTGTAAGCATCTGCCTCTGATTCCAAAGGCTGCAATTTTGAATCATGCGATAGAAAGTTGTTTTTGAGATATTGGTTTTAAGCCTATCCCAAACCTTAACACTTACCTTAACCATTCAGAGTTTGAGGCCTAACTACACTACCGTTCAAAAGTTTGGGGTCACTTAGAAATGTCCTTGTTTTTGAAAGAAAAGCAAATTTGTTGTCCATTAAAATAACATGAAATTGATCAGAAATACAGTGTAGACATTGATAATGTTGTAAATGACTATTGTAGCCGGAGCCGGCTGATTTTTAATGGAATATCTACATAGTCGTACAAAGGCCCATTATCAGCAACCATCACTCTTGTGTTCCAATGGAACGTTGTGTTAGCTAATCCAAGTTTATCATTTTAAAAGGCTAATTGATCAGAAAACCCTTTTGCAATTATGTTAGCACAGCTGAAAACTGTTGTGCTGATTAAAGAAGCAATAAAACTGGCCTTCTTTAGACTAGTTGAGTATCTGGAGCATCAGCATTTATTCTTGTTCTGAGAAATTGCCAAGAAATTGAAGATCTCGTACAACGCTGTGTACTACTCCCTTCACAGAACAGCGCAAACTGGCTCTAAGCAGAATAGAAAGAGGATTGGGAGGCCCCGGTGCACAACTGAGCAAGAGGACAAGTACATTAGAGTGTCTAGTTTGAGAAACAGACGCCTCACAAGTCCTCAACTGGCAGCTTCATTAAATAGTACACGCAAAACACCAGTCTCAATGTCAACAGTGAAGAGGCGACTCCGGGATGCTGGCCTTCTAGGCAGATTTGCAATGAAAAAGCCATATCTCAGACTGGCCAATAAAAATAATAGATTAAGATGGACAAAAGAAAACAGACACTGGACAGAAGAAGAGATGGCTTTTTCTTTGCCTGAATACGTCCGTCTGAATACGTCCGTCTGAATACGTCCGTCCTAGCTCGCTCATTAATGTCATTATCGAAATTACAGATTGCCACTGTCAGTAGAAACCACATTTGTGACTCACGACCACAACTCATTCTGTGTCGCACAGCCTCTTTCCACCAGGTGTAGTGCTTCTCTTGCAGATTAAAAACAGTAAATAGACAGCGACAGGGTAAGGGGGATACCTAGTCAATTGTACAACTGAATGCATTCATTTTTTGCGTCGTCACTGCAACCTGTTTACTTCTGAAGATAACTTTAGCGGTGCCCTAAAAACCCGATTCAAACGTTCAAATAGGTATATAATGACCCATTATATAAACTCTTTATAGTATTTTATTTACATTTTAGAGGTGATTAGTTGGACAGATCGGGTGAAAATGCAGTTTCACCACACGGCATATCTCTCCCTTTCACTATCACGTAGTAGGTTTCGCTTTTCCACCCTGCAAGACCCGACGGAGCTCTTTGCCTAATTCAATCATGCATAGACGGGCAGCATGAAGGTCTCGTCACTGATTTTGCTTGAAAGGTGAGAAATTGTGCTTTACAATGGTATTCATATTACAGTTGACCTGGAAGTATTACGTTTTTGGGGAGATAAAATAAGGTCAATTGTACGGACCAATGTGATGTAGGAAAGTGCGTTAGCTACTGTTAGCAAAGCAAACGGATCTGGGATACGAATAATAATGTCATACACGTAACGTTAGCTAGGGAGCCAGCCAGCTAACGTTAGCTAGCTAGCTAACAATACACTTTAGCTTAAGTCATTTAGCTAGCTAGCTAGGTAAACAATGAAATTAGCTAGGTAAGCAAGATGTAAGATCACACACGTCACATAACGTTAGCTAACGAGCCAGCCAGCTGATTTTAGCTAGTTAAACAACAATGAATAATAACGTCATACACGTAACGTTAGCTAGGGAGCCAGGCAGCTAACTTTAGCTAGCTAGTTAACAGTACACTTTAGCTTGAAATTAAACCACTTTCTGTCAAAATTAGAAACTTGTAATATCTGAACATGTAGCTAGCTAGACTATCTTAACTGTATACAACATCATGCATGATGGACGCGTCCCCCGGTCACGGATCCCATGCCACGGTTGCCCTTGTTTTCGCCATTTCTTTAGCTACAATACTCTAATTCCACTGATTTCAAAACTTGATCCTCCAGAAAGTGGAGAGCAACACTTATGCAGCTCCACTACACAATATATATTTTTTAAAGCCGTGTTCGACAGGATTAACAACACAGACTGACCAGTCAAATAGAACTCCTCTCTCAGCATGTCCATCCCACTCATTATCTCAGCCAATCATGGCTAGTGGGAAGGTTGTAGCAGTGGTAAGGTGTTGGGACTGCTGTTGGGACTCTGCTGTTGGGATAGCTTTATGTAGGCCCTAACAGTTTGTGGGCACCGTTTCTCACCGTTAGAGTACAATTAATGTATTGTTTAGTGTTGTACAGTGGCTTTGCTGGCATGCATCCCAATTTCTTTTTTTTCTTCTTATTTTTTTGCCACATGCTAAAATCGCCCCTGCGTGAGACTGTGAGAGCTAGTTGATGTGGTCACCCTCCTACAGTTTACAAAGCACACATTGTCAGTTTATAAAGCACACATTGAATGCTTATTCACATTGACGGCAACATCTTTAAAAAAGAAATGAGAAAAAAAGAAAGAGAAGAAGGAGGGAGGGAGAGAGCTGGGTGATGGAAGGATGTGGGTTCCTATTGATCCTCTTCTTCATCGATTTCCTCCTTGTCTTTTGTGTCTGTCAGGGACCAGAAAAGAAGGCAAGGGAGGCGGAGGAGTGGCTGTGGTGGACGTCTCTTTCTGAATGTGAATTGGCCGAGCGCTGGGGTACTGCATGGACAATGACTGCTGAGTGCTAATGCTACTGGGGATTGTGTTTTGGCGTGTTCTAGATATGACACGTATACACACACACAACACACACACATCCATGCACAAACAAATACACGTATACACACACACACACACACACACACACACACACACACACACACACACACACACACACACACACACACACACACACACACACACACACACATCCATGCACAAACCTGCACACACATACACATACAGTATACACACACACACAGTGCTCCACCCAGACTGTGTGCTAAGGGGGGTCTCTCTCTCTCTTTCTCTCTTTCTCTCTCTCTCTCTCTCTCTCTCATAGATGATGTGTGCTGGCAGGTTACAGGGGTTAAATTGCCACCACTTAATGAGACTCTGGACTTATTGAATTCCCGTCGGCTTGCTGTGAGACACACAGACTGCGTCCCAAATGACACCCTATTCCCTATGTAGTGCACTACTTTTGACCAGGGCCCATAGAGGTCAAAAGTAGTGCGCTGTGTGAGGAATGGGGTGCCATTTGCGACGCACAAACAGAGACAGACATGTTGGCTCGACCTAAAAGCTTGCTTAAAAGCTTCCTGAATTTCCATCTTCATGCATGTAATGTAGACAGATAGCACCGGGTCTCTAAACAGAAGGATCAATTTATATCCCATAACTCTTACATTGCATTTTTACACATTTATTCTTTGTTTGTCTGGATATCACTGCAACAACTAAACCATTGTACGAGATGGTGTATTTCTACATTTAAGTCACATTTGAGTCATTTAGGTGACACTCTTATACGGAGTGCATCTATTTTTCATACTTTTTTACTTAAGTACTTTTGTACTTTCTTCTTCAATTTCTTTCTTGTGTTAAAATCCTACTGGTGATTTATTGGCCTCGAAGCAAAAAGCTATTCTGATTCATATAAAACCTATTTCAGTATCATTAAAAATATAGAACTAAACATCCAATATCTTAATCTTTCAGCACACATCTGAAAGATTAAGATATTGGATGTTTAGTTCTATATTTTTAATGATACTGAAATAGGTTTTATATGAATCAGAATAGCTTTCCCATGGTACACTCTTTAAAAAAAAGTTACTAAAGTGAAAAGTTACTAGGAGAACACTTCGAATAACTATTTTTGTGTCCAGGTAGAACCCTTTTCGGTTCCAGGTAGAAACCTTTTTCGGTTCCATGTAGAACCCCTTCCACAGAGGGTTCTACATGGAACACGGAGGGGTTCTACTTGGAACCATAAAGGGTTCTCCTATGGGGACAGTTGAATAACTTTTTTTCTAAGAGTGTAGGCTACATACCATATTCCCTGTGTATCTTGTTTTTTTAAGGTGAAGCTGAAGATCTGTGTCCGAAGGTAGACATGTCCCTCTTGTAGTGGCTTGTTTTCTGTAGCTTTTTCAGTCTCCAGGCTGCAGATGGTGGCATCACACAGTCCTCAAGGCCTTAATAGGTACCTGTTTCCCTGACGAAATACACAGGAGTCTGCAGGTAAAGAGAGGGTTGTGGTTTGGTGCTTCAATTCCGAGTCTGACACTCTGCTCCTCTTTTGATTACTGGAGGGATTCTTCTGGTAGTGTATAATCCGGCTTAGGTGCTCAAGACACCCCAGCAGACAAAATAGTTGTTGCACTGTGACCATACTATTTAGCATGAGAACAACACATGAGTCAGATAGAGCTGAAACCAGGAACATACTTGAGAAACCAATTTACATTTTAGCTTTGCAATACTTGTTCCCTAGCTTACTGTGTTATTTGATTTCAATCATAGTCTGACGCTTGAAAAAATTGTGTTTGAAAAGAAAGCATTAATTTGACAAGGAGGCTTTGATTGAAGAAAAGGCTCAGAGAATACTATTGACACACAGGCTAACATCACCCACTCACCAGGAAAAGCAATGCTTGTCTTTGATTGACTATGCACTTCATCTCACTAAGATCTAAATAGAACAATGCAGCAGTGAAACTTCATGCCTACGGCTGGAAGAAGAAACAGGTCCATGCTGACGTCAGCCAGACCCAGACCTATCTCAGTGTTTTTGGTCGAATCTGACCAGAGACAGGGCAGTTACATTTTTGTGTGTGTTTGTGTGTGTGTGTGTGTGTGTGTGTCAAATCAAATCAAATTGTATTGGTCATATACACATCTTGAGCATATGTTATTGCGGGTGTAGCGAAATGCTTTTCTTCCTAGCGCTGACAGTGCTGTAGTATCTAACAATTTCACAACAATACACACAAATCTAAAAGAGATATATAAAAACATGTATTTAAGAAATATATAAATATTGGGACAAGCAGTGTTTTAGTGTCATTGACTAGAATACAGTAGAATACAGTATACACTGTACATATTAAATTAGTAAAACAGTATGTTAACATTATTTAAGGGACTAGGCTTCCATTATTAAAGTTACCAGTGACTCCATGTCTATGTACATAGGGCAGCAGCCTCTAAGGTGTAGGGTTGAGTAACCGGGTGGTCGCCGGCTAGTGATGGCTATTTAACAGTCTGATGGCATTGAGATAGAAGCTGTTTTTCTGTCTCTCGGCCCCAGCTTTGATGAACCTGTACTGACCTCGCCTTCTGGATGATAGCGGGGTGAACAGGCCATGGCTCTGGTGGTTGATGTTCATGATGATCTTTTTGGTCTTCCTGTGACATCAGGTGCTGTAGGTGTCCTAGAGGGCAGGCAGTGTGGCTTTGGGCAGACTGCAGCACCCTCTGGAGAGCTTTGTGGTTGCCGTACCAGGTGGTCATACAGCCCGACAGGATGCTTTCAATTGTGCATCTGTAAAAGTTCCTGAGAGACTTAAGGGCCAAGCCGAATTTCTTCAGGCTCCTGAGGTTGAAGAGGCGCTTTTATGCCTTCTTCACCACACTGTCTGTTGATGTTGAGGGAGAGGTTATTTTCCTGGCACCACTCCTCAAGGGCCCTCAACTCCTCCATGTAATCAGGCCTACTGCTGTTGTGTCATCTGCAAACTTGATGATTGAGTTGGAGGTGTGCAAGGCCACGCAGTCATGGGTGAACAGTGAATACAGGAGAGGACTGAGCATCTTCGTGGTGCCTCTGGGTTGAGGATCAGCTTAATAGAGATGTTGTTTTCTGAATTCACCACCTGAAGGCAGCCCGTCAGAAAGTCCTTGACCCAGTTGCACAGGGCGAGGTTAAGACCCAGGGCCCCGAGCTTAATGATGAGCTTGGAGGGTACTATGGTGTTGAATGCTGAGCTATGGTCAATCAACAAAATTCTTGCGTAGGTATTCCTCTTGTCCAGATGAGATAGAACAGTGTGCAGTGTGATGGCGAATGCATCGTCTGTAGATCGATTGGGGCGTTATGCAAATTGAAGTGGGTCTAGGGTGTCAGGTAAAGTGGAGTTGATATGATCCTTAACTACTACAGGGCGATAGTCATTTAGTTCAGTTACCTTTGCTTTCTTGGGTACAGGAACAATGGTGGACATATTGAAGCAAGTGGGGACAGCAGACTGGAATTGAATATGTCACCTGAGCATGGTAAAATGTGGTGGTTGGCGCTTTCAGTTTTCTATCCACGATTTTTGGTTTGGGTAGGTTTTAATAGGCATAGTGGGAACAACATCCCCTATACAATTCCTGATGAACTCAGTCACTGTGTCCGTGTCCATGTCAATGTTATTCTTTGAGGCAACCCAGAAAATATCCCAGTCCTCATGACCAAAACAATCTTGAAGCATGGATTCTGATTGATCAGAACAGCGTTGAATAGACCTTAGCACGGGTACGCTGTGCTAAGGTTGAATAGACTAACATTGAATAGAACTTAGCACGGGTACACTGTGTGTGTGTGTGTGTGTGTGTGTGATTGCCCAACTTAAAAGGATGTGTCTTTATCCCACAGTTAGACTATAGATGTCATCCTACGATGCAACACGGTGTCCAAATAGTAACATTTAATTAAAGTAAGCAGACGTGTCAGCCAATCTCCAAATAAAGCGCCAACCCGTGGTGTATGTAACTACAGCAACAGAATTCTGCCAGGACTTGATGTTTTAATTACACCTTGTGGTGCTGTATCTTGGCTGTCACTCAAACTGGTTCGGGTTTAGGTTAGGCATTCATTCAGAGTGGTTAAGGTAAGGGTTAAGGTTTGGGAAAGGCTTAAAACCAAACAACTAAAAACGAGTACCCATTACTGGTATTGAACAGGCGACCCTCTGAGCCAGATACTGGGATTGAACTTGCGACCCTCTGAGCCAGATACTGGGATTGAACACGGGACCCTGCGAGCCAGATACTGGGATTGAACAGGCGACCCTGTGAGCCAGATACTGGGATTGAACACGGGACCCTCTGAGCCAGATACTGGGATGGAACACAGGACCCTCTGAGCCAGATACTGGGATTGAACACGGGACCCTCTGAGCCAGATACTGGGATTGAACACGGGACCCTGCGAGCCAGATACTGGGATTGAACACGGGTCCCTGTGAGCCAGATACTGGGATGGAACACAGGACCCTCTGAGCCAGATACTGGGATTGAACACGGGACCCTCTGAGCCAGAGGCTGCAGCTTAAACGCCCACCCACCATCCACTACCCCCCCCCCCCCCCACCCACCACAACACCCTAGCAAGCCGCAAGCCTACTAGACGATGACAGACGTTCACGTTGCCCCTAGTGGACGGCATAGCTTCCACATTTTGCCAGGTCCAAACGTAATCTGGTACCTGCAGAATCAGAACCTCCTGGCATATCCATAAGATAACGGGCTGCCCTTAAATGACCCTGCACTTATAGTATAAGATTGAGCTGTGTGTCACAACTTGGTCCCCTATGAATGATTTAAATAGACTTACATTTTAATACCAACTTTCTGGGGGGGTGGATCTTAAAATAATTTACTATACAACATTATTACACAGGGAATTGTTGTTTATGCTCACCAGTTTGTTCCAATTGAAACTATGTGTCGTTAAGCAGAAGAGAATATCTATATAGATAACAAAGCACAAAAACAACCTAAATGGGTAGATAGAGAACTACTGCATAAATATAGCCACAGAGTGAACACACTGTTGCTACTTTTAAGAGACATATTTGAGGAATGTTTCACCACAATTGTTAGCTTGCTTGATAAATGTCACCCTATTCCCTATGTAGTGTGCTACGTTTGACCAGGGCCCATAGCGTAGTGCTGCACTACATAGGGAAAAGGGTGCCATTTGGGCTGAACACTTAATCCACCATTAATAACCAGAAATTAATGTGGAAAATGTTTCAGTTCTGATCTTATTTGAACAAATTACCCATAAAGGTTTATAAAAAAGCAGTGGCAAATGTGTTAGTGTATAGTAGATTGACTTCATGATCCATATATTTGATCCCATAGGTTGTAATTAACTGCCTATTATATCAGATGGTTATCAAATTCATGGAACAATACAGAGGAAAATTATTAAGAAGGGAGCAGAAATGAAAGGCGGAAGGGAAAGGGGGATAAGAGAAGGGAAGAGGGGAAAGGGAGAGGGAACTGACTCCAATTGCTTAATTGTGTTATTATATCACTATAGATACCGGTACGAAAATAGTAGTGAGAAATGGAGGGAAAAATGAAAGGGAAAAGTTCACCACAATGATTACTCCACCCATGCACTACCAAGGTTCTCCAGAACACAGCTTTGACCTACTACAGTTGTTATGTTGGTCTATTGTACTTCAAACAATGTGTATACAGGTTGCTTAGGATTCAAACCTTCTCACTCATGTGAATTTCCTTTCTTTTTCGGCATCAGACCAATGCCTACTTCTCACTTAAAACATTAATTTACATGTTTTTTACACCGGGAAGGTGATTTTCTGTTAAAGGGGAACTGCACCTGCTGATTTGGCCTAGTTTTTGGGCTTGCTCCTCACAAAATACTGGCGGCCATTACAGAAGCCAAAAGTGAGTTGACTTGTTGGCTTGGGGGTGTGGTTTGATGTGAACGTTTCTTGGGTGTGTCCTTGCCACCCCCAAGACATCTGATAGATTTATTGAAGGGACAAACAAACAACAGGCTTACGCTTCATCAGAGCCTTGAAGGCAAAACATATCCCTATTTCCACAACTGCGGTGAAAGGTGACAGAGCAAGAGTGGTGTTTGTCAGACCATGAGACATCTTGAAAATTGGTCTTCTCACAAAATCGTCTGTAGCGTCCGAACAGTTTGCCTACAAACTATTACTTCCCTCGGTGGAAAGATAAGACTCTCACAAACACGATGGGGTTCTCCGTTTTGCTCTACAACCCCCAAAAGCATCTTGGAATCGTCTGAAGTCGGTACAGACGATATGCCAACTTACACACTAATATGACCCCTCTGTGGAAAGGTGAGATGTACAAGTTGGTTATTTTGCTCTAGGAATGGAAGTATTCATAGCCCTTGACCTTTTCCACATTTTGTTATGTTACATTTTCCTCATCAATCTGCACACAATAACACATAATGACAAAGCAACAACTGTTTTTTAGTTTTTTTTTGCAAATGTATTAAAAATAAACAAACTGAAATATTTGAATAACATAAGTATTCAGAACCTTTGCTATGAGACTTGAAATTGAGCTCAGGTGCATCATGTTTCCATTGATCATCATTGAGATGTTTCTACAACTTGATTGTGGTAAATTCAATCGATTGAACATGATTTGGAAAGGTACACACCTGTATATATAAGGTCTCACAGCTGACAGTGCATGTAGGAGCAAAAACCAAGCTTGAGGTTGAAAGAATTGTCTGTAGAGCTCTGAGACAGGATTGTGATGAGGCAAGGGTACCAAACATGTTCTGCAGCATTGAAGTTCCCAAGGTAAACAGTGGCCTCCATCACTCTTAAATGGAAGAAGTTTTGAACTACCAAGACTCTTCCTAGAACTGGCCGCACGGCAAAACTGATCAATCAGAGGAGAAGGGCCTTGGTCAAGGAGGTGAGGTCGTCACTCTGACAGAGCTCCAGAGTTCCTCTGTGGAGATGGCATAACCTTCCAGAAGGACAACCATCTCTGCAGCACTCCACCAAGCAGGACTTTATGGTAGAGTGGCCAGACAGAAGCCACTCCTCAGTAAAAGGCACATGACAGCCCTCTTGGAGTTTGACAAAAGACACCTAAGGGACTCAGACCATGCGCAACAAGATTCCCTGGTCTGATGAAACCAAGATTGAACTCTTTGGCTTGATTGCCAAGTGTCACATCTGGAGGAAACCCGGCACCATCCCTACGGTGAAGCATGGTGGTGGCAGCATCATGCTGTGGAGATTTTTTTTAGCGGCATGGGAAAGATGAACTGAGAGATCCTTGATGAAAACCTTCTCCAGAGCGGACCTCAGACTGGTGAAGGTTCACCTTTAGGGACAATGACCCTAAACACACAGCCAAGACAACGCAGGAGTGGCTTCAGGACAAGTCTCTGATTGTCCTTGAGTGGCCCAGCCAGAACCCGGACTTGAACCTGATCTAACATCTCTGAATACTTTCCGAATGCGCTGTATAGAGACCACAGGAGGTTGGTGGCACCTTAATTGAGGAGAACAGTCATTGGTAATGACTGGATCAGAATCAGTGGAATGGTATCCAGGTGTTTGATGCCATATCAAACACATGGATTCCAGATGTTTGATGTCATTCCATTTGCTCCGTTCCTGACATTATCATAAGCCGTACTCCTCTCAGCAGCCTCCACTGATAGAGATTGTTTAGTTCCAAAAATAAGTAATTGAATACATGTAAAACAAAAAAATGTCTGGTCTTTCTTTTATCTCTCAGACACTTCAGAACAAGCTTTCTTTTGATTTTTCTTGGGGGACTATATGTTGTTCCATGTAGTGAGCTAATAGCATTTTACCAAATAATTGTTTACTATTTTTTGTAATACTAAAATTCTAAATCAAATAGCAAAACGATTCTTGGTATGCCCTGATTAAAACAATTCCATATAGCTTATTAGCTCTCTGCATCTCATGACTCTGTGAATCACATACACACAGTCACTGTTATATTACCAATGGCAGTTAGGGATAGGTGATACCTGGCACACAAACATATACTTTTTTGAAGTTTGAACAGTTCAGACTAAACCTATCTAATTCTGTTCTCCTCATCGACGACTGTTGGTGAGCAGGCAAGAGATGAGGCTGAAGGTAAGGTCTTTGCCAGAGCCCCATTGATAGGCATAGCAGCGTAGATCAGCTTCTGGTCCCTCAACAAAAATACTGGTGAGTCACACACACACACACACACACAAAGAGAGCACTGATTACATTATCCATGGTGGTTATGATTAGCCTGGTGGAACCAACCTGATTGCTGCGTTCACATTTCTATTTCACTTCAGATATGATCAAATGTGAAGTGAAATAGAATGGTGAACATAGCAATCAGGCTGGTTCCACCAGGCTAGGTTTTGCCCTGGACATTATATGCATCTAAGAAGTACAACTCTGAGCTTTGGCTAAAAATAATATGTTAGCATTGTCAGATTAGCACATAGTTGGTTCTTAATGGACAGAAATGAGCACGTGAGAGTGATAAATTATAAATGTAATCAAAAAGCTATCAATGAATGATCAATTAGCTGATATAGCAACTATTGAATCTGAAACAGGGAAATTACTATCAGAATACAAATTAATCAATCAAAGAATATCCCGCTTCTATAAAGAACTGTGTACCTTTAATTGTAAATCCACACCATGCCAGACTAAGTTATTTCTAAAATAATGAAGAACTCCTCTTCTCTCAAAAGAGGAAACCATCTCGCTGGGAGGCCAAATCTCTCCAAAGAGCATTGGATAGCATGAATAAAGGCAAGTCACCTTGATGGGACGGTATTCCTCCTGAGGTCTGAAAAATGTTGGAATCAACTAGGACCACTATTGGACCACTAGTGCTTTAATAAAAAAAAGGTAAGGATGCCACCCAGGGTTCTCACTGTCGCCCACTAGCTTTGATAAACACAGATATTAAACTGTTTTCCAAAATGTTGTCATTCAGTCTCAAGACTTAACCAAATTGGTCAACACGGACCAAAGTGGGTTTGTTAAAAAGTGTTTATCCTCAGATAACCTCCGATGACTATTAAAAACAATACCTTAGATGCTTCATTATAAACAATAGCTTATTGGGCTGTATTATTTCTTGATGCAGAAAAAGCTTTTGATAGACTAGAATGGTTATATCTCTGGTCTGTCTTTTGATAGACCAGAATGGTTATATCTCTGGTCTGTCTTTTGATAGACTAAAATGGTTATATCTCAGGTCTGTCTTGGAATATATGGGAATTGGCTCAAATTGTATTAATATGATTCAAATACTATATACCAATCCCTCAGCCACAGTTATAAGAGGCAATACCTCCTATGCTTCATTCAGAATCACTAGAAGCAGCAGTCAAGGCAATCTGATTTCGTCTTTGCTATTCTTATTGTCCATTGTAACCTTGGCCCAGGCAATTTGTCAATCGATGGAAATAACACCAATGTCCCTAAAATGGAATGATAATTTAATCTCATTAATATGCATACAATATTTTACTATATCTAAACAATGTATCTCTATCGCTCCCAAACGCATTGAAGATCGTAGATAAATTTAGCTTCAAATTTTACAATTAATCTAAACAAATCAGCCCTACTGCCTCTCAAGACCCTGATGTAGGACTCCATCTCTACTTACGGAATCCCAATAGTTTGCCATTTTAAATATCTGGGAGGAGATATATAGTACCAGTCAAAAGTTTGCACAAATCTACTCATTCAAGGGTTTTTCTTTTATCTACACTGTAGAATAATAGTGAAGACAAGGTGAAAAGTCTAATGGTCACTTTATGGACGCTTTAGTGTCGTTCTTTCCCTGTTGCTAACGACCCTGTTAAAGGTCCGCTATTTGGTTCTCGGTAACGGACGGACGGCTCATGACCAGAGGCATGACTAGAGTATCTATCTATCTATCTATCTATCTATCTATCTATCTATCTATCTATCTATCTATCTATCTATCTATCTATCTATCTATCTATCTATCTATCTATCTATCTATCTATCTATCTATCTATCTATCTATCTATCTATCTATCTATCTATCTATCTATCTATCTATCTATCTATCTATCTATCTATCTATCTATCTATCTATCTATCTATCTATCTATCTATCTATCTATCTATCTATCTATCTATCTATCTATCTATCTATCTATCTATCTATCTATCTATCTATCTATCTATCTATCTATCTATCTATCTATCTATCTATCTATCTATCTATCTATCTATCTATCTATCTATCTATCTATCTATCTGTGTTGTGTGCTGTACCTCCAATCTAGGATATTTGCGAATTTTCATTAGCATTGGTGTCATATTGGCTTAGATATTATGGTAGGGAGATTTGAATTTAACATTGAGCTTCAACCAAAGCCTACTATTGTCACGCCGACCGGCTTTTGTGTTGTGTCGGGCTGGCTGTCAGTGGCTGGCTGTGGTAAGGTCAGTAGCATGAGATGGCAGCTTTTCTATCACTGCTCCACCGGTCTGAGACGACTTGCCGGGAGGAGAAAATAAGGGGGGATATCTCTCGCTCAGTACTGTACCTCATGTCGCTCTGTACTGTACCTCATCTACCTTCCTACTGTCTGCCTTATAGTCCAAGTTACAGTAAGAGCTAGCCACATTTCACTGTCAGACAGGACACAACTCCAACTGCTGAGAAAACAAATGACTCTGTTGTGCACTGACTGCAGTGTGCAAATGCATGCTTGCTAGCATCAGAAAAACTAACCAGCTTCTCTAACATTCATAATAAATTCCAGTACGCTCCTTCTCCGGTCTTCTTGACATTTGAATCCAAATGTGTGCTGATCAACAGTGCCAAACTAACAACTTTGCCATGTGTTTGATATTTGTCAACAACTCTGCATTGCAAAGCCATTCCACATAGGCTCTTGGCCTGACTGACACACACACACACACACACACACACACACACACACACACACACACACACACACACACACACACACACACACACACACACACACACACACACACACACACACACACACACACACACACACACACACACACACACACACACAAACACTCTATAAGGTAAAATAACTACACACATCATTCACAATTCCTGTTTAGCACACTGCATCTCACAGTGGCTTCTCTCAGTGGTGGAAAAAGTACTCAATTGTCATACTTGAGGAAAAGTAAAGATACCTTAATAGAAAATGACTCAAGTAAAAGTGAAAGACACCCACTAAAAGTCTAAAAGTATTTGGTTTTAAATATACTTAAAAAGTAAATGGAATTGATCAAATGTACTTAAGTATCAAAAGTAAAAGTACAAGTAGAAATCATTTAAAATTCCTTATATTAAGCAAACCAGACAGCAACATTTTTATTACATTTTTTATTGACAGATTGCCAAGGGGCACATTCCAACACTCAAACATAATTTACAAATGAAGCATTTGTGTTTAGTGAGTCCAGCAGGTCAGAGGCAGTAGGGATGACCAGGGATGTTATCTTGATAAGTGTGTGAATTGGACCATGTTGCTGTAAAAATGTAACGAGTACCTTTGGGTATCAGGGAAAATGTATGGAGTAAAAAGTACATTATTGTCTTTAGGAATGTAGTGAACGTAAAAGTTGCCAAAAATATAAATAGTCAACTAAAGTACAGATACCCCACAGAAAACTACTTAAGTAGTACTTTATTTTTACTTAAGTACTGGACAGGCTAATATTATGCTGCTTTACTATAAAATACAATGGGTAACCCTTTACAATCATTCCCACTATTAACTGTAGGTTTTTGACCTGCACCAGCTCAAACAAACTTCAGGCTTGGTAGTGATTGGATAAAAGGAGAAGGAGCATTCCAGTAAAACATGTACTGTGTGTTCTACCTCATACAAAACAAACTTCATGGATCAATGTTCTCAAGTAGATATGATCAGGGGAGTAGCTGATTACATGCAATCAATTACTTCTTCCTCTAATTTGTGACATTAACAGCGAAAAAAAAATTGTAATCAGATTAGAGATACTTTTGAGAAACTAGATGATTACTTCTTGGATAATTTTTATATTCAGAAAATATGTTTGCGAAAAAATACATTATGACACCTTTCTGTTTTCTCAATGACATTAAATTCAGCATTAAAAAAAGGCCTGACAGTGACCACAAGTCAGAGACTACTATGATGACACACCAAATGACGACCACCAATCAGAGACCACTATGATGACACCAAATGACGACCACCAATCAGAGACCACTATGATGACACACCAAATGACGACCACCAATCAGAGACCACTATGATGTCACACCAAATGCATTTGATGGATCTTTTTTGTATTCTTCTAATGCCTAAGGGGAAAATAATCCAAAAGTAACTGAAAGTAATCGTTTGGGTATTTCAAAATATATATTACTGATTTAGAATTTTGGACAGTTAATTAGTTACCGTAACAGATTACATTTAGAAAGTAACCATCCCAAAATAATTTATGATCAGTAGGTCCTCGTCAGTCAAATGATCAATGACCAAACAACGGTTTGAATTCAACCCTTTCTTTACAATTTCCCAGTGGATTAGGTTGGGCCTTCGACCACCGACTACCAACCACCCTTAAGAGCCGAGGAGATTATTCTATTTTATCTGTTCTTTAGACACTTTCCCCAGCTCTCCCCTCATCTCCACCAAATCCTGGAGCATGTTGCACTAACCTATCGTCTGGATTACTATAATCTCCCAGCTAGAGCCATTGATCCCAATCCAGCTGGAACCACAAGCTCCTTCCAACGATATAGAAGACTAGCATCATTGCTTCATGTTGTAATACAGCCCATCTAATTATGCTTCCCGGGCACTTGGAATTCAGCAGTTGTTATTCCTCAAGAGAGAGTGTTTTTGTTGCCGTGCGAGTCCTTATAAACTGGCACCAAAATGCTTCTACCAAGGACTAGCATCATTGTGATACTGAACACAGACAGTGTGACTTGGAACCCTCACTATGTTTCCACTTTTGATGTAACCATGGCTGTTCTTCGGAGAATCTGTTTTTTTGTTGCAAGTTTTCATAAGATATTGCTCTGTGGATAGATGGTCTCCTCTCCTCTCCTCTCCTCTCCTCTCCTCTCCTCTCCTCTCCTCTCCTCTCCTCTCCTCTCCTCTCCTCTCCTCTCCTCTCCTCTCCTCTCCTCTCCTCTCCTCTCCTCTCCTCTCCTCTCCTCTCCTCTCCTCTCCCTCCTATCCCCTCCCCTCCTCTCCTATCATCTCCTCACCTCATTTCCTTTCCTATACCCTCTCTCCTCCCCTCTCCTATAGTCTCCTCTCCTGTCTTTCCTTTCATTCCTCTCCTCTCCTTTTCTGTCATTTCATCTCCTTCCCTCTCCAATCCTCTACTCTCCTCTCATTCTTGGTACCTACTATATTCTATGCTTATGGTGATAACACTGCACCCTTAGAAAAATAACCTAAAAGGGTTGGTTGTACTCTTCGTATAACCCTTTTTAGTTCCAGGTAGAACCCTTTTGGGTTCCATGTAGAACCATTTCCACAGATTAACCCTCTCCACAGAGGAACCTAAAAGGATTATACCTGGAATCAAAAAAGATTGTACCTGGAACCAAGAAGGGTTCTCCTATGGGGACAGCTGAAGAACCCTACATATTAGCTCCAGTACAATCCAGCACTTTAACAATTAAAATCAAATAAGTATCTTCACGCTCCAAGTCTTTTGTCCGTCCTAATAGGCCTACTGCACAGATAGATAGCTAAGGTCTAGCTATTAGCTGCAGATGAATGTATTCAGTTATATATTTGTGTTTTGCTTAAGCTTATGTGATGATCTAATTTGAATGTATTAGCTTCTGTTCTGTCGTTTTAACATGGTTACAGCTCAAGTAGATTCACATAATTGTCCAGCAAAATAATTTAGCTTAATGAATGACTCAATTTATTAGAATATTAAAATGTATTCATTATCTCTGTGATTACAAATACTGAAGCTCTTTCAGTGTACCATAATAAATTATAAATGAAGATAGGTGCAAAAAATATAATGATTTTAATTTGATAGATTTCCCTTTCAATAATAATTCATTGTTTAATATAATCAGCTGAATATCTCCCATCCCTCCATACATACAGTAACACTACTAAATATATTTTAATGTGAATTAAAGTCATTTTAGTGGAGTGAGAATCTGCATTATTCACAGTAACCATGGAAATGCTTAGAGCTCCAGTGAGTAAACTCAGATAGAATTGTAGCTATAAATCTTTAATATGGCGATCAGGAAGGAATGATGTGAGGCAGTGAAATTGAAATAGAGATGAGTCAGGTACATGGGGTGCATTGGTCAGGGTCTTCCTCTATTCCCCACTGGTGCTGTCCAACGTCCTGAAAGCTACCAAGACTGTAAGCTATGTTCCAGTTCTCCTTCCTTTTCCAGAAGTGTGTACTTTTACACTCCCCGTCTTGGGATTGGTGTACTCATCGGCTGGACGGAGTTCCCAGCAGTGTTAAATCCATGCAAGAACATGTGGTAGTGCGCACTTCGTGAGTAGGGTGGAAAATCAGGATGCAGCATGTGTCTCGTGGAATCACAGATGCTTCGTTTGGAATCAGGATCATGGAACTTTCAGTGGGGAATAGAACAACAAGACCATGTTCAATCCACCTCATATTCCTGGTTTTCAAATCCTCAGATAGTCCAAAGATATACCAATGTTAAACATGCCTTAGCTTCACCTTACTCACCAGCATATGCAAACAGTTCCAGTACAGGTAGGTCTCCCTTGAGAAAGAGGTCTCCTGGGACTAAATAATGGTTAAATAAAAAAATAAAAACATTCCTGTCTATCTTCTAATTTGTGTCCCGTCATAAATCGTTGTGGCATCAACTGCTGTTTCTCAACTATCCACTAACATAGCAGTGTGGCCGAGGTCTCATGGCGATAGTGAGACCTTCTTTGCATCCCAAATGGCATCCCAAAGTAGTGCATTATGTAGGGAATAGGGTGCCATTTTGGACGCAACGTAGTGCACTATGTAGGGAATAGGGTGCCATTTTGGACGCAGCCCTTCAGTCTGGCGTCACCAAGTGTCACTCACCGTGATTGAGAAACACAACCCTGGCCCTTAACACTGTACCCCCTCTGCCTTCCACAAATTGAGAAGCTAGGGCTATGTTTTAAATAATGGAAAAAGAGAACAAGTCAATAGGACTTTTTTTCATCCCCAAGGGGCGTGACAAAAGCAACTTCAGTTAGTAGGGTTAACATACAATATACATGAAAGGATCATACTGATAACACACATATCATCATCATCATCATCATCATCATCATCATCATCATCATTCACATACAGAATACGTACTACACTAAAACAACCCAGCTTTAGGTTACATGTCACATAGAATCCGCAATTAATGCAAGGCCTCAAAATACAAAACATGTAATGACAAAACATGGCTATTGTTACATTGTCTGGACACAGCAACTATTGTTTTATTCATTGATTTGTTCTAAATGTCTTAAAAAGACAGACTGTGTATGAAATCTGAGAATAATAACGAGTCCTTTTTATTCAACAGAGCCCGCCAAGCACCAGATTCATTGCCAGAGCTACTCGATGTTCCAAATGGCAACATACTCCCTATATATTGCACTACTTTTGTAAGAAAATATGTACGAAATAGGATGCCATTTGACCAGCCTAGCCACTGGAGACTGTCATTTTATTTTAAATAATGGGCAACACTAGCTCGAAGAGAATGGATGTTGTGTTGGTTAGTTACAGCACTCAAAACCTCACTACAGCCTCTCTAGCTTTTTGGCTAATCCCTGTTAACATTCAGGGAACATCTCAGGCCCGTCAAGTTCCATTAATTTCAGTCAGCGTGCTGTAGTGTGGAATTTAGAAAATTATTAATCCTATTCCCGGGCGTCCAGGGCGATGCCCAGCCAACCTTTAGTGATGGCAGCATCATCTGAAAGTATGTGGATGCCATGGGAAGTCCAAGTGGTCCCACTTCTGAAGACAGGTCGGAGCCTATGGGGGAGAGAACCCACACAGCATATGAGCACATATACAGCAGGTCGGGACAAGTAACAGGCCTGGGTGGTGGTGGAGGGGATGGGGATCGGAGTTGGGGTCAATTCCATTTCAATTCAGTCAATTCAGGAAGTAAACTGAAATTCCAATTCCCAATCGTCCTCATATTTAATTGAAATGGAATTAACCCCAATCCTGATAGGGATTGAATAGTATTTTGGGGGGGAAGTTGCAGGAATTCCAGGTCAGTGGAGAGAAGAAGAGGAGGGGCAGAGATGACTAAGTGATGGGAATGGATAAAGTGCATTTTGGGGGAAGTAGCATTTCTAGGTTCTGTGGAAGGAAGGTGAGTGGCTTATTTGGTTGAATGTCCAGCAGCCTCTCCTCTCCATCTGATCCTGGTGTCAGACATGTATCACACACACATACACACACACACCCATGTAATTACGTTGTGTTAGCTAATCCAAGTTTATACTTTTAAAAGGCTAATTGATCATTAGAAAACCCTTTGGCAATTATGTTATCATAGCTGAAAACTGTTGTGCTGATTAAAGAAGCAATAACACTGGCCTTCTTTAGACTAGTTGAGTATCTGGAGCATCAGCATTTGTGGGTTCAATTACAGGCTAAAAAGGGCCAGAAACAAATAACTTTCTTCTGAAACTCGTCAGTCTATTCTTGTTCTGAGAAATGAAGGCTATTTAATGCTGCGAAATTGCCAAGAAACTGAAGATCTTGTACAACGCTGTGTACTACTCCCTTCACAGAACAGTACAAACTAGCTCTAGCCAGAATAGAAAGAGGAGTGGGAGGCCCCGGTGCACAACTGAGCAAGAGGACAAGTACATTAGGGTGTCTAGTTTGAGAAACAGACTCTTCACAAGTCCTCAACTGGCAGCTTCATTAAATAGTACTTTCAAAACACCAGTCTCAACGTCAACGGTGAATAGGCAACTCCGGGATGCTGGCCTTCTAGGCAGAGATGCAAAGAAAAAGCCATATCTCAGACTGACCAATAAAAAGAAAAGATTAAGATGGTCAAACGAACACAGACACTGGACAGAGGAAGATATGGGTTTTTCTTTGCAACTCTGCACAGAAGGCCAGCATCCCGGAGTCGCCTCTTCACTGTTGACAATGAGACTGGTGTTTTGCGGGTGATACAAGAATGGCTCAGAGGAAAAGGAGAAGGGGAAAAAAGGTAGATAGTCAGATGATAGTAGCCTAACTCATCATTATGATTTGAATACAGGAGTGCATCTGCAGAATCTGACACGTCAGCCTTTACACTAAGCTCAGTTCTGCTAAGAGCAAATGAGTGTATTTCATTTTGCTAATGTATTTCCTATTGACTTCCTGTTGTAAGCCTCCATTAGGATACGACATTATATGAATGGAGGCCGGCAGTTACTGTAACTACAGCTGAGGTTGTTTTATAGGCTACTGTATAGATGTGTCCCAAATGGCACCGTAGGCACTACTTTCGGGCTACATAGGGCCCTGCTCAAAAGTAGAGCACTATATATAAAACAACCTCAGCTAAAACAACCCTATATAGTTCATAGAGTGCCATTTGGTACACATCCATAGGCTACTGTACGTGTCCATTTACTGTACCTTCCAGCCCTCATTCATACCTATCTGAGTAAGAGTTAAGGGGATATATTACTCATTTTACTGGCGTCAATAGGGGAATGGATACATTCATGTATTGGCTATTTTCAAGGCTGCTATGACTTGGCTAATATACTGTACCGGATTAGTGAAGCGAGTGAACAAAGCATTAGGAACACCTTCCTAATATTTAGTTGCACCCCCTTTTGCCCTCAGAACAGCCTAAATTCGTCAGGGCATGGACTCTATAAGGTGTCGAAAGCATTCTACAGGGACGCTGGCCCATGTTGACTCCAACGCTTCCCACAGTTGTGTCAAGTTATCTGGATGTCCTTTTGGTGGTGGACCATTCTTGATACACACAGGAAACTGCTGAGTGTGAAAAACCCAGCAGCGTAGCAGTTCTTGACACACTCAAAATGGTGTGCCTGGCACTTACTACCATACCCCCGTTCAAAAGCACATACATCTTTTGTCTTGCCCATTCACCCTCTGAATGGCACGCATACACAGTCCATGTCTCAATTGTCTCAAGGCTTAAAAATCCTTCTTGAACCTATCTCCACCCCTTTATCTACACTGATTAAAGTGGATTAAACAAGTGACTCCAATAAAGGATCATCGCTTTCACCTGGATTCAGCTGGTCAGTCTATGTCATGGACACTGAGTGTATGTTGTGCTTATGAAGACTGAAGTGTGTTGTTTTTTTGTTGTTCATTTAATTAAAGTTGGACCATTATATTATATCTCTCAGAAGCAAATTATAACTTGAACGCAATTAAAACATTACCTAGTTTCTGTCTTGACTAGTACAAATAGTCTCATGTTGACAATGAAGACGATGATTTATTATAACTTTTCTCAATCACTGTGTCCCTAACATTTTCTCCTGATCGCTTATAACGTTTCTCAATCACTGTGTCTCTAACACTTTCCCCTGATCGCTTATAACTCTGACACAAACATCAAGTCCAAGTCCTGTCAACTCTGAACACTTGACTTGACTGCATAGTGATGTTAATGACTATGATAATAACACTCCTAGATGACATTACTGAGTCCCTACTGTGTCACTGAGAATTATCCTGTCTTGTTTTCACTGCAACCCACTGTAGAGGCAGTGATGATGGTCCTTATGAATAATCTAGTCTCCAACAACCTCTGTCTGTCTGCACTTCTCCACATGATCTCTCTCTCTCTCTCTCTCTCTCTCCCTCTGTCTCTGCTTCTCCCCCTGCCCCCCCCCCTCTCCCTCTCTCTCATTCTCCCTGTCCCTCTCTCTCTCTATCTAATATCATCATCATCATCATCATTTGCTTCTCATCTCTCTTCTTTGTTAGCTGGCTGGCTGGCAGTGTTTCAAAACGTGTTTCACTGTGAATCATCTTCTTCCTCATTTTCCTTCTCTTCCTCCCCTCCCTCTCTGCTTGCTGTGGTGACGGACTGACTCTCATCCTCCTTCTCCACCTCCTGCTCAATCTTCACCTCCCTCTCTAGTTGGCAGTAAAGTGAGGAAGCGACTCCATCTCTGTTTTTGGCACTGTGGGGTGAGCTGAGAGCACGGGGTGCCAGCTAATTAGAGGCAGGCAAACTTCAACAGGCTCCTCTCTCAGTATCAATGACCTTTATCAGTCAGAACACTGGGATTCACATTGTCAGGCAAACACACACACACACACACACACACACACACACACACACACATACACACACAGACTGACAGATTCCCCTGGAAGCTTTGCTCAGCGCTAGCTGGAGTCAGTGATAAACAAACAAACAACAGACTCATTAGGTTGCAGAAGTTGCACCTTGTCCCATCATCATGGTGATCAGGTGTACATACACAATACTGAGGCCACCTGTCATCTTATTGCTTCTCCAAAAGGGTTCTACTTGGAACCAAAAAGGGTTCTACCTGGAACCAAAAGGTTATCCAATGGGGACAGCCGGAGAACCCTTATTGTGTCTAGATAGCACCTTTTTTTTCAAGACTGTAGTCTTCCCTCATCTCTTCCATTCCCATCTCTCTCACCTCATCTCTTCCATTCCCATCTCTCTCACTTCATCGCTTCCATTCCCATCTCTCTCACCTCATCTCTTCCATTCCCATCTCTCTCCCCTCATCTCTTCCATTCTCATCTCTCTTCCCTCATCTCTTCCATTCCCATCTCTCTCATCTCATCTCTTCCATTCCCATCTCTCTCCCCCTCTCTCTCGCCTCATCTCATCCATTCCCTTCTCTCTCCCTTAATCTCTCTGCCCTCATGCCTCCCTCCATCATCCCCATTCCTCATTAGCCAGTCTGACTCATTCATTCTCATCGCAGCATTCAGCATCTGCCTTAAAAAGATCAACACATTACACGGACACACAGTATGTTTGCTTGCTTCATATTGTTCATTTAACTACCAGGGCTATGTATTTTCAAACTGCAGCAGGATAGGGGATGAGCCCCAAATGTCAACCTATTCCATATCTAAGGCACTACTTTTGACCAGGGCCCATAAACAAAAGGTTGCCATTTGAAACACATCAAGAGATAAATTAGTTATTGTCTCTAATGATGAAGGTCACATTCTAAGTTAATTAAAATTGTTATTTTGAAAAAAATAATAGGAAAAGTAGAAGTATGTGTCCCAAAATGTCACCCTATTCCCTATGAAATACACTACTTTTGAACAGAGCCCTATGGGAGCTGGTCAAAAGAAGTGCACTACATAGGGAATAATGTGCCGTTTGGGACACAGACGACAGACGACAAAGTGTAATATAGCTTAATGAGCTCCCTGGTGAAACCACAAGTCATAGTTTCAGATGTCAAAAATTAACATGTCTACATATCTATTACAATGAGGATGGTGACATTTCAATTGCACTATATATTTTCAGTTATTGCTTAATGCAACTGTGTTTTTCTAGCTTTCTGACTTAACTCACAACTGTCAGGCTGTAAAATTATCAATCTAACACACAAAGACACATTTTCAATCATGTACTCACTCACAGAAACACATACACACACACAATCCAACAGTGAAACTGCAATCAAATGTCTTAAAAATGCATTGTTGGTTAGGGCTTGTAAGTAAGCATTCAACTGTAAGGTCTACACCTGTTGTATTCAGCGCATGTGACATATACAACAGAATAGAACAGATCATTAGATCACTTAGAAGACAACTAGCTAGAACATTCTACGTCAAAACAAATATTCCAGAAATATCTAGTACGCTGATGTAAAACAGTGTCATCATAAAATCGCAGAGTCTCTGTAAAGACATATATAGGTAAACCCGAGTCGGTGTAAAAGCACATTGGTAAAAACAGTTCTGTCCATGGGAATACACATGGCAGTACACAGAACAAAACACTTAGACTAGTCCTCTGCTCCTCCCTCTGTCCCTTCTCTGAGGAGTTCCATGTTCCTTCTGCATCCACAGACTACACTTGTCATGAGAGGGTTGAGGGTTGAAAAATGTTTTTCTTCTTCCAAACCCATTAGCTGTAGTCGTGTGTGTGTGTGCATGTGTGTTTGTGTGTGTGTGTGTGTGGGGGTGTGTAGAGGACATAGAGTGACCATAATTGTCCTATCAGCTGCCCTGGAGTATACAGTATGGTAATGCACTTCTGCTGTACAAGAAGGGGACTAGGGCGGAGGTGGGGGCTGAGGGAAGGATGAGAAGAGGCAGGCAGGGGTCTTATTAAGGTCTGCCATCTTGTCTGCGTCTCAAATGTCACCCTATTCCCTACATAGTGCACTACTTTTGACCAAAGCCCTGTAGGCAGCCCTGGTCAAAAGTAGTGTGATATGTATATAAGGAATAGGGTACCATTTGGGACACAGCCAAGGTTTGCCATCTTGTCTCCCTAGAGGAAGAGTGTAAGTACAGAGATGGGGGTGAGAGGTGGTTGGGAGTTGAGGGGTGAGGGGGGGGAGTTAAAGGGGTCCATAGCCACCTGCTGTGGACGTTCACTTTCTCCTGAATCGATTCCCCTGTCCAGCACGTAATTAGGCTCCTCGACCAGAGAAAAGTGGTTGTGTGGGAGAGAGGGATGGAGGGAAGGAAGATTGGAGAAAGGAAGGGGGGGCAGTTAGAGTTCTGTCTTTCATTTTTTTCTTTCTGTGTTGTGTCAATAAGGGGAGGAGTCAATACACAGTAGTTGAGAAGAGTTGATACACAGTAGTTGAGAAGGGTCGAGACACAGAAGTTGAGAAGGGTCGAGACACAGAAGTTGAGAAGAGTCGAGACACAGAAGTTGAGAAGTGTCGAGACACAGGAGGCCTCAGCCTGTTTCACAAAAACCTTGCTTTTCTTATCCCCTCAGTAGCAGCCATAGGGGTTCAGAGGGTGATTGAAAGAAAGATGACTAGGAGGAGAGAGGGAGAGAAAGAGAGAGAGCGAGAGAGAGAGGGAGGGAGGGAGGGAGGGAGAGAGAGAGAGGGATGGAGAGAGAGAGAGAGAGAGAGAGAGAGAGAGAGAGAGAGAGAGAGAGAGAGAGAGAGAGAGAGAGAGAGAGAGAGAGAGAGAGAGAGAGAGAGAGAGAGAGAGAGAGAGAGAGAGAGAGAGAGAGAGAGAGAGGAGGGAGGGAGGGAGGGAGGGAGGGAGGGAGGGAGGGAGGGAGGGAGGAGGATTAAGGAAGAGAGTAGATCAGGGAAAGGGTGGAGAAGAGGGGAGAGCAGTGCTCTTGTGAAGCATTAACAGCAAATGTTGCTTTAGCTGTCTTGCTGTCTTGTCCCAATTTGTCATGTCAAACAAAGCAGCACTTCTGCAGGTGATGAAGCTGTGGATCGTAATTAGTTTGTAATTACCAGAGGACAAAGAGGAAACATACAACAATTAGGCTTAGTCTTTAGCTGATTTAATATGTGTCTCATGTGTCTCAATGTCAGATGAATTGAATTCTGAATAACCTTTCCTAAAAACGTCAGAGATCTGCTTGGCGATGATAGTGGCAGCAACCTTAAAGAAGAAAGGGTCTAAAGCATCTGACCCAGATTATTTTTTGGGGTCAAGTTTAAGGAGTTCCTCTAGCACCTCGGACTCAGTGACCGCCTGCAGGGAGAACCTTTGTAGCGGGGCAGGGAAAAAAGAGGGAGGGGCATCGGGACTAGTCGCATTAGAAGGGGTGGGAGATGAGAAAATGTTGGACGGGCAAGGAGGCATGGCTGAGTCAAATAGGAATCCTGACTTAATGAAGTAGTGATTAAAGAGCTCAGCCATGTGCTTCTTGTCAGTAACAACCACATAATCAATTTTAAGGGACATGGGTAGCTGTGAGGAGGAGAGTTTTTCCAGACCCACAGAGAGAGAACCGTTTTCCAGACCCACAGAGAGAGAACTGCTCCTTAAAGTAATTAACTTTGGCCGTCTGGATAGCCTGAGTGCACTTATTTCTCATTTGCCTGAACGAGAGCCAGTCAGTACGCGTGTGCCGAGCCTTTCACCAAATGCAATTCTTGAAGTGGAGTAACTCTGCAAGATCACGGTCGAACCAGGTGCTGAACCTGTTTTTAATTCTCATTTTCTTTATGGGGGCGTGTTTATTAACAATACCACAGAAAATATATTTTTGAAAAGGTCCAAGCGTCTTCGACAGAGGGGATCTAGCTGAATCTATACCAATTTACAGAGGCCAAGTCATGAAGGAAGGCTTGCTCATTCAAGTTTTTTACCAAGCGTCTATGACAAATCATGAAAGGTTGTTTCACTGAGCAGCCATTACGAACACAGGCTGTAAAACAGTGATCACTAATGTCATTACAGAAAACACCAGACTGATACCTCTCAGGATTATTTGTGAGGATAACATCGAGGAGAGTAGCCTTTTCTGGGTGTTTGGAGTCATACCTTGTGGGATTGGTAGTAATCTGAGAAAGATTTAGGGAGTCCCATTGCTTTAGGACTTGGTCAGGTGGTTTAAGCATGTCCCAGTTTAGGTCACCTAGCAGCACAAATTCAGACTTATTGTAAGGGCCAGGAGAGAGCTTAGGGCAGGTAGTGTACAGGCCGGTGCTGATGGAGGACGATAACACCCAGCAACAGTCAGTGAAGAGCTATTTGAAAGATTAATGCTTAAAACCAGCAAATCAAAATGTTTGGGGACAGACTTGGTGGAGACAACCGAGCACTGAAGGTGATCCTGAAGGAAGCAATCTGAATAATATTGTACTTACGGAATGAATTTAAAATTGAGCTAGCCATTTAGACCAGCCCTACTGATTGAACTATCATATCTACATAAGGGTTTTCCACTTATCACTCAATGATACATGCACTAGTTAGCATCCTTGACAATTTGTTACTAAGACGATCAAACCCCAAATTGAAAACTGGGGGGCCCATATATACTGAACAAAAATATAAATGCAACATGCAACAATTTCAAAGTCTTTACTGAGTTACAGTTCATATAAGGATATAAGTCAATTGAAATAAATTAATTAGGCCCTAATATTTGGATTTCACATGATTGGGCAGGGGGAGCCAGGCCCAGCCAATCAGAATACGTTTTTCCACAGAAAAGGGCTTTATTACAGACAGAAATACTCCTCAGTAAAAGTAAAAGTCTTTAATAAAAGTTGTATTTATTTTCATATCAAGGGCCCCAGTAAAACATCTAGGTAAAATCCCTTTTAAACATAGGACTTGATGCCTGACTATCTATTAATAAAAAAAACTTTTTGTTTGATCTCAACCTCACTGCTTCAGGGTTTTGTAGTAAAAAATAACCACAACAACACAAGAGTACAGTATGTTTGAGTTGGGAGCCCAAACTCTACATCTCAGAGCATTCAATTCCAATGACCACTTCTGTGACTGTACAGTACTCAATCTATGTGGATGATCTGCTAGGATATAGTTTTAATGTCTTCAGTGTATTACTCCTCAATTTGTAATTTGTGATCGGCAAGATTTTTAAATAATTCATTGATACATGATGAGAGATACATTCAGACCTTCGGATTCTGCCCCAAAATCATCTAATCCATATCCATATAGTGTGTGGTGAAAAAATAGAATGTAAAAATTCTAAGAATCCTGTTTAATTAATGAATGCAGTTCCAAGAACGTACAGTGCATTCAGAAAGTATTCACACCCCTTGACTTTTTCCACATTTTGTTGTGTGTGTGTGTGTGTGTGTGTGTGTGTGTATGTGTGTGTGTGTGTGTGTGTGTGTGTGTGTGTGTGTGTGTGTGTGTGTGCGTCTATCAGTTACACTTACAGTGGGGAGAACAAGTATTTGATACACTGCCGATTTTGCAGGTTATCCTACTTACAAAGCATGTAGAGGTCTGTAATTTTTATCATAGGTACACTTCAACTGTGAGAGACGGAATCTAAAACAAAAATCCAGAAAATCACATTGTATGATCTTTAAATAATTAATTTGCATTTTATTGCATGACATAAGTATTTGATCACTGTCACGGTGCGTAGTATTCAAAGGACGATAAACGGAGCGCTGGTGAAGTGTCATTCTTTTTATTTAATGAGATGTTCTCACGAAGCATTTAACCCTCCCGTTGCCCTGTCTGGGTCAGGATGACCCTGCCATGTTAGAGTGTCAACCCTGGGCTAACACACATGGCTGCTAGATGGTTAGAGAGAGTGGTAGTCACTGGAGCCGTTTAGTAGGCTTGTTGTCTTACATGTATGTATGTATGTATGTATGTATGTATGTATGTATGTATGTATGTATGTATGTATGTATGTATGTATGTATGTATGTATGTATGTATGTATGTATGTATGTATGTATGTATGTATGTATGTATGTATGTATGTATGGCAAATAATAAAGTAAGTGTCAAAAGCGAACGTGTAAGGTTGTTGTTATAAAAAGGTAAAACCAAAGAGAAACTCTGGGTGTAGAGAGAGAGAGAGAGAGAGAGAGAGAGAACCACTCGACTTTTCTTTATTTCTTTATTGTAGAACAAGGTACATGGTGTGAAATAAATGCGACAGAGTTGGCTGAAAACAACATAGGTGTAGTTGAAAGTAGACACAATGTCCATGGGTTTGCGGAGCCGGGTCCCCCCACCCCCCCCATCACGATGCCCATCTTCCTACTAGGCCATGGGCGGCGCGGCGGCTGGGTGGTAATTGTCACCGAAGGAAGGACACCTAGAAAGACAAGTGTGTCGTCTGTGTTGTTTGACGCTGAAGCCAGTAGTGTAGAGGGAGGATAGGAAACGCTACATCTGCTGCTGAGTATCCTTGATAAAGTACGGGCTGTCGTCGTCGTCGTCGTGGTGGTGGCGGTGGTCCTTTTTCTTCTTCTTCTTCTTCTCCTCCTCCTCCTCCTCAGGCCCCCAAGAGAACAGGGAGCACTCGCCAACCCGGTGGTGGCAGACGTCTAGCAGCTGACCGTTCTCGTCCAAAGACACATTGACCAAGTCTCTGCACGGTATCAAAGGGGATTTGTTGTTGTTGTTGTTGTTGTTCCTGTCCGAGTTGCCTGCTGCTGCTGCTGCGCGTCGTCGTCGTCGTCGTAGTAGAGGATTGACAAAGTCTCTGCGCGGTAGTATCAAGGGGGATTTGTTGTTGGTGTCCGAGTTGCCTGCTGCTGCTGCTGCTGCTGCTGCTGCTGCTGCTGCTGCTGCTGCGCGTCGTCGTAGTGGTAGAGGAGCAACAGCAGCAGCAGCAACAGCAGCAGCAGCAGCAGCAGCATTGGTACTGCGAGGCACGGGAGGCTCCTCATCGTCGACAACACCAACAAAGGACTCTGCGTCGTCGTCGTCGTCGCCGTCATTGCCAGGCACACGCGTTGAACGTTTGGGCCTCAGCAGCAGCAGGGAAAGACTATTTCGCTCAGATTCATCGATGTCTGAGGCGCCCGGCGTGGCAGGTGGCTTGAAGTCATCGTCATCACCATCACCATCATCGAGGAGGAGCATGGAGAAGGCGCTGGCACACAGAGCCTCGATCCTGTCGAGCAGTTGTGCGTACCGCCCGACAAAGACATCCCCTAGGGCCTCGTACCTGTCCAAAGGCATGCGGATGAAACGGGTGAAGCTCATCTGCTGGGGTTCGTCAACAAAGAAGCCGGCACACTGGGGCATTCCCATGACCCTGTGGCACTTGACAAGCAGCGGATCGAGCTGCCGACTACTCTGTTCCCTGGGGCACTGCCTCTTTCGCCTCTCTAGCAGCCGCTGCTGCTGCCGCTGCCGCTGCTGCTGCTGCTGCTGCTGCTGAAGGACGTTAGACAGAGAATACATGTTGTTGGTGTTGTTGTATTATTGTGTGCTAGATATACACAGGTCCAGTCCAGGGAGTCTGCAGTGTATTTTTTATATAATAGTATTATTATCTTTCTTTTCTTTAATTTTTACTTTGACTGTGAACACTGGGCACCACCCCCGTATCCCTTTAGTCAAGCATAACCCGGCTGTGGTGGTGGTGGTGGTGGTGGTGGTGGTGGTGCGGGTTGTGGAGCTGCCAACCCAGCCCGGGCCCTGTCCTCTGAGGGTCAAAAGGACCCAGGTCAGGGTCAAACCGACCCAGGGCAGGCAGGCAGGCAATGTGTTAGCTAGCTAGAGAGAGTGGTGGCGGCCAACCCAGCCGGGGCCCCTGTCCTCTGAGGAGGGTCAGAACGACCCAGGTCAGGGTCAAACCGACCCAGGGCAGGCAGGCAGGCAATGTGTTAGCTAGCTAGAGAGAGTGGTGGCGGCCAACCCAGCCGGGGCCCCTGTCCTCTGAGGAGGGTCAGAACGACCCAGGTCAGGGTCAAAACGACCCAGGCAGGCAGGCAATGTGTTAGCTAGCTAGAGAGAGTGGTGGCGGCCAACCCAGCCGGGGCCCCTGTCCTCTGAGGAGGGTCAGAACGGCCCAGGTCAGGGTCAAAACGACCCAGGGCAGGCAGGCAGGGAAACAACAAGATACTACTAATAAAATATTGCAGCAACAGCAGCAGCCGCAGAGGCCTGAGGCGACGGCGGCAGGACACCGCAACATCGAGACACGTCCCGACGTGGTGAGAGGTCTTTGGAGGGGGGCTCCCCAAGCCTAGGTTAGGTGCCTACTAAGCCATGAGTGTTCCTCGTCGTAGTTTCACCGCCAAACAGGTCATAGAACAGATATTTTCCCAAGAAGAGTTTGACTGCGAAGAGGAGGAAGCTGAGGAGGCGTCAGAAGAAGAAGATTGTGAGGAATACAACCCGGCAGACGACGACGACGACGACGACGACGACGACGACGACACTGCCGAAGGGTTAGAAGAAGGAGAACGAGGAGCCTTAGAAGAACGAGACGAAGAAGCAGAAGCAGAGCGAGACGAAGAAGCAGAAGCAGAAGCAGAGCGAGACGAAGAAGCAGAAGCAGAAGCAGAGCGAGACGAAGAAGCAGAAGCAGAGCGAGGAGACCGCAGCCTCCGCCGCCGACGACGACAACACCAACAACAACAACAACAACAACATGACATCCCTCGAGTGGAAAGAGAGACTTTCTTGTCGAGAAACGGCCAAATCGAATGGTCCTCGGTGCCCTGCTGCGGCGACGACGACGACGACGACTACAACGACGACGGCAATCGCCGCAGATGAGGCCGGGGCCTACGGAGCACGCCCTTGGCCAGGCCAGCGACATCCTCTCGACGTTCCGCCTGTTTGTCACACCCGAGATAGAAGACATCATCCTAGACATGACCAATCTGGAGGGCTTTCGAAAATACGGAGACGGTGGCGACGGCGGCTGGAAGGGGATGGACGCCACCGACCTGCGCGCCTACATAGGGCTGCTCATCCTAGCCGGAGTGTACAGGTCCCGAGGCGAGGCCGCCGCTTCTCTGTGGGACGCCGAGAGCGGGAGGACCATTTTCCGCGCTACCATGCCGCTCAAAGTCTTTCACGCTTACTCGAGACTCCTTCGATTCGACGACCGTCGGACCAGACCCGACAGGCGAGCCTCGGACAAACTGGCCGCCGTCAGAGAGGTCTGGGACAAGTGGGTCGAGCGGCTGCCGCTCCTCTACAACCCCGGGCCCGACGTGACGGTGGACGAGTAACTGGTCCCCTTCAGGTGGGCGATGTCCTTTCCGTCAGTACATTCCCAGCAAGCCGGCCAAATACGGCATCAAGTCCTGGGTGGCCTGCGACTCCAAATCCAGCTACGCCTGGAAGATGCAAGTCTACACCGGCAAGCCCGCCGCCGCCGCCGGAGGCCCCGAGAAGAACCAGGGGATGCGAGTCGTGCTCGAGTTGACGCAGGGACTCGGCAGGGGTCACACCGTCACCTGCGACAATTTCTTCACCTCCTACGAACTCGCGCGCCAGCTCCTGCTGAGGAGGGACGTCACCCTGGTCGGCACCGTCAGAAAGAACAAGCCCGAGCTACCGCCCGCGCTGCTCGTCGCCTCCAAGGACAGCGAGAAGAGGAGCCTCTTCTCCTCCAAGTTCGCCTTCACGCCCACCACAGCTCTAGTGTCATACGTCCCAAAGAAGAACAAGAACGTGTTACTCCTCAGCACTCTGCACGCCGCCCGGGCTCACGTTAGCCGGCGCCACGACAAGAAGCCCGCCATCATCCTAGACTACAACAGCAACAAAGGAGGGGTCGACAACCTAGATAAGGTAATTGGAACCTACAGCTGCAGGAGGATGACCGCCCGCTGGCCCCTGGTCGTCTTCCACAACATCCTCGACGTTTCCTCCTACAACGCCTTTGTCATATGGAGAGAGATCAACCCCACTTGGATGCCCGGTAAGCGCAACAAGAGGAGGGTGTTCCTCGAGCAGCTGGGGAAGGCGCTCATCACTCCCTTCATCCAAAGAAGGGCCCGACTCCCTCGCACCGAAGCCTCCGCGGCACTCGTCAAAGCCCTTCAACAAAGCACGTCACTTCGTCCACCCCCTCAGGAGCCGTCCGCCCGCGCAGCAGCAGCAGCCCCAGCAGCAGCCCCAGCCACAGCCACCGCTCATCTGCAAGCAAGTAAGAGGAAGAGGTGTCAGGTCTGCCCGACGAAGAAGGACTGTAAAACACACACTATGTGCTCCAGGTGTAACAAATACATCTGCAAAGGCTGTTCACACGCCTACTGTCCCTCCTGTTCCAATTCGGCCTTTAGTCAGAGCGGGACACTTCGACCGGAGGCCACGGCGTGTACGCTGACAGCCACAGCCAGAGCCAGACTAGCGGGACACTTCGACCCGGAGGCCACGGCGTGTACGCTGACAGCCACAGCCAGAGCCAGACTAGCGGGACACTTCGACCCGGAGGCCACGGCGTGTATGCTGACAGCCACAGCCAGAGCCAGAATAGCGGGACACTTCGACCCGGAGGCCACGGCGTGTGCACAGAATACCAGGACAACGGGAGGGTTAAAATAAAAAGAGAGTATTCCAATAACCACGGTGACTTACTTGAGTACTGGCAGTGCAGTCAAACAAAGTAAACAAATAATGATCCACGCACAGGTGGATGTGGAGGACATCTAAATACTCTCCCCAATCAGAGACAACTCTAGACAGCTGTCTCTGATTGGGGATCATTAATCCTCCCTCACTGATGTGAGGACTGGGTTGTGGCTCAACCACTCCCCTTGATGGGAGTATGCGGCTTCACCACTACCCAGCCCTTACGATCACCTACCAACCAGTAAGAATTCCGGCTCTCACAGACCTGTTAGTTTTTCTTTAAGAAGCCCTCCTGTTCTCCACTCATTACCTGTATTAAATGCACCTGTTTGAACTCGTTACCTGTATAAAAGACACCTGTCCACACACTCAATCAAACAGACTCCAACCGCTCCACAATGGCCAAGACCAGAGAGCTGTGTAAGGACATCAGGGATGAAATTGTAGACCTGCACAAGGCTGGGATGGGCTACAGGACAATAGGCAAGCAGCTTGGTGAGAAGGCAACAACTGTTGGCGCAATTATTAGAAAATGGAAGAAGTTCAAGATGACGGTCAATCTCCCTCGGTCTGGGGCACCATGCAAGATCTCACCTTGTGGGGCATCAATGATCATGAGGAAGGTGAGGGATCAGCCCAGAACTACATGGCAGGACCTGGTCAATGACTTGAAGAGAGCTGGGAACACAGTCTCAAAGAAAACCATTAGTAACACACTACGCCGTCATGGATTAAAATCCTGCAGTGCACGCAAGGTCCCCCTGCTCAAGCCAGTGCATGTCCAGGCCCGTCTGAAGTTTGCCAGTGACCATCTGAATGATCCAGAGGAGGAATGGGAGAAGGTCATGTGGTCTGATGAGACAAAAATAGAGCTTTTTGGTCTAAACTCCACTCGCCGTATTTGGAGGAAGAAGAAGGATGAGTACAACCCCAAGAACACCATCCCAACCGTGAAGCATGGAGGTGGAAACATCATTCTTTGGGGATGCTTTTCTGCAAAGGGGACAGGATGACTGCATCGTATTGAGTGGAGGATGGATGGGGCCATGTATCGTGAGATCTTGGACAACAACCTCCTTCCCTCAGTAAGAGAATTGAAGATGGGTCGTGGCTGGGTCTTCCAGCATGACAACGACCCGAAACACACAGCCAGGGCAACTAAGGAGTGGCTCCGTAAGAAGCATCTTAAGGTCCTGGAGTGGCCTAGCCAGTCTCCAGACCTGAACCCAATAGAAAACCTTTGGAGGGAGCTGAAAGTCCGTATTGCCCAGCGACAGCCCCGAAACCTGAAGGATCTGGAGAAGGTCTGTATGGAGGAGTGGGCCAAATTCCCTGCTGCAGTGTGTGCAAACCTGGTCAAGAACTACAGGAAATGATCTCTGTAATTGCAAACAAAGGTTTCTGTACCAAATATTAAGTTCTGCTTTTCTGATGTATCAAATACTTATGTCATGCAATAAATTGCAAATGAATTACTTAAAAATCATACAATGTGATTTTCTGGATTTTTTCCTTCTCTCACAGTTGAAGAGTACCTATGATAAAAATTACAGACTTCTACATGCTTTGTAAGTGGGAAAACCTGCAAAATCGGCAGTGTATCAAATACTTGTTCTCCCCACTGTACATGTCAGTACATACACACAACAAGTAGGTCAAATGAAGGAGAGGCGTAGTTACCTCTTCACTGTTGACGTTGATACTGATGTTTTCTGGGTACTATTTAATGAAGCTGCCAGTTGAGGACTTGTGAGGCGTCTGTTTCTCAAACTAGACACTCTAATGTACTTGTCCTCTTGCTCAGTTGTGCACTGGGGCCTCCCACTCCTCTTCCTATTCTGGTTAGAGCCAGTTGCTCTGTTCAGTGAAGGGAGTAGTACACAGAGTTGTACGAGATCTTCAGTTTCTTGCCAATTTCTCTCATGGAATAGCCTTAATTTCTCAGAACAAGAATAAACTGACAAGTTTCAGAAGAAAGTTATTTGTTTCTGGCCCTTTTGAACCTGTAATCGAACCCACACATGCTGATGCTCCAGATACTCAACTAGTCTAAAGAATGTCAGTTTTATTGCTTCTTTAATCAGCACAACAGTTTTCAGCTGTGCTAACATAATTGCCAAAGGGTTTTCTAATGATCAATTAGCCTTTTAAAATTATAAACTTAGATTAGATTAGATTAGCTAACACAACGTTCCATTGGAACACAGGAGTGATGTTTGCTGATAATGGGCCTCTGTACGCCTATGTAGATATTCCATAAAAAATCTGCTGTTCCCAGCTACAATAGTCATTTACAACATTAACAACATCTGCACTGTATTTCTGATCAATTTGATGTTATTTTAATGGGCTTTTATAAAAATGTGCTTTTCTTTCATTACATTTCTAAGTGACCCCAAACGTTCATATAAAAAATTAAAACAGAAATACCTAATTTACATAATTATTCAGACCCTTTGCTATAAGACTCGAAATTGAGCTCAGGTGCAAACTGTTTCCATTGATCATCTTTGAGATGTTCCACCTGTGGTAAATTCAATTGATTGGGAAAGGCACACACCTGTCTATATAAGGTCCCACAGTTGACAGTGCATTTCAGAGAAAAACCAAGCCATGACATCGAAGCTCTGAGACAGGATTGTGTTGAGGCAAAGATCTGGGGAAGGGTACCAAAAAATGTCTGCAACATTGAATGTCCCCAAGAACACAGTGGCCTCCATCTTTCTTCAATGGAAGAAGTTTGAACCACCAAGACTCTTCCTAGAGCTGGCCGCCCGACCAAACTGATCAATCAGGGGAGAAGCCCTTGGTCAGGGAGGTGACCAAGAACCCGATGGTCACTCTGACAGAGCTCAAGAGTTCCTCTGTAGAGATGGGAGAACCTTCCAGAAGGACAACCATCTCTGCAGCACTTTACCAATCAGGCGTTTATGCTAGAGTGGCCAGACAGAAAACACTCATCAGTAAAAGGCACATAACAGCCCACTTGGAGATCTAAGGGACTCTACGACCATGACAAAAAATATTCTCTGGTCTGATGAAACCAAGATTGCACTCTTTGGCCTGAATGCCAAGCATCACGTCTGGAGGAAACCTGGCACCATCCCTACGGTGAAACATGTTGGTGGCAGCATCATGCTGTGTGGATGTTTTTCAGCGGCAGAAACTAGGAGACTAGTCAGAACCAAGGGAAGATCAAAGTACAGAGAGAACCTTAATGAAAACCTGCTCCAGAGCACTCAGGACCACAGACTGGGACGAAGATTCAACTTCCAACAGGACAACAACCCTAAGTACACATCCAAGAGAATGCAGGAGTTGCTTCGGGACAAGTCTCTGAATGTCCTTGAGTGGCCCATCCAGAGCCCCATCCAGAACCCAATCGAACATCTCTGGAGAGACCTGATAATAGTTGTGAAGCGACACTCCCCATCCAACCTGACAGAGCTTGAGAGGAGTTGCGGAGAAGAATGGGAGAAACTCCCCAAATACAGTTATGCCAAGCTTGTAGTGTCAAACCCAAGAAGACTCAATGCTGCAATTGCTGCTAAAGGGGCTTCAACAAAGTACTGAGTAAATGGTCTGAATATTTCTTTTTTTTTATTTGCTGTTTATAAACCTGTTTTTGCTTAGTCATTATGGGGTTTTGTGTGTAAATTGATGAAGGAAAACAACTATTTAATCAGTTTTAGAATAAGGCTGTAAGGTAACAAAATGAGGAAAAATAATACTTTCCGAATGCACTGTATATGTTTTGACCTTGACAGTTAACAATCTAAGGTAACACCAAGTAATTTAGTCTCCTGAACTTCTTCAACAGCCACACCATTCATTACCAGATTCAGCTGAGGTCTAGAACTTAGGGAAGGATTTGTACAACTAGGGAATGATTTGTACAAATACAATGCTCTTAGACAAGTTTATTACAGGCCACCCATTCCAAACAGACTGCAACTCTTTGTTAAGTGTTTCAGTGACTTCATTAGCTTTGGTTGCGGATGTGTATGGTTTAAACATCAGTATACATGGACACACATTCTTTGTTTAAAGCCAGTGGCATGTCATTGGTAAAAAAAGATAAGAGAAGAGGGCCTAGAGAGCTACCCTGTGGTACTCCACACTTTAAATGTTTAACATTAGAGAAGCTTCCATTAAAGAAAACCCTCCAAATTGTATTAGATAGATAGCTCTGAACCCACGATATGGCAGAGTTTGAAAAGCCATAACACATAACTTTTCTCAACAACAGATTATGGTCAATAATATGAAAGGCTGCACTGAAATCTATACTCCCACAATCTTCTTATTATAATTTTTAACCAATCATCAGTCATTTGTGTCAGTGCAGTACATGTTGAGTGCCCTTCTCTATAAGCATGAAAGTCTGTTGTTATTTTTTTTTTTTTTTACAGAGAAATAGTATTTAGTCAAACACCATTTTTGCCAACAGTTTGCTCAAAGCTGACAGCAAGCTGATATGTCTGCTGTTAGCACCAGTAAAGGCCTCTTTAACACTCTTGGGTAGCAGAATTACTTTGGCTTCCCTCCAGGCCTGAGGACAAAGACTTTCGTCTAGGCTCAGATTAAAGATATGACGGATAAGAGTGGCTATAGAGTCAGCTATCCTCCTCAGTAGCTTTCCATATAAGTTGTCAATGCCAGGAGGTGTGTCATTATTGATCGATAATAATCATTTTCCCACCTCTCCCACACTACCTTAACAAAATAAAAACTTGCAATTATTTGTTTTTTTTATGCATGAGTACAATGGCTCACTGGTCATTATTGGCATTTCCTGCCTAAATTTGTCCACTTTGCCAATGAAGTAATAATTAAAATAATTGGCAACATCAAATGGATTTGTGATGAATAAGCCATCTGATTCAATGACAGATTGAGTTGAATTTATCTTTCTGCCCATCATTTCATTTAAGGTTTTTTAAATCATTGATCTTGTCTTCATAATGCAGTTTCTTCTTCTTTTTGTTGAGTTTAGTCACATAATTTCTCAATTTGCAGTAAGTCAGCCAGTCAGATGTGCAGCCAGACTTATTAGCCATTCCTTTTGCCCCATCTCTTTCAACCATATCGTATTTCAATTCCTCATCAATCCATGGAGCGTTAACAGTTCTAACAGTCAGTTTCTTACAGTTTTTTACAATCGTTATGACAGTTTTTTCAATACATTTAACAAGTTTCCTAAACTCTTAACACGGTTAGCACAACATCAGTCTTTGTAGGCTATACAATTAACACATTTCTTGTTGCTTTGACACAAAATGCATACAGTTAACACAAATTTAAAATGCTTGAACTTCTTTTACACACAAGCTCAACCAATACCAAAACAATGTAATTTTACAGCCAAATTTACAAATGCTTTCACACTGTATGTCAGAACAGATAACATCATGTTCTAAACATAACTTATATAGGCTAAAGTCAAAGTGAACAGCTGGTCATATTGTGAATTGAAACAAAAATATATTCCCTGTATTTTATTCCATTGCTAATGAGAAACAGCTTATTGAAGTTTTGCAAATATATACATCACAGCTGATTCCCATCTAGAAAGCACACTCAGGTGTTGACGTTCTTTCAATCGCATGACCATATGTTACAGTATAAAAGAGGTCTCTTTGGGCTGATCCTGTGTGGAAAAGGAACAATATAGAGCAACACAAAGAAAGAAAGAAAGAAAGAAAGAAAGAAAGAAAGAAAGAAAGAAAGAAAGAAAGAAAGAAAGAAAGAAAGAAAGAAAGAAATACAGTTTTTTACAATCGTTATGACAGTTTTTTCAATACATTTAACAATTTTCCTAAACTCTTAACGCACCAACACACCTAAAACACACAATTGGCAAAACGGTTAATTTCATGCTCAAAATCACACATTGTAAACTAAACTCCAAAACTACTTTTCAAAATACAATAATTCACTAACACAATACACTATGTTTAACAAAACACTGCAAACATGTTTCAAAATCAACTAATTATGCAAAACACTAACACATGTTCTCTTCCAACAGGAACATTTAGTCAATCATAACACAATGACAAAAATAACACTAACATCATCTGAAATTACAGAAACTGCATTATGTTATGTGTCAGGTCGGCCCTTATACAATAGACAGTATATTGTATTGATCATAGATTGTGTTTTGCACTGTAGTTTCTTTTGAAGCCTCTCTACATTTTTGTTTTGTTGGGTTTAGTAAATGTATGCATTTTGTTTCTTTTGCTGCAGAAATTTTATAAAAAAATGAATGACCATCTCAGCGTAGCTTTATAGAATGCACAGTTTATGAAAAAAAAAAAAGACAGAGACAGAATTGCTGCAGTAAAGACTTTCTTTGAAAACAGGACATTACTGCAAGATATACAAACAGAAAAAGCACCGGAATAATAATAATAAAAAAAGTAATCTTCTAATCTGCTCGGTCTTCTGCATTTGGCCACATGTTCTCGTCCACATCACACCTGATATCTTCTCTGGCAAGGCATCTTGGGAAGAATCTTTTGGCATGCCTTATCCACCCCTGGCAGTGTTCAGCTGTGATGTCTTGGCATGCAGCATCCATTGCATCCAGGAGGGACATTTGGTCATGTGGACGATGGTCAAAAACCTTCCATCTCCAGGCTGAGAAAAACTCCTCAATGGGGTTGAGGAAAGGGGAGTAAGGAGCAAGGAAATGGGACATCATCCTTGGATGGGCATCAAACCAGGCTGTGACTGCACGGGAATGGTGGAATGCCACATTGTCCCATGTGATCACATATATTGACAAGTGGTCTCCCACCTGTCCCCTTTCTACCTCTGGCACCAGTCTTTCGTGCAGGTCTTCTAAAAACAGGAGAAGGCGGTCGGTGTTGTAGGGGCCAATCTCACATTTATGCAGGAGTGCACCGTTGTTGGAGATTGCGGCGCACATGGTGATGTTAGCTCCTCTCTGGCCCGGCACGGTGACTGTGGCCCTTTTGCCAATTATGTTTCTCCCACGGCGACGCCTTTTCGCCAAGTTGAAGCCAGCCTCGTCAACATAGATCATTTCATGTGGGACTTGATTGGCCTCCAACTCCATGACTCTCTGAAAGTAATTACACAGTGTATGTAAATACTGTGCTGTATATCTACTGTATGTCCTAATGTTCTCCAGGTTTATAGAGTAGTTTACTGCAAAACACACAATGTATAGTACACTAATGACTGTATTGCATAACCTTACCTGGACATATTGGTGACGGAGTTCTTTGATGCGCTCACTGTTCCTTTCAAATGGAACTTTGTATAGTTGCTTCATTCGGACTCTGTGTTTAGCTAGAGTCCGAGAAATGGATGTTATGCTGATTGCTGCAATGTTCCCAAAGACAAGGTTGTCCTCTACAACTCTGGACTGAATGTCCTTCAGTTTTATTTCATTGTCAGCAATCACCATGTTGACAATAGCAAGTTCCTGTTCTTCATTTAGGAGCTTTCCTCTGCCCCCTGAGGGAGGTAGACGTTGAATCCTTAGAGGGACAAAATACAGTTATATATATTAGAGACTGGAGGCATACAGTCACTCTACTACGTAAATGGTCAAATTACAGTATTATCACTTTGCTAGGAGAAGCAATATCCTACCTGTTGGTTTCTCTGAAAATACGGACAATGGATGCGACTGTGTCCCGGCTGATATTTGGCTGTACTCGTTCACCAGCCTCTCTGTATGATAGCCCGTGGTTTATGACATGGTCAATGATATTAGCTCTTATTTGATCAGTTACCCTAGCTCTGGTCCTTCTTTGAGCGCCACCACGCATTCGAACTCCTCTCCCTCTACCTTGCCCCACTCCTCTCCCTTGCCCAACTCCTCTCCCTTGCCCTTGCCCCACTCCTCTCCCTTGTCCTGGTACACGTCTTCCTCTCCCTCGTGCAGGCATTTTCTTTCTTTCTTTCTTTCTTTCTTTCTTTCTTTCTTTCTTTCTTTGTGTTGCTCTATATTGTTCCTTTTCCACACAGGATCAGCCCAAAGAGACCTCTTTTATACTGTAACATATGGTCATGCGATTGAAAGAACCTCAACACCTGAGTGTGCTTTCTAGATGGGAATCAGCTGTGATGTATATATTTGCAAAACTTCAATAAGCTGTTTCTCATTAGCAATGGAATAAAATACAGGGAATATATTTTTGTTTCAATTCACAATATGACCAGCTGTTCACTTTGACTTTAGCCTATATAAGTTATGTTTAGAACATGATGTTATCTGTTCTGACATACAGTGTGAAAGCATTTGTAAATTTGGCTGTAAAATTACATTGTTTTGGTATTGGTTGAGCTTGTGTGTAAAAGAAATTCAAGCATTTTAAATTTGTGTTAACTGTATGCATTTTGTGTCAAAGCAACAAGAAATGTGTTAATTGTATAGCCTACAAAGACTGATGTTGTGCTAACCGTGTTAAGAGTTTAGGAAACTTGTTAAATGTATTGAAAAAACTGTCATAACGATTGTAAAAAACTGTAAAATGCCTGCACGAGGGAGAGGAAGACGAGTACCAGGACAAGGGAGAGGAGTGGGGCAAGGGCAAGAGAGAGGATTGGGGCAAGGGAGAGGAGTGGGGCAAGGTAGAGGGAGAGGAGTGGGGCAAGGTAGAGGGAGAGGAGTGGGGCAAGGTAGAGGGAGAGGAGTGGGGCAAGGTAGAGGGAGAGGAGTTCGAATGCGTGGTGGCGCTCAAAGAAGGACCAGAGCTAGGGTAACTGATCAAATAAGAGCTACTATCATTGACCATGTCATAAACCACGGGCTATCATACAGAGAGGCTGGTGAACGAGTACAGCCAAATATCAGCCGGACACAGTCGCATCCATTGTCCGTATTTTCAGAGAAACCAACAGGTAGGATATTGCTTCTCCTAGCAAAGTGATAATACTGTAATTTGACCATTTACGTAGTAGAGTGACTGTATGCCTCCAGTCTCTAATATATATAACTGTATTTTGTCCCTCTAAGGATTCAACGTCTACCTCCCTCAGGGGGCAGAGGAAAGCTCCTAAATGAAGAACAGGAACTTGCTATTGTCAACATGGTGATTGCTGACAATGAAATAAAACTGAAGGACATTCAGTCCAGAGTTGTAGAGGACAACCTTGTCTTTGGGAACATTGCAGCAATCAGCATAACATCCATTTCTCGGACTCTAGCTAAACACAGAGTCCGAATGAAGCAACTATACAAAGTTCCATTTGAAAGGAACAGTGAGCGCATCAAAGAACTCCGTCACCAATATGTCCAGGTAAGGTTATGCAATACAGTCATTACTGTACTATACATTGTGTGTTTTGCAGTAAACTACTCTATAAACCTGGAGAACATTAGGACATACAGTAGATATACAGCACAGTATTTACATACACTGTGTAATTACTTTCAGAGAGTCATGGAGTTGGAGGCCAATCAAGTCCCACATGAAATGATCTATGTTGACGAGGCTGGCTTCAACTTGGCGAAAAGGCGTCACCGTGGGAGAAACATAATTGGCAAAAGGGCCACAGTCACCGTGCCGGGCCAGAGAGGAGCTAACATCACCATGTGCGCCGCAATCTCCAACAACGGTGCACTCCTGCATAAATGTGAGATTGGCCCCTACAACACCGACCGCCTTCTCCTGTTTTTAGAAGACCTGCACGAAAGACTGGTGCCAGAGGTAGAAAGGGGACAGGTGGGAGACCACTTGTCAATATATGTGATCACATGGGACAATGTGGCATTCCACCATTCCCGTGCAGTCACAGCCTGGTTTGATGCCCATCCAAGGATGATGTCCCATTTCCTTGCTCCTTACTCCCCTTTCCTCAACCCCATTGAGGAGTTTTTCTCAGCCTGGAGATGGAAGGTTTTTGACCATCGTCCACATGACCAAATGTCCCTCCTGGATGCAATGGATGCTGCATGCCAAGACATCACAGCTGAACACTGCCAGGGGTGGATAAGGCATGCCAAAAGATTCTTCCCAAGATGCCTTGCCAGAGAAGATATCAGGTGTGATGTGGACGAGAACATGTGGCCAAATGCAGAAGACCGAGCAGATTAGAAGATTACTTTTTTTATTATTATTATTATTATTCCGGTGCTTTTTCTGTTTGTATATCTTGCAGTAATGTCCTGTTTTCAAAGAAAGTCTTTACTGCAGCAATTCTGTCTCTGTCTTTTTTTTTTTCATAAACTGTGCATTCTATAAAGCTACGCTGAGATGGTCATTCATTTTTTTATAAAATTTCTGCAGCAAAAGAAACAAAATGCATACATTTACTAAACCCAACAAAACAAAAATGTAGAGAGGCTTCAAAAGAAACTACAGTGCAAAACACAATCTATGATCAATACAATATACTGTCTATTGTATAAGGGCCGACCTGACACATAACATAATGCAGTTTCTGTAATTTCAGATGATGTTAGTGTTATTTTTGTCATTGTGTTATGATTGACTAAATGTTCCTGTTGGAAGAGAACATGTGTTAGTGTTTTGCATAATTAGTTGATTTTGAAACATGTTTGCAGTGTTTTGTTAGACATAGTGTATTGTGTTAGTGAATTATTGTATTTTGAAAAGTAGTTTTGGAGTTTAGTTTACAATGTGTGATTTTGAGCATGAAATTAACCGTTTTGCCAATTGTGTGTTTTAGGTGTGTTGGTGCGTTAAGAGTTTAGGAAAATTGTTAAATGTATTGAAAAAACTGTCATAACGATTGTAAAAAACTGTAACAGGTGCATGTTTATCAATAATTGAAAGAAGCAATTTCATAAATTCATCAAGTGCAGCGTCTAGATGCTCCTTATCAATCACATCATATCAACAAATATGTTTTATCATTATCCACATAGGAGTTAAAGCAAAATATTTTGTATGATCTTTTCTACACTATTTTAGGCCCAACTTTTGGAACTTTGGCTATCCTGGATATACCTTATATTGTGATCACCGCATCCAATCGGTACGAAAACAGCTTTAGAACAAAGTTCTACAGTATAAGATAAAATGTGATCAATACATGTGGATGATCTTGTTCTTGTAGTGTTTGTAAACACCCTTTGTCGGTTGATTAATAACCTGAACTAGATTACAGGCACTGGTTACAGTGAGAAGCTTCCTCTTGAGCGGACTGCTTGATGAAAACCAGTCAATATTCAGGTACCCAAGAAAGTAGACCAGCCTGTTTACATCACAAACACTATCAAGCATTTCACACATATTATATAGATACTGAATGTTAGTACTAGGTGGCCTATAGCAACACCCCAAAAGAAAAGGCTTTAGATGTGCCAGGTGAACCCGCAACCACAACACTTCAATAACACTTAACATAAGATCTTCTCTAAGGATGACAGGGATATGGCTCTGAATATATATTGCAACACCTCTACCATAAGCATTCCTGTCTCTTCTATAGATGTTATATCCTTGTATTGGATGTGTGCCTTTCCCAATCAATTGAATTTACCACAGGTGAACATCTGTGGACAGATAGTAGGGGTCCCAGCAAACTGATGCCATCCACGTCGGGGGTGCTAAACTCAAAAGGTAGCTAGCTAGTAAGCAAACTTTTTCAACAGACTTTCAAAACATTCCAAAACAACAAACCGAGCTCTCCCTCGTTCTGCATTCCTGGTTGATAAATGGGTAAAAATAAGAAAAAGCAGACATTGAATATCCCTTTGAGCATGGTTAAGTTATACACCACTTTGGATGGTGTATAAATGCACCCAGTCACTACAAAGATACAGGTGTCCTTCCTAAGTTGCTGGAGAGGAAGGAAACCGCTCAGGGATTTCACCATGAGGCAATGGTGACTTTAAAACAGTTACAGAGTTTAATGCCTGTGTTAAGAGAAAACTCAGTCAACAAAGTTGTAGTTACTCTAAAGTACTAATCTAACTGACAGAGTGAAAAGAAGGAAGCTTGTACATAATACAAATATTCATATGCATATGCATCCAGTTAACAACAAGATACTAAAGTAATACTGCAAATAATTTGGCAAAGCAATTCACTATTTTATTTTCAAGATTAGTGATGACTGCATCATGTTATTGGTATGCTTGTAGCTGTTAAGGACTGGGGAGTTTTTCATGATAAAAAAAATCATGGAATGGAACTAAGTACAGGCAAAATCCTGAAGGAAAACCTGGTTCAGTCTGCTTTCCAACAGACACTGGGAGATTAATTCCCCTTTCAGCAGGACATAACCTAAAACACAAGCCCAAATCTACACTGGAGTTGCTTACCAAGAAGACAGTAAATGTTCCTGAGTGGCCGGGTTACAGTTACATCTATGGCAAGACATCAAAATGTTTGTATAGCAATGATCAACAACCAATTTTACAGAGCTTGGAAAAATGTTGAAAAGAATAATTGGCAAATATTGCACAATCCAGGTGTACAAAGCTCTTAGATACTTACCAAGAAATACTCACAGCTGTAATCGCTGCCAAAGGTGATTCTAACATTATTGACTCAGGGATGTGAATACTTGTGTAAATGAGATATTTCTGTATTTAATCCTCAATAAATGTTCAACAAAAAAATGTTTTCACTTTGTCGTTATGGGGTATTGTGTGTAGATGGGTGGGGAAAAAAGATTGAATCAATTTTGAATTCAGGCTGTTACACAACAAAATGTGGAATAAGTCAAGGGGTAGGAATACTTTCTAAAGGCACTGTACTTTATTCACAGACTGCACTTCCAATAGTGGAGAGTTCACACAAGATACCATATGTGCTTTTTCTTCAGTATTCAGGTATGCATGCATCAAATTCCTATTCATGGATGGCACCTCCGTCACTCGGTTACATCATGCTATTGTTTTTTGTTTTTAAACTCATTATATTCAGTTTTACACACATCACACACAATTAGACAACCCAATATAAACAATATACATAATATGCTCAACTAGTTCTCTTTAGCTGTAGCTCTAACACATTTCCTAGTCTGGAGATAGTGGAAGAAGTGGGATTGGGAAGGTTGTCTGTTCCTGTAGCTGAGCAAAAGAGGCAAACGTATCATTGAAGAATATTTGGCAGAGTGAGGAGAGGCCTAGTGAGGACAGGCCAAGTGAGGAGAGGCCTAGTGAGGAGAGGCCAAGTGAGGAGAGGCCAAGTGAGGAGAGGCCTAGTGAGGAGAGGCCTAGTGAGGAGAGGCCGAGTGAGGAGAGGCCTAGTGAGGAGAGGCCTATTGAGGAGAGGCCGAGTGAGGAGAGGCCTAGTGAGCGTCATATGCCAAAAGCCCCATAATTTAAAGATGGAGGAAATAAAATCTTCTGATTGATTGGACCTGACTGAGAAAAGCCTCTAAGGGACCAGTCGAAATTTACACAATTATTACCCGGTGGAAAATGGGGGAGTGTCATGGTTTTTCAATTTCATTCAGGGGGAGGGTTTAGTATAAAAATGTTTAATCCAGTGGAGTGTTATATAATTACCACAGGTAGGCTATAATGTTATCGATTAAATGTCAGCATTTGTCAGCATTTTGGAATTTACGTATTGAATTCGACTATTAATAACTTTGGTGTACAACCCGTCTCTCTCTCTCATTCTCATCGCTGACCCCGGCTGGGTGAGCATTTTGCTTTTGACTTTCCATTGGCTGTTCGATCAGTCCTTTTTTGTGCTTGGTGTATCCAGAATGTGGGTGTGTAGAGTATCGGACAAATAAAATATCGCTTGTAGTGATAACGTAGGGAGCTAGCACGCAACAGAAATGCTGCGTTCAAAACCACTGGGATCTCTGAAATCTCTGACTTCCGACTTCAGTGCATTCAAGACAACAAAGTAAACTCGGTAAACAAATTAAATCATACTGGGAAAGTTGTTTTGAATGTTCTTCCAAATCTGAATTCAAAGTCTGAAACTCTGGCATCTTTCTTAAGCTCAGACTTTCTGACCTTAAGATCACTGAAATCATGATTTGACCTCGAGTTCCAAGTTGTCTTGAAAATCGGTGGTGTATCACAACAACAAGCATGGTGTCACATAGTTATGCAAGGGCGACAGGTCTTGAAAAGTTATCTTCACAATAGTTTCTTGCAGTTTCTGTCGGGTTAAGAGAGTCTAGAAAAGTTGAATGCAATTTTGTAGTCGAAAGGAGATGGTTCCTCAATGCGGAAATAAGTGACTGGATTAAATTGGGTGTTGGAGGAGTTGCAACCGAATGGGGAGGACAACAGTCCATGTGGGTGGATGGACTATCTGTATACCCATGAGTTGTCTTTTTTCGAGCAATATGTTTATCCTAGGCTGCTTGTCATTTCATTAAAAAAATAAATTCATTGGGTAGGCCAATATGCAATTCTTGTGTATTTTATTTTATTCCTATTGTTGCTATTTTATTTGTATTAATGTTTTAAAACTCTGCATCATTTGGCTCGTAAGCAAGCATTTCTTGGTAAAGTCTACTGTTGTATTCAGCACATGTGACAAATACAATTTGATCTGATTTTATGCTGCTATTTCGGCATGAAGCATTCAAAATAGGACGTTTGAGCAGTTATCGTCTTGCTCGTCACTTTAATCAAATACTATGCATGCAGAGCTGGCATCTTTTCCGTTTCTTGCCATCACCTGTATCCACTGGATCCATTGCTGGTTGATTGGAGGCGGGTCTAGATGGCAATTTTGATTACATTGGAAGCTGACAGTCTACCTTGACTTTATTGTGGTGACGGTGACCATTCTATATTACCATCTTTAGATTTCCATGTCCTCTCTGGATGATGGTTGTTGCATGCTCTCTCTCTCATCTGATGGAGGGGATGGTATGGCAGACTCCTCTTCTGAATTCTCTTCACCAAAGAAAAATTCACAATCTGGATCATCAACAGCATTGTCCTCTATCTCTGAAGTGTCCTCTGTAGGACACTTCAGTAGGTCCTCTCTTTTTCTATGTCACTGTCACAGTCCAAAATTTGTGATAAGGCTTCATTGACTGAAAATCTTTTTTTCAGCTCATTTTGAGTGTCTGTGTCAGAGAAGGAGAAGGAGAATCTTGGGAAGAAGCTTGGAAAAGCTCATTTTCACCCAAACATAAATATAAAAGTGCAATCAGGACCAGTCAAAACCAAATACATCAAAGACACTTGTTTATTTCGGACCTGTGCAAATACCTATACACATGAAAGCCTCCGGGTCAAAATGACCCAAAACATCAGGTTTGTATACAAAATCTACACAGACATTCAACAAAACATCAGTGAGTCCACATTTTGCAGTTAGGTTCATGACCCCAAATGAGGAAAAGTCATTAGATTTCATGGAGAAAAACTAGTATTTTAGACAACTCAAAAGTGGAAATGGGTCAAATTGACACGCAACATAATAGGAGGGTTAATAAAAGAAGCCTTAATGTGTTAAATTTCAAATTGTTTGCATAGGCAACTTATACACACAGCACTGACACATATACTTACCCCACCAGCTACGTGTGACGTTTGAAATGTACTGTATGTAGTTCTGTCCTTAAGATGTTCTTGCCTATTAATGTTCTGTATTATGTCATGTTTCATGTTTTGTTTGGACCCCAGGACGAGTAGCCAATGGGGATCCTAATAAAATAAAATAGAAAAATGTGAATTAGCCTACATCACTGCAGTTTACAGTCCTAGTTAATAATTATGTACTCACTTGATAACAATAATAGTTTCCTCATTGCACTGTATTGTTGTAGCCTAGATAGAATAAAGCTATTGTCTAAAACCATAGGCCTAATCAATAGTGGAGCTTTGTGTGCCCGACTGCTGCAGAGCGCAGCCTGGAGGAACACACAGATCTGCCATTTAATAATCAGTGTTTTTCTTAGACTTTGACATGTACATATTTATAGCTTATAATATTTAGCTAATGAGTGGCCTAATATCTAGGTGTGCTCTTGCTAGAGCAAATTAACTGTTTGGGAAAGTTGTGTAGAGAGAGTGCATCACTGGCCACCAGGGATTTAATGTGGTTTAAATTATCATTTTGGAGGGGAGGGTTACGTGTTTTGTTTTTTTATGCTCGGGGAGGGCCAAGTGAAAAAATGTTTTACTCAGTGGGAGGGCCATCCTTTTTCAATTTAAAGAGAACCACCCAATGCCTTAGGCCTCTGTAAATGTTTTCTACCAATCCGTGGTACCTTGCCATCACAAATAAGATACATGAATAAAACACATATTTTTTGCAAATCTGTCATCAAGGCAAAGGGTGGCTACTTTAAATAATCTAAAATATATTTTGATTTGTTTTACACTTTTTTGGTTACAACATGATTCCATATGTGTTATTTCATAGTTTGATTTCTTCACTATTATTCTACACTACAATGTAGAAAATAGTAAAAATAAAGAAAAACCCTGGACTTATCATCCCTTAGGATCAGCAATAACCTCAGAAACTACTATACAAGTTAGAGTTGAATGATTGACCAACCCAGTCCTTGTTCACATCTCCTGTACAAACACAAAATGTGCATTCAAACCCTTGAAATGTGTCAGCACTCTCTTATGTTTCACAGTGTTGTTAGCACCTTTGATGTTCCACGGAATGTACTTGAGCACCCCCGTTATACACCCCTGTCATTAGAGCACATAGTGAAAAAGCAATGAATACCCTCAGAGTAATAATGTACGGTGCAAGATACTTGGAAAAATAAATTTAAAAGTTGAAAGAATGACAACATTAGAACTAAACAATTCAACCTTCCTCCTCCCCCCACCCGAGACAATACCTCCCCATATGAGGTACAAGCCTAAACAGAACATGTTTTCTTTGCACAGGATGTCTATGAGAGTGCAGTGTAAAATTCAAACCTAAAAGTAGCATTCTGTGTTAGTGAATCAAGCAGCAAAAAAAATATAAAAATGTTCAATTGAATCCAAGTGTGAATAAAATTTGAAATGAGAAAAGCACCATTTGCAGATGTATAAAATTGTATCCCCAGTTTAATTAAGGGTATTGAAAGAGATAAAATACATCTATCAAGGCTTTTAGCCAAAAACCTCTCATTTAAAGTAAGCAAATCATAGTAAAAAAAAATCTAGTTGGACGATATGGCAATGTGCAGCGAAGACCACAATACTACGTCTGTGCAAAGTTGAGAGTTTTCTCTGTATAAATGACGTTCAAAACCTACAATGTTGAAGTGAGGACCAAAAAATATAAATACAATGTTGTAGCCTTGTCACATTTAATGGTTACTGGGTCGAGACAAACGGAAGTGGTAAACAAATAGTCCAAAATATTTTTAGGTCAATGAGGCAATATGAAAACCAACTCAGTAGGTCAATGAGACAGTATGTAAACAAAGGAATTTCATAAATAAAAGGAAGTAAAAGTGACTGAATGCATATAGGTCAAACAAACTAGATGATCAAAACATTAGTTCACATCAAATAAGCCTGAGTGTGTTCGCCTACTTCCGAACTATACAGAAATAGTATAGTTATAAGTAAACATAGTTATACCACAGGTAGGCATACCACAGGTAGGCTACTTACTTACTATCCAAAGTTAGCAAGCCAAAGTTGCTAATCTACGAACAAGTTCAAGACTTCTTGATGTGGCGTTGAATGTGAGCCATAGCCTCCTCCAGAGAGTCAGTGGTGTGGGTTTTAGGTGTTATTTATTCGCACCAAAGAACATAAGTAAAAGACAATACAGTCCAGATAAAACAACTGGTTTAAAAAGGTGTGCAGGTGATGTTGGAAGCCCAAAATGGCTTATATGAAAACCATACCACAAAGTCAGTTCAGTCAGTTCAACAAAGCATACTAATTATAATTGTACATTATTTACTCAGTATACAAGAAAAAACATGTTTGTTTATGTGTGTGTGTGTGTGTGTGTGTGTGTGTGTGTGTGTGTGTGTGTGTGTGTGTGTGTGTGTGTGTGTGTGTGTGTGTGTGTGTGTGTGTGTGTGTGTGTGTGTGTGTGTGTGTGTGTGTGAGTTAGACTTCATGGAGGGGATTACTGGGTAGTTTAGTTCATCAGCCTGACCCCCAGTCTTCGCTTGAAGTTATTGAAGGATAATGAGGTTTTGGCAATGTGCAGATAAGAATTCCAGAGTATGGTACCTCTGTATCTGATAGAGAATTTACTATGTGAGATGCGGCAGAGAGGAGGGTGAAGGTTATCACAGTGTATTGTGTTATATAAATGGACTTCAGAATTTATCTGGATTAATCCTTTGAAGGGTTTAGGTGAACTGTCTGGGAGGTATGAGTATTTGTAGATGAAAGTGCATAATTGGCATGCAATAATGTCATATTTAGACAAGATATTGAGTTTCTTAAACAAAGGTGCACATGGAGCCAAGTAATTAGAGGAGGTGGCTAGTCTTGAAAATGTACTTTGTTTGATGTCTGTAGGTAGGAGGCATATGTACCGATCCAGAAATGTAAATTAAGCTATAGAATAGAGGAAGCAAACCTGATGAACCAAACCACTAATATCTCTGATGACACCAACAGATTTCATCACTTTGCTACAGACAAATTGAATATGATATTTTCTCGATAACTTTTCATCAATTAGAACTCAGAGGAATCTAGTGGAAGTGACTTGTTCCATTTCATTACCACCAATTGAGATTTTTTTACATTGAAAGATAAATCATTCAGAAAATGTGGCGTCATTAATTAGTTAACATAATTTTTGTGTGATAAAGTCAAATTGGTATCATCAGCAAAGAGAATGGGAAGTATGGTAGAAGACACAGCAATATGGTCAATGATATAGATTAGGAATAAAAAAGGTCCAATTATAGAACCCTGTAGGACGCCTCAGGATATCTTGAAAAATTTGAAAAAAAAATGTCTCTATCATAAACATAACTATATACTAACTATATCAACTGTATAATCATGAAAACAGTAATAATGCAATTTCGAAAGTAATATTTCATGATCAACCGTGACAAACGCTTTGGATAAATATACAAATATGCCAAAAGCGTATTCATTGTTGTTGAAGGCTTTAAAGATTTTATCCACAACTTGCAAAAGAGCCATATTTGTGGAGTAGTTTTTTCGAAAACCATATTAGTGCTCAAATAGAATACAGTGTTGATTTAAATGTTTCAACATTCTCTTACACCAATTTAGGTTTTTTGAAAAACATGGTAGTATAGATCATTTGTAAAATATCTTGGATTCCAAGTCTTTTCCATCATGAGAAAGCCACAGGTGGGCCGGGAATCGCAGTTCATACTTCACATCTGGATGATCCCTTAGTAGTCGTTTGGCCTGCCTGAAAGCTGCACACTGCCTGGACACAGTGGGGAAGTAGTCTTGGTAGATAGAGAAGCTCTGTCCTTGAAAGCTCAGTGGCATTTCTAGCTTGTCTGAGAATCTACATCTTCTCAAGGAAAAAGCGCACTCAAAGAATGATGTCACGGGGACTCTCACCATCTCGGGCTTTGGGTGCAGTGACCGTGGGCACGATCAATCAGGGGCTTCTCATCCATGGCGAGAACATCCTTCAGCAGCCCAGAGATTAAATCCGTGGCTCGAGGCATTTCCGCTGACTCTGGGACCGATACCAGTATCAGGTTATTGCGGTGAGAAAATCCCCCTAAACTCACACAGCTCTCCTGCACCTTTTTCAGATCCGCAGCCATGCGGTTCACATCAGAAGAGAGGTAGTTAGGTCGGAGGCACTGGTAGCGGAGGTCTCCAGCGCTGCTATCGTCACGGTGTGCAATTCTGTTTTGAATGATGCGATAACAGGCACCTTCTCATTTCGCAGATTAGTTAAATCTTCTTTGAAAGTATCAGAAACGTCTTGTATACGGGCCTCAATTGTAGCAACTACATCCGTTTTCAATCTCTGAGCGTAGTAGCTTGATGGCCTTGAGAATGTTAATTTCAGTGCCCCCAGACAGAGCCGCACTGGGTCTTGTAGACCGGATTTTCTCTGTGTTTTTTACCTTATTTTTCTCAAAATTCTGAAAGTTAAAGAAAAGTAGTCCTTGGTACTACAGCAAGGGATCACTAAACTAATATTTGAAAAGAAATACAGTTTAACTGCAAAATTCATACTTTAAGAATACTGTGGGAGCAAACGGAAAACACGTCAGTTGCACATTGCGCCCCTAGCAGCCCCCCAACATCATGAAATTGCCCAAAAGTAATTTTGAATGGAGGCTAATGACTGTTTTGCCCAAATTACACTATAGTTGCCTGGAAATACGATGATATTGCTCAAATACGATGATATTGCTCAATAGGGAAATATTTTCGTAGGAAACAACTTTGCCATAATAATGATATTGTCAAATATATATGGCAATGTTGCCATTAGCTAGCAAATTTTGTGAAAAGTAGCCATCAATGCTAATGTTAGCAAGCTAAAATCTGGTGCTGTCCCATCAATCTTAGCTAGCTCTGTAAAGTTAAACTTCATCTTTTGTCAATCTGGCGACATCACATTGGTGACAAAAGGTTTTCCTATTACTTGTTTGCCTCCGTTTGAAATGTCATTGTTTTTCTAAGTTACTATAATGCACTTTACACAAAGTCTTCATTAGCGCCAATTGAGAATGCATTAAGTAGAATCTTCAGTCGGGCAACAGTGCTCAAGAGAATCTTCATAACAATATTGGGACGCAACATGAAACCCATCAAATAGTATCTTTCAATGGACACGGCTGGAGCAAATTACGGTTAAGTGCTTTGCTCAAGGGCACATCAACAGATGGCTTGTCGGCTCGGGTATTTGAAACAATTACCTTTCCGTTACTGGCCCAATGCTCTAAACACTAGGCTACTTGCCACCCAGGTATATAGTATATATCAACATGGATAAGCTATGCACACATCATCAGTTAACTGTACAAGCCCTAACCCTAACCCTATCCTTTAGGTTAATACCATTGAGTCAGAGAAAGAGTTCAACCCATATCCCAGATACCATACTGTACATCCTCCTCATGGCTCCTCCATTTTCTCCACTCAGAACTGTTTGTTTCATTCAGTTTCCCCTTTTCCCCTTATTCTCGTCTCCACCCTCTCCCCTTCTCTATAGAGAAAGGGCATTTTATGTGTAAAAAGCTTTGCTGTGTCCCTTAACACACACACATGAAAATGATGGGTAGAAGACATTTCTAGAGTGAGGGAATTCCACTTAGTGAGTATAAAAATGCTTCATCACACAGTCATGGTAAAAGCTTATACAGAAGGGAATGACCATGCTCTGTACTAAAAAGCTAGAAAGATGATGAGAGAGTTGAAATAGTAAAGCTGTTTGTGACAGTTGCAGCAGTACCAATGGTTTTAGTGTGTATGGGGGATAGGGAAATAGAATGAGGTGGAAACAGCACTCTCAAAAACAACCACAAATCGACAACAAAAACCCCTATTCCATGTTTTGTCGTTTTATTCTGTGTAGGTAGGCACTTTGCCGATCCATTTGGCACCAAGGACTCCAACCTGTACATTAACCTCTTAAATGTAACTAAATGTAATTGAGAATGTATCTATATCATCCCCAAAAGTAGTTATTTATCATGAGAGGGCCATAGACAATAACTAGCACCTGTAAGAGGGTAATATGAAAGAATATATAAAATAATGATTTGATAAAATATTGAATTTGGCCTTTCTGCTATAGCCCAGAGAGACACATTGAATAACACATTCATACATGTCTAAAAGGACAGTTAATCGTGGGTGAATGGATGATCTCCGCATGTGTACTTCTCACCGTAAAACATGGAGGAGGAGGTGTTATGGTGTGGGTGTGCTTTTCTGGTGACGTTGTCTGTGATTTACTTAGAATTCAAGGCACACTCAACCGGCATGGCTACCACAGCATTCTGCAGTGATACGCCATCCCATCTGGTTTGGGCTTAGTGGGACTATAATTTTTTTTTCAACAGGACAATGACCCAACACTGCGTAAGGGCTATTTTACCAAGAAGTAGAGTGATGGAGTGCTGCATCAGATTACCTTGCCTCCACAATTGTAAATGATAATTTGTTCTTAACTGACTTGCCTAGTTAAATAAAGGTTAAGTAAAATAATCAAATCCCCCGACCTCAACCGGTGCGTCAATCGTTCTAAGGGGCTAGTAATGCGGCATGCTCCAATAAAGGTTAAAATTGTACCTTTCTGGCAAAGGTTGCTATGAATTGCTGAGGTGTAGTCACTTTTGAGGATACAAGCTCAAGTACACAGTACAAATATTCAACATAACTTGTGAATAAGGCATGAAATTACTTATATTTTTTCTAAATATAGTATAATACATTTATAAACCTACTAACTATGAGTTCACCTTCCTTGCAACTGTAAAATCCATATTTGCATATTTAGTGTTAGAGAAAATGTAACCTATTTTATAAGCTCTAGCTCGGCTTCCCGAACTCGTTAGGAATCTGCACACACACATATTAATCTTGTCCATCTATGAAAAAACAGAAAGTGTTTTTTGATTAAAATCACTTCGTTATTTTAAATTACTAGCTTGATTTGGGCCGCCCTGCGTGGTCACCTGTTAAGCAGCTCCTGTTGTTCGTGCATAAATTGTTGTTATTGTTAATTTTTTTGTCCATTTTTCTTGAGTTTCTTGAGTTTTTTTGCAACAGTTGAACTATAATAGTTCAGGATTATGGAGTGCTATGGTTTTACGAAGGTTTTAGCGGTCCTTTTTATCACTGAGGGACTTTTTATTTTTCTCACAGCTGAACGTCTACAGGAGTCGTAAATTATTATTATTTACAACAGAGCCCAGCTCCTGGATTTAGCACACGGAGCGCTGCTGCACCCCAGGGAAAAGTTCGATATTCCGGACGAGTTGAAAAGGCGACGGCGTGGACGTAGGGCGGGATTGAAGGGTAAGGCAAAGCTGAGGAAGTACAAGCCGGATACACCGTCTATCATTATGGGCAACGTGAGATCGCTGCATAACAAGCTGGACGAACTTGAGGGTCTTGTCCGTGGGCAAAGGGACTATCGGGAAGCGAGCCTAATGTTTTTTACTGAGACTTGGCTGAACGATAACATCCCCATAGAGAACGTCCCTATCTGACGTTCCGGACCATCAGAGCAGACAGGGATAGTGTTTCTTCCGGTAAGAGCAAGGGTGGGGGGCCGGCTTTATTAGTTAACAACATATCTTAAGGATGAGATTTGTAGCCCGGACATTGAGCTGTTAGCCGTTAGCCTGAGACCCTACTATTTGCCGAGGGAATTCACGGCGGCCATTGCTGTTATTGTTTACATCCCGCCCTCCGCTGACGCAAACACAGCGTGTGACGTCATCCACTCTGTTATCGTGAGGTTACAGACAGCGCATCCCAGTGCTTTCTTTGCCATTTCGGGGGGATTTTAACCATGCATCTCTCTCTTCAACGCTGCCCACGTTCAAACAGTTCGTGAAGTGCCCAACCAGGAATTATAAAACTCTGGACTTGTTATATGCTAATGTGAAGGATGCATACATTTCCACTGCACTCCCTCCCCTCGGTAGATCGGATCACAACCTTGTCCACCTCACTACACTCTACAAGCCTTTGGTCCAACAGCAGCCTGCGACCACTAGGACCATAAGGAGATGGTCCCCAGAGGCGAATGAGGCCCTACAGGACTTCTTTGAAACAACAGACTGGGATGTGCTCTGTGAGGCTCATGGGGAGGACATCGATGGACTTACTGACTGCATAACGGACTATATCAATTTTTGTGTAGACAACACTGTACCCACCAGGAAGGTACGCTGTTTTCCAAATAATAAACCCTGGATCACTAGCGACCTGAAGGCCCTGCTGAATGAGAAGAAGAGGGCCTTCAAGGAGAGGGACAAGGACAAATTGAAATGCGTCTAGAGGGAGCTGAAGTTGCGGATTGCTGAGGGGAAGAGATTGTATAAGGAGAAGATGGAGGACAAGCTGAGGCAGAGCCAGGTGAGAGAGGTATGGAAGGGTATGAGAAATATCACTGGCTTCAACAAGTCAAACAGTGGGCAGACAGAGGGGACCCGCTGTGTGGAATACTCCAGCATAACTTCAACCTTAGCCTGAGCCTAGAAAGGGTCCCTGTACTGTGGAAAACATCCTGCCTCGTCCCAGTGCCCAAGAAGGCACACCCCACTGTCCTGAATGACTTCAGACCTGTTGCGCTAACATCCCACATCATGTCCACGCTCAACTAAGACCCATGGTGTGTATATCACTGGACCCCTGCAGTTTGCATACCAGCACAACATCGGGGTGGATGATGCTATCATCTACCTTCTGCAGAGGGCCTATTCTCACCTGGACAACGCAGGATGCACTGTGAGGGTTATGTTTTTTGACTTCTCCAGTGCCTTCAACACCATTCAGACCCTGCTACTGGGTGAGAAGATGAAGAGGATGGAAGTGGAAGCACCCTTAGTCTCCTGGGTCACGGACTACCTGACCAGTAGGCCACAATTTGTGCGACTACAGAGCTGTGTGTCAGAACGGGCAGGGGCCCCCCAGGGAACGGTCCTGTCCCCCTCCCACCCTCTTCACCTCTGAAACATGCCACCTACAGAAGTTCTCGAATGACTCCGCAAGGGTGCATCAGGGGTGGGCAGGAGGAGGAGTACAGGAGCACAATCAGTGACTTCGTGTTGTGGTGTGAGAAGAACCACCTTCAGCTCAACATCAGCAAAACAAAGGAGATGGTGGTGGACTTCAGGAGAACCAAGGCACAACCGACTGCAGTCCCTATACAGGGGATGGATGTGGAAATGGTTGGGTCATACAAGTTCCTGGGAGTCCATATGGACAACAGGCTGGAATGGGCTGGTAACACCGGTGCCCTGTACAAAAAGGGCCAGAGCCGACTCTACTTTCTGAGGAGGTTCAGGTCCTTCAACGTGTGCAGTAAACTACTGCATACCTTCTACCAGTCTGTGGTGGCCAATGCCATCTTTTTTGCAGTGGTGTGCTGGGGAGCAAACATAAAAGCCGGTGATGCTTCTCGGGTAAATAATCTGATCAGGAAGGCTAGCTCTGTCCTGGGGATGAGTCACCCACCCTCTGCATGCCATGGTTATGACTCAGAGGAGCACTTTCAGTCACAGACTGATCCCACCACGGTGTGCCAAAGAGCGCTATAGGAGGTCCTTCCTGCCGGCGGCTATTAGACTATTTAATGCCTCACCGGGGTGCCGGGCCGTCGGCAACACAGACCTGGAACTGTTGGGGTGTTAGGACCTAGCTTAACAATTGTGCATCCATCCGTGAGTAACTCTGGTCCGTAATCACTCATTCACTCAGGACTTATTTATTCATTCAGGTCTGTATATACTTACTCATGTACAGTTGTTATATCATATCACGTGCAATATTGCAAGTAATTCTTAGACTTAACTTACGTAGCCATTCACTCAGGAATGCATTTTAGTATTCTGTCAGTTGTATCTTTTTTTTTTCCATTGCTTTTAGTATATTGAATGTGCAATACGTGCAGTTATCTGTAATTAAACCCTGCGCACTAAGGACTGTATTTTAAGGGAATTACTATTATTACCCCAAATTATATCATACACACATTTAGCTATTTAAGAATCTCTTCCTGTCATTTACCTGTACAGTTAATGTAACCATGCAAACATTCACTTACCTGTCAATTTAACTGTATATTTACCTGTACAGTTAATTTAACCATGCTAAATTTTCACCTGTTCATTTAACCAGTATGTCTATTAAGTAAACTATTATTACCCTCACTCATATCATACGCATTTTTAGCTATTGAAGTATTTCTCTGCCATCGACCTGTATAGTATAGTTAACCATGCATCATCCGCCAATGTATAGTGTACATATTCAGCCAACCACCCATACTATGCAATGTCTTTTTATAGCTTTTTTAGCACTCCAGACTTCTTGTATTTCTATACTTTTTCATACTGACGCTCTATGTATCATGTATCGTGTATCTGTCTTTTGTGTATTTTCGTTCTGGCATTTTTCACCTGCCCTATGTTTTGTTGTAGCTTCTTGACGAAGAAATTTCCCCCTTGCGATCAATAGAGTACCTATCTATTTATAAATTGATCTCTGAATGTGCTGCAGCGGCGAAACCACTCTCTTCGAATGCGTTACGATATATGGATTCCCGGCATATGTTAGTTAGTGACTGTGTTCTATAGGGTTCAACCAGAAGTTGATGGACAGTCGGAAGAGCGAATTAAATGGTAGGAGGGACATCCCAACTTCAAGTGGTGTCAGATTTCACATCCTGCTTCACACAGGCAGAAGAGACATACTCCTGTCTGTGTGAATCAGGGGTACCGCTCAACACAAGCCATTTAGATCTATTGTTCACATATCGATTTATAAGCAAAAATGTCGGTCGGAACTGGTACCAGAACCAAGCAGGTCCCCAAAACAGCAAAACTAAGGAAACAGCAATTGAACACCATGTATAGTAAAAACCAAATGCCTATTCCTGTGTTGTCAGTTTGTTCAGTGTATGTAATCCCCCAGCCACTCCATGTGGCACCAACAGCTCTAACCTGTATTTTAGTGAAGTAGTTTGAGACACACAGTTCATAGAGAGAGTCATTATCTCCGAAAGGCTGTCCATTCTCAGCCCATAGTGTAGCCTACAGACCTACACTTACATCAATCTCCTCCGCAGAGAGGATAGAACTGATCTTACAGTACCAAACGTAGTTGCACACTAGTGAGTAGACCACTTACTTGACATTTAGCATAATGGATTTTCGGTCAGCAATGTAGACTGCAGTGTACATATTTGTTTAATAAAAGTATAGATGTGGTGGAAGATTTTCATTCAAATGAAATAATTTATATAAGGTTTATCTAGGAAGGGTTATGTAGACACAGAGACATCTTCATATGACGTTTGGTCTGATATTTTCAGAAATTAATCAAGTACCTTTCATCACTGGCGCACATACACACACGCACACACGCACACGCACACGCACACACACACACACACACACACACACACACATCTGTACACACGCACACGCAGCTAACCTTGTGGGGACATACAATTCAATCCCATTAAAAAATCAAATGTTTAGGGCCTTCCTCTGACACTGCCTGGTATAGAGGTCCTGGATGGCAGGCAGCTTGGCCCCAGTGATTTACTGGACCGTACGCAATACCCCCTGTAGTGCCTTGTGGTCGGAGGCCGAGCAGTTGCCGTACCAGGCAGTGATGCAACCAGGCAGGATGCTGTCTATGTTGCATCTGTAGAACCTTTTGAGAATCTGAGGACCCATGCCAAATCTTTTCAGTCTTCTGAGGGGGAATAAGCTTTGTTGTGCCCTCTCCACGACTGCCTTGGTGTGTTTGGACCTTCCTAGTTTGTTAGTGATGTGGACACCAAGGAACTTGAAGCTCTCAACCTGCTCCACTACAGTCCCGTCGATGAGAATAGGGGCGTTCTCAGTCCTCCGGCACTCGTATGTAGTCGCTTACGCTGATGTGCCAACTTCTCTCTGTAGTGTCCGAACTGCATAGGCTACAAACAAATATGACCTCACTATGTAAAGGGAAGACTCTCAAGAACATGATTGTGTTCTCCATTTGGCACAAGTGTCACGGGACTCGTATGGAGGTAGTTTTGTGCCAACAAAAAAAAGTGGTTAATTATAGTGAACAAAAACATAAACGCAACATGCAACAATTTCACAGATTTTACTGAGTTACAGTTCATATGAGGAAATCGGTGAATTGAAATTAATAAAGAAATAATCTATGGATTTCACATGACTGGGAATACAGATTTCTTAAAAAATGGGCCTCAAAAATGGGCCTCAGGATCTCGTCATGGTATCTCTGTGCATTCAAATTGCCATCGATAAAATGCAATTGTGTTTGTCCGTAACTTATGCCTGCCCATACCATAACCTCCCAAGGGCTCCCAAGTGGCACAGTGGTCTAAGACACTGTATCTCAGGCTGTATCACAACCGGCCGTGATTGGGAGTCCCATGCGGCGGTGCACAATTGACCCAGCGTCGTCTGAGTTTGGCCGGTGTAGTCCTTCATTGTAAATAAGAATATGTTCTTAACTGACTTGCCTGGTTAAATATATATATATATATAAACATTTTTTAAGTAGTGCACTATATAGGGAATAGGGTACCACTTGAGACGTAGCCATGGGGTTTTCAAACAGGCTGACAAAATCTGGATGACTCATTCATATTAGCCATCTAGCAGAGAACTGGAAAAAAGCTGCTGCTAGTGCTGACATGGAGAGAGAGCGAGAGTGAGAGAGAGAGAGAGAGAGAGAGAGAGAGAGGGCAAGAGAGAAAGAGTTTTAAGTTTCAAGTTTTAATGTCACTAGCGCAAGTACGTTGAAATGTCTTTCTTGGATGCTCCAAACACAATAATGCAGGAATCAAAATCAATGTAGCACTAAAAATAACAGGTAGAACAAAAACACATGAAAAATGTAAATAAGAAATAAGAAGAACACCAGAAAGTAAGTAAGCATACTATATACAGGGTCAGTCAGTTCCAGTACCATATTTACAATGTGCAGGGATACTGGATTGATAGAGGTAGATATGTATAGGGCTAAGGTGACTATGCATCAGAATACAGTATATGATATACAGACTAGCAGCAGCGTAAATGATGATTGTATGTAAGCGCAATGCCGTGCATTCAGAAAGTGTTCAGATTCCTTAACTTTTTCCACATTTGGTTACAGTTCAGCCTTATTGTAAAATGGATTAAATACATGTTTTTCCTCCTCAATCTACACACAGTACCCCCAAATGACAAAGCAAAAACAGGCTTTTTGATATTTTTGCAAATGTATTAAAATATAAAACAGAAATATCATATTTCCGTAAGTATTAAGACCCTTTGCTATGAGAGTCGAAATTGAGCTCAGGTGCTTCCTGTATCCATTTATCATCCTTGAGATGTTTCTACAATTTGATTGGAGTCCACCTGTGGTAAATTCAGTTGACTGGACATGATATGGAAAGGCACAGACCTGTCTATATAAGGTCCCACGGTTGCATGGCAAAAACCAAGCCACGAAGGAATTGTCCGTAGAGCTCAGAGACAGGATTGTGTTAAGGCACAGATCTGGGGAAGGGTACGAAAACATTTCTACAGTATTGAAATTCCCCAAGAACACAGTGGCCTCCATCATTCTTAAATGGAAGAAGTTTGGAAACACCAAGACTCTTCCTAGAGCTGGCCGCCCGGCTAAACTGAGCAATCGGGGGAGGTGACCAAGAACCTGATGGTCACTCTGACAGAGCTCCAGAGTTCCTCTGTGGAGATGGGAGAACCTTCCAGAAGGACAACCATCTCTGCAGCACTCCATCAATCAGGCCCTTATGGTAGAGTAGCCAGACAGAAGCCACTCCTCAGTAAAAGGCACATGACAGCCCACTTGGAGTTTGACAAAAAGGACGACCAAAAGGACTCTCAGACCATGAAAAACAATATTCTCTGGTCTGATGAAATCAAGATTGATCTCTTTGGTCTGAATGCCAAGTGCCACGTCTGGAGGAAACCTGGCACCATCCCTACGGTGAAGCATGGTGGTGGAAGCATCATGCTGTGGGGATGTTTTTCAATGGCAGGGACTGCGAGACTAGTCAGGATCGAGGGAAAGATGAAGTACAGAGAGATCCTTGATGGAAACCTGCTCCAGAGTGCTCAGGACCTCATACTGGTGCAAATGTTCACCTTGCAACAGGACAACGACCCTAAGTACACATCCAAGAAAACGCAGGAGTGGCTTCGGGACAAGTCTCTGAATGTCTTTGAGTGGCCCAGCCAGAGCCCGGGACTTGAACACGATTGAACATCTCTGGAGTGACTTGAAAATAGCTGTTCAGTGTCATGACACTCGTTCCCTTTTTAGTGGATATATTAGGCAGAGATGTGAACAACTCCCCTCTCTCCTGTTAGGAGGGGAGGGGGGGCAGTTTTATGACTTTATGGCAGGTCATAAATTCCTGGCAGAGTCTCTCTCTCTCTCTGGACATGCAGAGAGAGAGAGTCAGAGGATGTCTCTTAGGAGAACAATGGATCTATTCCGGCCAATACTCCTACATCCCCGAATTTGAGAATTAAACAATATTCCTATTTTAGAAAATGTGGGAAATGGTTGGTGGAGAATCCAACAACTACCCTGTTGAAAGACAGTATAACCACATTCATGAAAGACTGTATAACCACATTACCCTAACTCTGTTTATACAGGTTCCTCAATTATGAGGCTTGCATCTGAATGTCGTATAAAATATATAACTAAGTATAAGAATACTTTTGAAAAGATAACAAGGTGATTTAGTCTTCTAAAATGAAAATTGTTTGTTTTATAATAACTTGTGCCCAGTCAGTGGCCACGCCCAAGTGAACAGATATTGATTGGAAATGATGCACCAACCCCTTTTCTACTCAAGTATAAAATCCCCCGTGGGATTAGGTCTGAACTTTGACTAGGCCATTCCAAATGTGTTACTTTTAAGCCATTTTCATGAAGACTTGATTGTGTGTTTTGGATGATTGTCTTGCTGCATGACCCAGATGCGCTTCAGCTCCCAGGCGGATGGCCTGACATTCTCCTGTAGAATTGTCTGATACAGAGCAGAATTCACTGTTCCTTCTATTAAGGCAAGTTGACTAGGTCTCTAGGCAGCAAAGCACCCCCAAACCATCACACTACCACACCAATGCTAACTGTTGGTGTGAGGTTCTTACTGTGAAATGCAGTATTTGGTTTTCGCCAGGCGTAATGGGATCCATGTCGTCCACAGATGTATTAACATGGTTTTCTGTGGCCAACGTGAGTAAGTAATTTAAGCGTGGTGCAGACCTGCTGGCTGGAGTCTTTACGGACATATTCAATCTCTCCATATCCCAGTCTGTTGTACCCACTTGCTTCAAGATGTCCACCATTGTTCCTGTACCCAAGAAATCGAAGGTAACTGAACTAAATGACTAGCACCCCATAGCACTCACTTCTCTCATCATGAAGTGCTTTGAGAAGCCGTTAAGGACCATATCACCTCCACCTTACCCGCCACACTAGACCCACATATCGCCCAAACAGATCCAAGGACGAAGCAATTTCCATTGCACTCCACACTGCCCTATCCCATCTGGACAAGATGTAAGAATGCTGTTCATCAACTAGCGCTCAGCCTTCAACACTATAGTGCCCTCCAAGCTTATCACTAAGGTTATGGTCCTGGGTCTGAACCCCTCCCTGTGTAATTGGGTCCTGGAATTCCCTACGGGCCGAACCCAAGTTGTGAAGGTTGGAAAAAACAGTTCCTGATCCTCAGCATGGGGGCCCACAGGGGTGCGTGCTCAGCCCCCTCTTTTACTCCCTGTTCACCCATGACTGGATGGCCACCCACGTCTCAAGTTTGCTGACAACAAAATAGTGGTAGGCCTGATTACCAACAATGATGAGCTGATCGTGGACTACAGGAGAAAACAGAGAGAGCACTCCCCCATCCACATAGACGGGACTGCAGTGGAGAGGGTCAAAAGCTCCTCTGTGTGCACATTACTGACAACCTGAAATAGTCCCTTCACACAGACAGCACTGTGAAGAAGGCGCAACAGTGCCTATTCAACCTCAGAATTCCTCACAAACTTCTACAGATGCACCACTGAGAGCATCCTGTTGGGCTGTATCACATCCTGGTACGGCAATTGCACTGTCCGCAACCGCAGGTCTCTCCAGAGGGTGATGCGGTCAGCCCAACACATCACAGGGGGCACACTACCTGCCATCCAGGACATCTACAGCACCTGATGTCACAGGAAGGCCAAGAAGATCATCAAGGACCTCAGCCACCAGAGCCACGGTCTGTTCACACCGCTACCAATCTTAAAGGTGGAGACAGTAAAGGTGCATCAAAGCTGGAACTGAGAGACTGATAAACAGCTTCTATCTCCAGGCCATCCGACTGTTAAACAGTCACCAGCACTGCTAGCGCTAGAAACAAAGCATTTCGCTGCACCTGCGATAACATCTGCAAATCTGTGTATACGACCAAATACGTTTGATTTGATTTAAAGAGAAAGGTCTTTAGGCCCGTTTGTAAGGAGCCCAGAGTCTGTGGTGTCTTCAGGTGGTCCGGGAGGGAATTCCAGAGGCGTGGGGCGGTCGAACTGAAAGCCCAATCCCCCAAGGAGCAGAGCTTGGTCCTGGGGGCGTGGAGGAACAGGCTATTGCTTGACCTAAGGGTGCAGGTGGGGTTATGGAGGGAGAGCAATTTTTTAGATAAGGAGGGGCATTGCTTCGAATACACAGTGAAACTCAGCAGGAGGGTTTTTGAATTCAATCCGGATCAAGGCGGGGTGCCAGTGCAGAAATGCCAGGATGGGGGTGATGTGATGGTATTTCCTCATTCTCATCAGTATCCTGGCAGTAATGTTCTGTATGTATTGAAGCTTCTTGAGACTACTGCCAGGTATACCGTTGAATACATTATCCACTGGTGGACTTTGTTATGTATTCTTCACACCCTGCATCATGCTATATTATAAATATGCCTGATAAAATATTCACTTTAAGCAGAGGGAAATACGAACATAGTGAAACAACAAAGAATTCTTTGTTCATATGGAATGATGACGATGATGGTGAAGGTTCTTTAGAAATAGAATTCCTAGAATGGGTGTTATATAGGGAATACATTGCCCCCCCCCCTCCAAAGTATCTCATAAAAGTATCAACAAAACATAAATACATTGCATTATTTGATCTACTTAGAGACCAGTATCCTCTTCCTCCTCAGCTAAAATGAACATATAATTGATATAGAAAGTCTTGTAGCAGAGGTAGAGTATAAAACAACACTAAGATACATGTTTAAACCAGCATGATACTTTATGCATTTTTGAGAGTTGTGAATGCAGCATATTTCCTGGTCTACTAGCTGGTTCAAGTTAAAGCTGCTCTAGTAAATTAAACATGGAGAGGTCAGTCGCACACACACACACACACACACACACACACACACACACACACACACACACACACACACACACACACACACACACACACAGGAAAGATGTCCGGTATCTGGCCTATACCCTTGACCACTGTTATTTATGATAGTGCCGACTGTCTGAAGAGTTGTTTTTGGAAAAGGTATTTTGTTGGTTGAGTTGTTCTTGTGCACGCAATACCATATCATTGAGACACTACAATATACACTGTATGACACAAAATATGATCATATAACATACTTTTTTTGAGTTATGTAGGATAACTTTTGACTTGGAACAAGTTTCCATTTAAACATTGAACATGATTTGTTTTTTTAGGTAAAATGTTTTTATTTTTTGTACCTTACGTTTTCATTATTTAGCAGACACTCTTATCCAGAATGACTCATACCTTTTCAGACTTTTTTAGTAATGAACCCCCTTGTGAATCAAACCCATAACCCTGGCCATGCTCTACCAACTCAGCCACACAGGACCTTAACACCATATCAATTATGTTGTCATGAGTCATCTGCTTCTGTTCAGTGGTTCTCTTGTATTTTCACTCTCAAGGTCCTACATTATCTACCTGAAAGGTGTTAAAAGAGGACATGCCAGAGCTCAAAACAGAGCCACGGCAGTTATTCAGAAGACCTGCCATGCACACAGCAGCAAGCAGACTAGCTAATTAACAGGATTATGTCAGTTTTGTTTGATGATTTATTAATCAATTCAACAACTTGTGTGCTAACAGTGGTAACTTAGTTGTGGATCTGTTAGTATCTGCAAAATGGTTCTGCGTTTTCGTATTAACAGTTGATCTTTTCTCCAACTCATTGAAACATGTAGTCAGGTAAGGGGCTGGATTCGATCTGTATCACAGAAGTATCGCGGAAGATCCTCTTTATAACTTGATTGAAATTTAAAGGCAATGTTCCAACGTTTGCGGAGACTAGATTCACGGTAAGCTCTGCATATGTCGACTCAATCCGAAATTACCTTTACAATTTAGCGCGGATCTTCTGGTTTACTTCTACGACACAGATTGAATACAGCCCTAGGTCACAGTTTTTTCTTAACATTTCCATAATTTAGAAGATCATTGGAACATTATTGAGAACCCCTGGTACGTGCTTGGAGAAACTTGTCACATTTACCACATTAGAACCTGTTTACCACTAGAATCGCTAAAGCAGTCATTTGATTTGTTCATGAATTAAAAACTCTATTACTCTGCCATTTTAATCATGCCGTTTTTTTTCCCTTTCCTAAATAAGTCTATATTACACACTGTAAAATTGTGATGGGGAAGTAAGGGGAAGAATGGGTGAGTTGATGAGCGAGGGGAAGCGAATGATGCAGAATTATGTAATCACCAATTGTGAATGAAAAACAGGGCAGGACATTCTAATTACAATCTCAAAATGGTATGTACCCTATATCAGTCCACTGAATGCAATCATTCTTATCAGTCTACTCTGGCCTACTTGGAGTACATAGCGAAAATGTCATCACAGAGAGAAGACCCTACACCTCAAGAAAAAAACAACATCAGCAATGCATTCAGCAGCTTTCGTTGTTTATGTTACATCGACATGCTACAACTGATGCCATTGCCTGAAGACGCACAGCATGTAAGCACAAGCTGACAATAATTGACAATGTTTTACTGCTATCAAATCGACAATATTAATTATAATGCCATTAATGCTTTTGTGAGGATTTTTACTATTTATCAAGCACATTTGACGCTTATATGGATGTTTAGGTTACTGAGGTTTTCATCATTTGACCGCGTGTCTTGCTGACTTGGTGATTGGGGTATTATAATTTTTGTCATTATAAAAAATAATTTGTTACCGTGTTCCAACACATATGCTTTCTGTTTCATAGTTGTAACAAAGGCAATCTATGAATAAATTATTTTTTATTATTATACATTTTTGTACGTATAGCCTACAGTTACATAAATTATTATAAACTATATTGTGTTATTTGAAATACATATTTGTTCGAGTTCTAATGTTACCTACAACCTTCATAAACACAACAAAATTATAATTTTAGTGATAGCATACACTGATATCATACACTGATAGAATGTTGCAGTCAGAACATAACCTTTATTTTGACAGGAAGTCAACGCTTTTCCAGAGCCCTGTATAGCACAACACTACACATCAAAATACATCAAACATATAAAACTACAAATTCATATACACAATAAAATACAAGTTATTATACACAACGAATCACAAAAAGCAAAACATAATCATAAAAAACTGTAAAGGAGTCTCCAGAGTTAACCATCCCTGTGAACGGGTTTGATAACTTGCCATTTTAATTCTTAACAGTGATGTTAGGTATGTTGGAAGTTTGTGTAGCAGGGCATTGTAAACAAAAAGAGCGTAATGATGTGATCTACGTGACTTCATAGAGATCCAGCCAAACTTTTGGTAAAGAATACATTGATGAGTAATAAAACTGCCTCCTGAGATAAAACGAAGGTCTCTATGAAAAAGGCATCCAAGGGTTTAAGAGGCAGCTGCACTTGATAAATCAGCATCATCAAAATCAAGAACAGGTAGAAATGATGACTGCACAATCTGCGTCCTGCTGAATAGAGAGAGACAAGATCTGATTTTCTGTAAAAAAAAAAAAAGCCCACTTTAAATCTTAGTTTCTTAACAAGGACAGTTGTATGTTTTTTAAACGATAAATCATTGTCAATCCAAATACCAAGGTACAATATTTGTATGCAGGGACTCGTTCTATAATAGAACCATCTGATGAGTAAAGATGTAATCCATCTGAGCCAATCTTACGTAAACTTGAAAACAACTGCGCAACTGCAAAAATCGGAGTGTAGCCTTGTCACAGCCAGGTCGGAAGTCGGGGCAATTGCATACATAATAGTATCATCCTCATATAGATGACATTTATTGACAAATAGCATTTGACAAATAGCATTTATATAAATAGTGAAAAGAACAGGTCCTAGTATCGACCTATGCGGAAAACCTTTTTGTACTTCAATAAATTAACCCCATCAATCACGATGGCCTGAGTTCTGTCACTAAGATAATCATGAAACCATGAACAGGCGTCAGAGCTCAGCCATAGAGGACAACTTATTCAATAAAATAGCATGATCGACAGTATCAAAAACATTTGACAGGTCCACAAACAAAGCAGCACATTTCATTGTAGTGTCTAAAGCATAGATAAGATCATTAACAACTAAAGTGGTTGCTGTAATAGTGCTATACCCAAGCATTAATACTGAAGTCATCACAGAGAGAAGACCCTACACATTCAAAATCTATTTCTCAGATAAAAAAGAGCTGTACATTTGCCAAGGTTTCAAGAATCTTATTAATTAACATCACTACTATCCCCGCCCTTATGGAGTGGCAGCACAAGAGCTGATTTCCACACTTTTGGAATATTTCCTGGTAACAATGTTAAATAAGAAATGTGGGTTATTGAGCCAATAATGATGGGCGCTGCACACTTAAGCAGATCCAATTTGTCGCCCCGTGGATTTATTGTTGTCTTTTGCTACCAAAGCATCCAGGACTTTTTTCTTCTTTAAATAGCCTAAAATAAAAGCTTTGACTATAATTTCTCTGATCATTCAGCAACTTTCCCCTATTACCATCCAGCCCAATATCATTGTGAATAGGCTTATAAGTTATTTCAAAGAGATAGCCCGCTGAAATAAAATGGTGATTAAATACATTAATGATGACATTTTTTTCTGTAATGAGGCCTGTGTCTGAATTAATTTGTTGTGGGCCAGAGGAGGAACTAGAACCCTTCAGGGATTTGACAGTTTTCCAGAATTTAGCCGGGTTCCCATTACAATCCGAAAGAGAGTTTAC